>JAGFMF010011406.1:716561-782114 GCA_019455555.1 Galemys pyrenaicus | reverse complement strand
GACTTGCTTCGCTAAGCATAATCCCCTCCAGATCCATCCATGTTCCCATGAATGAGTCTAGTTTTTCATTTCTGATTGCTGAGTAGTATTCCATCTTTTTTAAAAACCCATGGTGAAGTGTAAACAAAAAAAAGGCAACCTTTTGGGAATACATGTGTGCAGTTCCTAGTACATGTTCTCCTAAGGGAATTGGTGTTTTATAAAGCTGTGTGTGCAAATCCGTTACTTATGAAGCCGCAGAAATAGTGCTTGTGTCTAACCAGGTTGAGAGATGGGGGTCATTGGATAGTCACGGAGGATGCAGGCCCAGTGGTGACACTGCCCGTAACTGTTAGAGACCCTGCTCATAAGAAAAATAGTTGGAGAGTGTTAGATCCACTTGTGTCATCCATGCAGCCGCTGTGTTAGAGTGGAGGACTCTTTGGTCCTTTGGGGAATAAAATGTCTAGGTGACCACGTAAAAATCATAACTCTTACACAGCTCATAACCAGATCAATTTAATTTTTTTGAAGATTTTTATTTATGCCTACAAGAGCTGGGGTACAGGCCAGAGTGGCAGGAGGTGAGAGGATTCACCAGAGACAGACTGGGGAGCAGAATAGGCAGATCAACTGAAACACACTGCTGAGGGGAGCAGTGGGCAAGACAGGAGAGGTCTGCTGCGCCATGTGGGTCCCCTCCCCGGCCACATCGAACTCACGCTGCTGTGCCGCGGATGTTTCACAGTGCAGTGCTCAACCTGCCACCAGGGAGGCCCTTTTTTTTCTTTCCTCAATTTTATTTTTTTTTAAAGATTTATTTATTCATACAAGAGCTGGCGTATACAGGCCAGAGTCGCAGGGGGTGAGAGGATTCACCAGAGACAGAGCAGGGCGCAGAACAGGCAGACTGACTGAAACACACTGCCAAGGGCAGCAGCGGGCAAAGCGGGAGAGGTCTGCTACGCCATGTGGGACCCTCCCTGGCCGGTGGGACCCTCCCTGGCCGGCAGCAGGGCTCGAACTCGTGCTGCAGTGGCTGCGATTTGCCTCATAGTGCGTTGCTTAATGCACTGCGCCACCAGGGAGACCCTTTTTCCTTAATTTTAAAAAGAAAACTAAGACTAGCTTTTTTCCTTTGCCAACTGTTCAGCTGATAGAACACATTCATTTTCTGGTGTTCTTTTTTTCTTGTTAATTTCTTTTTTTTTTTTTTAAAGATTTATTTATGCACACAAGCACTGGGGTACAGGCCAGAGGTGTGGGGGGTGAGAGGATTCACCACAGACAGAGCAGGGAGCAGAACAGGCAGATCAACTGAAGTACACTGCTGAGGGGAGCAGTGGGCACAGCAGGAGAGGTCTGCTGCGCCATGTGGGTCCCCTCCCTGGCCGGCAGCAGGCATCGAACTCGTGCTGCAGTGGCTGCGGTTTGCTTCATAGTGTGTTGCTTAACCCACTGCGCCACCAGGGAGGCCCTTTTCTTGTTAATTTCATGCCTTCCATTTGTTGTCAGTCAACGGCTCCATCCTTGCTCATTTTGGGGCCCTGACACCGATTCAGGGGGCTCTTCCGCAGCGTGAAGTCTGTTCCTGGTGAGTGGAGGGTGGATCTTAGCGCACAGCACTCGGTAATGTTAACAGTGTTCCACCTGCTGCCAGATGTTAAGTCCTTAACACCAAACGTCCCCACGCAATTTTAGTTGCAAGATCTGCATGTTCAGTGAAGAATGGAGCTTTGATCTCAAATCGAGATTAGATAACACTCATTTTGAAGAAAAAAGTTACTAGGATATCCAGTGAAACCCTTCTTTTCTCTTTAATTACGCCCCTTAATTGCACGTAAATATAGAAGTAGGCATCAGCTCCTTTTGCTTAGAACTCTTACTACAAACTATCAACCCAGATGAACAGTGAATCCTCAGCGGGCAGATAACCTCGTTTGGCTGCTCGGAGCTGGCCTCTCCCAGTATCGTGCCTGGAGCTCTCTGCAGACTGCCCGGCTTTTGGCTCTCCCGGCCTCCCCGTGCAGGGCCGAGCGCCATGGAGCTACTCTGAGTGTCTGCACGGTATGTTGTGTTGTTATCTGCCCCCCCATGGGTGTGACTGAATTATTTATATCTTAAGTTCTCCTCTACACCCTAAGTTCTCTCCAGCTCGGCGCGTCTCGAACTTCAGTGTGCACACCAGTCGCCCTGATTCTAGGTCTGGTGTGGGGAGGAGCGAGGCTGAGCCTTGAGGAGTCTGGGGGCAGCTTCTTCCCAGTGCAGCCGTGGGCACTGCAGTGGGTGCTGGCTCACACATGAAGTGCCAGCACGTGGTTAGAACGTGGGCAAGCAGATGGACCGGAATAGTGTTCATCTTTGCCCATCACTGAAAGTGTTTTTAACTTAAATATTTAGGAAGTAGAAGGCAGAGTACCAGAACTACATTTACAGGCGCCAAAATGAAAAAATCCTGCTAGACTCGTCTGTGTACGGGGGTCACCCGAGGCTGGGAGCCAGCGGGTGGTGGCGCCAGGCCCTCTTGCTGGTTCTGCAGGCAGTCTCCCGCGTGCACCGGAGTTTGTGCCCCTGGCATTTAGCCGCCGCACTGAATACTGGTGCTGATGATTTAAAAACAAAATGAAACCCACCCACCCTAACCCCAGAAAATTGTTTCAATTTGAACATGAGCGGGGGACAAAACAGATGCTCGGGGTCCAGGGCCTGGGGAAGCCTTCAGTCCAGGAGCCGGCGTCATCGCAGTAACCGGTCACCTTCGTGGAGACCGACAGGCATCGCCTCCATGGGCTTGCTGCAGTGAGGCCGGGTGGGAGCTGGTGGCGCTTAGCTCTGAGCAGAGTCCTCAGAGTCCTCGTCTGCCTCCGCGGGCGCAGGGCACTGTGCCGGCCACTGCTCGGAGCCCGTCCGCTCGGGACCGCGAGGCCTTTTCCTTGGTGTGTTACTGCCCGAAGCCTTCGGGAGTCTGCCCGACCCTGATCTCTTTGCCCGTGTCGTGTGCTGCAGACGTGTTTCACAAGTGAGATGGACAGAGCGGCTGCCTTGTGGGAAGAGCCGTTGCCAGGCCTGCTTGGCGTGGAGCCAGGCAAGCGTTGCTGCGTGGGGACGCCAAGCCTGTGCAGGAGGGTTTGTTGGAACACAGGCACTTCCTAGAGCGCTTGACGTGCTCGGTGAGCAAAGAGGGTGTGTCTGCTAGATGCTTCCAGAACACACCTACCAGGAAAAACTTCAGTCCTTTGGAAAGGAATGCAGAGTTGGCTAGTTGAAAATGTTTGCAGCTATGGAACCGAAGGAGCCAGAGGGAGCCTTTCATCTGTTGCAGTTTCATGAATGAAGTAAAGTCGGTTGAGTACCGTGATTCCGAAATGCTATCCCTGGCAGATTTTCACCAGTTTGCAAAATGGGAAGAAAGTCACCGTGAGTTTTCCATCAAGCTGTGTTCATTTTGAAGACCTCTCCTACAATCACACGTTTTCTGTATTTGGGGAGGTTAAAATGTCTGGTTGGCTATGAAATGGTGGTCACAGCATCACTGCTGTTATTTCTAAAACTTTATATTTTATGAAACAAAAATGTGGCAGCCCTCTGTGTTCCCAGTACTGAGGATAGGCAGACATTTTATCTTTTTTTTTTTTTTAATGAATTCCTGAAATCCAAGCATCTAGCAACCACTGACCTAGTATATCTGCCTCGTGGCCAGCTGAAGCCCAGACTAGGTAGAATCCAGAAGGAAAATGGCTGATCCCCTCTCCCTGAGGACCCATCTTGAAGGCAGAGGAGGGAGCCACTGGAATGGCTGCAGCCTAGAGCTCTGGCCCCTCGGAGCGGCCCTGTAGCGAGCAGGCTCACGGCTGCTGTGACCCGGGAGGGCCCGAGAGGCCAGGTGTGCCGAGGTGCTGGGACCCCCATTCCCCAGCGAGCTCAAAGCCCGTTGGCCCCTGGGAGAGCTGGGTGAAGTCCACACTGAGGTGGCTCCCTGGAGTCGTTCGCCCAGGATCCTGCAAGCAGGAGCCAGAGGCCAGTGGTGTTTACAAGAATTCCTCGGTGTTTGCAGCGCCGTTGGGGTCTCTGCCCTGGAGCTGACCGGGCAGAGGGCCTGAGCGCCAGGTGTGGCACTGGCCCTGGGACAGCTCTGCAAAGAGGCAGGCAGGGCCGCCGTCATTCTCCTTTGGGGAGAGACTGATGCTCTGTAGTTCTGTCAGTGATGCGTGACATCATGTGAGGGGACACAACACAGAAGGCCCTGTCACCTGTGCTGCTGACCGCCTGGGACATTCAGAGCTCATCAGGAGGGGAGCCACTCCGAGGCTCGGTTCTTGCGAGCCTTCCCCGGTCGGGCTGTGAGGCAGTCTGGTGGTCTCTTGGAGATTCCAGTCAAACAGAGCTCTTTGGCACGTGTACACGCGATGAGACCAGGGGCCAGCCCCTGAAGAAGGGGTAAGCCAACCCTGCAGGCAGACACCATCGGGCACTTGGGCATTCAGTGCTCCCCTGAACGTTGATCGCGTCCCCTCCTCTCTCAAGGGACCTGTCTCCTCTGAGGTCAGTCTCCTGGTTCCCATTCTTTCCTGCCAGCCTCTGTGTCACCACCTCTCCCCTCTACACACCCCTCTCTATCTTGCTGTCTCGGGCACCCCAGGTTCCCTAACCTTCCACAGCCTCAGCCCACCCAAGTGCCACCCTCCTCGCCCCATGTCACCTCTCCTTGTGGGCCTCCTGCCTGCTTCTCCCTCCTCGCCAGTGCCGGTTGCTCTCCCAGCTTCCCTTGTCCTAGTTTCTGGGGCGATACAGTTGTCTAGTGGTTCCGCTTTGTCTGCTCTCCCTTTGGTCCCACGTTCATCCGGTCTTCCCACTCTGTCGCAGGCTGCAGATGGCCTTTTCTCTTTCCATTTAGTCCCTCCTCCTGCAGCCCTCAGTTCTCCGTCTCCAGTTCTCACCCTTCTGTTGACCTTCCTGCTTCCACTTGAGCCTCTTTGATGGATTCTTCAAAGGACCTGGTTCTGAAGGGAATGTGTTCTCTCCTTGACCTCCACCCCCGAAGCTCCCGAAGCAATCCATCTCCACTTCTGGTGTCTCCGTTTCCCAGGTCATGTCTTTGGTTGTGATTATTAGCACACACCCCGTGCACTCTCCCCAGTCACATTGGCTCCTTCTCCAGAGCTTCTCTCACAGCCATCTCTTTCCAGTTCTCTGACTGCTGCACACAGGGAAGTCTAGACCTTATCTTCTTGAAGCTACCGTCCTCTTGTCTCATTCACGCATCCTTCACAGAGTCTGCCCTGCTCACCACGTGCTCTCCAAGCCCCTCCCATGTCTTCCCTGTGCAGACCCAGCCAGCCTGACCGGCTGCTGCTGCCCCTGGGCCTTCCTTCCCCTGGACCTTCCTTCGTACTCTTCCCTTTGGCTCAGTCAAGACCTACTTCTTTTTGCGTTTTTCCTTCCTGCATGACATGAGTGTTTTTAAGGAATGAGCAAAATCTTCCCCGCTGCCTTCTGCGCGGTTCCTCATGCAGCTCCTCAGCGCACTCCCCCGTGTCATCTCCACGGGTTGCCCTCTGCCTGCTGGCACGGAAGCCCTCGGAGGCTGGGTGCAGCATTCCCCTGCAGGGCCCTGGTTGGTGGGGGTCTTCAGCCCTACTTGTTTGCAGTGCTTATGGCTGGTGGTTTCAGTTCCTTTCTTAGGAAAAAGAACTGGTTGGAGGTTGTAAAGCCAGTATTTCCTTTGCGTGAAGGAAAACCGCAGAGAGGCAATGAGTGGCCTTCTGTAGTCCACCTTGGGTAGCACAGCAGACAGTGACCCAAGTGAAGGTTTGCACACATGGGCGGTGCAGTGTGGCCTTTTGGCCAAAAACCTGTTCCTTGCTCCGTCGTCTTTCCGGGCCCTGCTCTCCTGATTTCCAGCAGTTAAATGAGTCGCTGAAGATCTGTAGATTGTTAGCACAGTTCTCCCCAGCGTCAGTTTTGTTTGCCCGTGGTAGCGAAGGCATCCGGAGGTGCCCGCTCATTGGAGAGACAAATTATAGGTGATATGAACAGTGGACCTTTCTGACCCTTGTCTTGGAAATTGAGATGTGCAACCCAATTATGAGAACATTTCCACAGCCCCAAGAACACCCCGAGCACCTATGTGAAGGGTTGTGGAGATCCTGGGGCTGCAGGGAGGGGGCTCTAAGCCATCATCAGTCTGCCCAGAAGAACAGCTAGAACAGAAGAGGTTGTAACAAATTGGAGGAAGGGAAGGGAAACCTCGGAGAAGTTTTATCTGATGGGAGGCGACTCTAAGGTGTTTTCCCAGAGCAGGGTGGTGCTGCGTTCGCTGGGGGCGCTGGACCGCAAGCAGCTGCCCTGTGAGGTGGCTGCTCAGGCGGCCAGGACACCTCTCGGGAGCCGAGAGGATCTCTGCCCTTGGGAGACAGTTTAGCCAGAAACCATGTAGACCCTGACCCCACCTATGGGGCTGTAGCTGCACTCTCTGAGCGGCCTCTCAGGGTCTGTCCCACGGGTGGGGAGATAGAACCGTCTCTGGGAACTGAGGACGTCAGGAAAAGATTACGTGAACTCGCAGAAATTAGGCGTCACAATTTCACTGTCATCTTCTGCGTCTCCAGCCAAGTCCAGTTTTCATGGCTGTGAATTAGCCTGCTCCTCCAGGTGGGAGAGATGATCCGAGGCTTTGCTTCCTTGAGATTCCTGGGAAAGGAGTGTAGACAAAAATCTGAGGGGGCACCACATCTTGCGTTGAGTTTTCAAATAAATTCGTGTAAATGAACTGAAATTATTCCCCTTTTCTTTGCACAGGGGAAAGTGGAAGTAGAGGCTGGGAAAGAAGGTATGAAGTTTGAAGCCAGTGCTTTTTCATACTATGGTGTAATGGCCCTCACAGCCTCTCCAGGTGAGTGTCCTGCTCGCCTCTCAGGGCAGAGCCATGTCTTGGGAAATAACACCCTTCCTCTACCTGCCAGGTAACCCTATTTATTTACCTTTTGAACCTTCTGCTGAAGTAGATATGCAAAAGAAACCCTGCACAAAGCCATGAATTTTCACCAATTGATTATAGCCATGTAAACCAGATCAAGAGACAGGATGTCCCAACCCCCCAGAAGCCCCACCACCACACTCCTGTGGTAGTCACTGTCCCCCTGAAATTACCCCTGCCTTGAACTCTGAGCATGAATCTGTTTAGCTGATTGTCGAATTTTAGGTAAGCGCAGTACATAGGACGCGCTGCGTTGTTTGACTTCTCCCGGTGTTACCCCACGATGTTCGTCCCGTTGCCGTGTGTGCTTGTACCTGATTCCTCCTTGCTGTGGAGTCCCGTGTGGTGCGAACATGCAGCTTGCACGCACCCTTCATTGCTGATGAACACCGGGTGGTTTCCAGCCAGGGGCTGTCTGCAGTGGGCGGCTGTGAACTCTTGTCCATTGTGTCTTGCGTGACTGCGGGTGTGTGTAGGGGCTGAGCCGTGGCGCCCCAGGCCCTGGTCCCTGCAGCGCTGGGGCGGCTGTCAGCAGCTTTCCCCGAGGCCCGCCGGGTGGCTCACCTGCCCGCGTGATCTTTGTGAGCTGCCCTCCCCGCCCCCCCCCCCCCGCTTNGCTGCCCTCCCCGCCCCCCCCCCCCCCGCTTGCTGAGTCTTTTACGTGTTAACTATTTGGAGGTTTTAAAATTCGCATTTCCCTGAGGATGCCTGAAGTTGTCCTGTGTCTGTGGGGATGGGCTGCTCTTAACTAGAACCGACCCACAGAGCCGCGCTCAGGTGGCTCCGCCAGGCAAAAGGTTTGCCTAAGTGCTCAGGACAGGATTCCAGGGTGCCAGCGGTGGTGTCTGCGGCGCAAACGCCAACAGTCTGTGGTCACACTGGATACTGGCTCACCTCCGGGATGGACCAGGGCTGCCGCTGTTCCTCGCTTGCTTTGCCCCTGCCCGTGCTTGTGCCGTGCCCAGGCTGGAACGGGCAGGCAGGTAAGCAGGTGCTGGAGTGCCACCCTGTGGCCACAGCTGCAAATGACATTCCGGCCGAGGCGACTCCTTTTACAAACCTTAGGTCAAACATAGCCCATCCTAAAAGAACACTGTCACTTCCAAGGGCCAGCCTCAAAGGGAGGAGACGCCCCACCCAGGTTACCGCACGTTTGTCTGCCACACGTACAGTTGTCTCAGCGCACCCAGCATGCCGCAATGAGGAAGACAGAGACATCACGAATTCTGCCCGATTCTCAGCCTACCCGCCCAGACGCAGCGCCTCACTACCCCGGCACAGGTTTTGAATCACACCGACCACCGTCCCCATGGAAGGCCGCTGACCGGCACGCAGTGCGCGTCGTCGCCTGGCTGACCGCCCTTAACGAGTGGGCGTGCCTGCCGTAAGCTGGAAGGTGGTCCGGCTTTGCTGCTAGCGAGGAAACTGGAAGGTGCTTAGCCAGGCCTGAGAAAGCCTGTGTTACAGCCTCCACTCCGTCACACACGAGTCCCCTGACTGAGAGAAGCCCTGGGTTTCCTCAGTACTGTTCAGTGATGGATTGCTTCTTGTGATAGGAGAGCAGAATATGGCATGAGTCTCTGACCTTCAGAGCACAAGAGGAAGTGCACAGTTAGCTGTTGGAGTGTGTCGTTGGTTGGCAGCCAGCCTCACAGCAGCCCCAGGCTAGCAGAGCCAAATATATAAAGTGGCTTTGAAAAGAAAGCTAGGAGAGTAAGTGGTACGATTTTCTGATTACTGGTATACTTAAATCTAAATATTAGCTCATTAGAAATAAATACCAGCCTAGTTCAGATCGAACTACAGATTCATGGGAGGATAAATCCCATTCAAAACAGGCATCGAAGAGCAGGCCTTCAATATAATAATCCCGTGAAGGGAGGGCCCTTACCTAGTTTGAAGTGCTAAGGAAGGAAGGGAACTTCATTAACGGCGTCTTGATTATTACAAAGCCCAGTATTTTATTTGACTTGACAGTTGGAATTGGGATTTCATATAGTCATTAAGAGATACAGCTAGTACAGTAACCACAAGGTAATAATTCTATTCATTCATTTATTAATGGCAAACTCCTGCAGTAATCAGTTCTCAAGGCCTGCCCAGAAAACACGCCTCCTGCCCACCATCCAGTGCTGGCGGGTATCCAGTCCACTGGTGCTGCAGCTTCCTGTCCGACTAGAAAGTGCTGAGGACGCAGGTGTGCTGGGCCTGGCACTCTGTGACCTTGTCACTCTGCTCTATTTCTGAAATTCATTCCAGAGTATTTTAAAGCATCAGGTCACCACTGCAGTCAGACTAGGAATGTGAGTTAATCGACTCACTGCTTGCTTGTCTCAGGGATGCTGTCGGCTGTGCGGAGAACAGGAGTGGGGTGCTGGCACAGGCGGCTGGGGTCACGCTCTGGGGCACTCGATTAATTGAGCTCCCCTTTTGTGTGGCTATTTGTGATTTAAGTCCTTAAGAATAGCACATTTTGAGCTATAAACTCCAATTGGGTATTAATGGCTTAAGAGATTTCTAAATTAGTAAAGAAGCATGTGAACAGGATTTCTCTTGACTTCAGCCTCCTGGAGTCCTCTTCCTGGAAAGCAGTGTGTGTGCTTTATTTGTTCACGTAATATCATGCCGGTGTTTGCATTTCTGGATTGAATGCTCCTATTGGTAGAGCAGGTACCCATTCCTGTCCCTAATTGCAGAGATCTTCTTTCTTGCCTTTTGATGTAGTCTCACCCTGTTTTTCTCCATTTTTCAGTTCCTTTGTCCCTGTCTCGTACCTTTGTTGTCAGCAGAACAGAGTTGTTAGCAGCAGGTTCTCCAGGTAATTCTGCATGTTTCCTTTTCATAATTCTCTTAACTTGCCTCCCCTGACCCCACAAAAGCATGGCTGGCCAGGTGTGCTCCTTTCATTTGGTCTAGACCATTGTCCGCTCTTCTCTGAGCTCTAAAACCCCAAGTTTCTGTGACTTAACGGCGAGCTGTCCAGGAGAATGTAAGTCTGCAACAAACGCAGAGGAGGCGCAGGGGCCTGCAGGGGCGTCTTGGGACATGAAGTGGTGAAACGTGGAAAGGAAGAACAAGTCTGACACAGCGCGCCCAAACCCCCGCCGGTCCCCCCACGCTGCTGCCTGGGCCTTTGGGGTGGCAAAGAGGAGTGACTTTTGGTCCTTTCTCTGGCCTCAGTAGCCATGGTGGGTAGTTTGCAGTGGCCCCCTGGGCCTCCAAGCCTGCGGATGCTTCTGAGGAGCGCTTGACCCCAAGGCTGCAGAACTGAGCTTTCTAGAAGGGATCCCTCTGCAGATGCCCACAGCTTCCCTGCTGCTTCGGTGCCTCTCCCAGCCCCCAGTGAACGGGGTGTGCAGATTTCAGCCCTCCGTCAGCCAGGTGGCTGCGCACCTCCGCCTCCCTCTTTGTCTTTGAGCACAGCACACTTCCTAGCAGGGCTGGTTGTTCCCTGCAGGAGAGGTGGTCATGCCTGGCTAACATGTCCAGCTGCTACAGAGAAAGGCAGAGGCTTAATCTTCCTTTAATTAAAACTGTTGGGTGTTTCTACTTGGCAGCACCACTTTCTGTGTTTTGTTCCACGCAGCTCAGATTTTCAAATCTAGCTGATGAAATTTGTGTTTCATAATCCAGTTTCAGCAAAGCTCTAAAATGCTGCTGTCAGGTAAAGGAAGGAAGCAATACCCGCCTTAGAGAAAAGCTAATGTCCCCTCAAATCTTTGCTCTTAAAAAGCTTGGGGTATTTGGGAGCAGACTATGCTTTATAGGCTGGTTGGCAGAATATACACACATGCATACACTTTTATATGTACATGTGTGGGTGTGTGTGAGTATGTGTGTGCATTTAGATATAATACACATAGGTGTTCGTATTCCTTGTTTCATTTGCTTGCATCTGCTGCCTAATTAAAATATCGAAGATGCTGAAGTAGAGTGACTTTTGGACCTAGCTAGTGGGAATGTCATTTGCATTTTACTTTTTCTGTAGAATTTAGAGACTCCTTAGCTCTGTTCCCTCCATCTGATCCCACAAATACGAAAACCCATCTTGTGGGTCCAGGCCATCAGAGATGCTGACATGACAATAATATGAAACCTAATAAATGGGGGTTCCACTAAATCATCGATTCCATTGTCTTGTGGTTCCAAGGAAGAAGGCCGGAAATGCCTCTTACTGTGTCTTTTCAGCTTACCAGCAAAAAGAAAGGATTGTTCTATAGGATGAAGAAAGTAAGTCAAAACAGAGAAAATTATAAGAGGAATCAACAGTGAGGTTTTTTCCACAATTGTTGTAAAACTTTGACACTTAATAACAAAGCAGACCCAGCTGGGAGATGGCCCAGCTGGTGGCTGCTGAAGTCTGTCTTCTCCTGGTGTGAATATTCTGACACCTCACTGTGTGCCGGAAAGGCTGAGCTTGCGGGGAGGGTACCTGAAAGCAGGCCTGGGCCAGGACAGGCAGCGACTTCTGGCTCAGGACGGCCACTCACAAGGACAGCCAGCCGGCTGAGTCCAGATGCCTCGGAAGACCAGAGAAACTGCCCTGGCCACCTCCTCAGGGAGGAAATGGCTACCACACGCGCCCTCAGACCAGCCTGGGCCCAGGTCTATCGCTGAGTGGAAAGCCCTGTGCGCGCCTTGTTTTTGTGACCTTCACCTTGACACTCAGAAGCAAACACCACCCCAGAGGTGCCTGTGAGAATGGAGGTGGGTGTGGGGCTGATGCCTTCCCAGGAGTCCCGGCAGGTCCCCTTGCTAAAGAAGTGTTGGCTCTGTCTGCTGGATGAGTTGTCACCTGCCTGGAGCGCCAGGGCAGACCTGGGGAAAGGTCTGGAATAAGACTGACTCAGTAGAGCTCCACGGAGTAGAGGGGAGAGTGTCATATGAAGTTGGGGCATCAGTTTTTGGTGGGCAGGACGGTCAACTTTTCTGACAGTTAAAGGATGAGACCAGCTGAGGGCCAGGTCCTCTCTGGGGGGATCTGTCAGACACAGGCAGAGGAGCCAGTCTTCCGAGGGGGGGAATTGATCCCCTGAAATTCAGGATTTGTCCTGTGTTAATAAATATTTGGCTAGTACTGGTGCAATAGATTTGATTGCAAAAGCAAAAATGGAACAAGCCCGGGGTGGGGTGGGTTTTATATTTAAAGAAATTTACATTAGGAGCTACAGTGAGTAAGAGCACAACTTCTGCCTAATTTCCTTTTAATTTGTTTGAATGAAAAAGCACTGTCGGTCTCAAGGAAAGAGTCCATAATACCCAAGGTAACTTATTTGCCCTTTTGCAGGGTTTGGTGTCTTCCAGGCTGAGTCAGAGACAAGGATAATAGGTTTGGCTGTGGAAGGGTGTAGTATGAGCAGCTGGAATTACTTTGATACCTTTAAATGACATCGTGATTGGTGAACATTCTCAAGTCCTTTGCTTTTGCTTCTGGCTAAATAATGGAGGGCTGGCTTCCCAGACCCCGAGTTTGATATCGAATGGCCTCCGTGCCTTGGAGGCCTCAGCTTCCCCTGGTCTGTGTGCTCTGCAGTGGGTGTGAGGGATGCTGCCACCAGTCCCATCGCAGGGCTGGGGAGGAGTGTGCGTTCTCAGACACTGGGGTGCTGAGCAGCTGCACTGAATTGGACTCGCCGCTGGCTGCAGGCTGGCGAAGCTGGGTCAGAGGCCCTGTGTCCTGGGCTGCGTGTCTGCAGCTGCTGGTACAAGCTGATGGGCCTTGTCTAGCTTGATTGTTTATTATTTGGAAATACAGAATTGACTACTTCGGTGACCTCAGCCTCACTTAAAAGGTTATTGGGGTTTTCCTCCTTTCCCAGGGGAGAACAAATCACCCCCTCGCCCATGCGGCTTGAATCACTCAGACTCTCTCAGTCGAAGTGACCGGATTGACGCCATCACGCCAACGCTGGGGAGCAGCAACAACCAGCTGAACTCTTCATTCCTCCAAGTCTACATTCCCGACTACTCAGTCCGAGCCCTTTCTGATCTGCAGTTCGTGAAGGTAAGAGGAGAGTGCCTGGGGGCTGGGCCTGGCTGCAGGTATCTGCACCCTAGCAGCCCCCAGCTGCAGTGCCCAAGGCTCGGGCTGGGAAGTCACTTATCTCCTTGCGTCTGTCTGTCGAGGGAGCCACCGAATCAGAAGTGGCTGTGCAGGAAACAAGCAGGAGACACTGAGCGAGCGTAAGCCCTTCTCAGCCACGACTGCAGTGACTGGTCGGCTGAGGCTGGAGGTGCGGAACCTTCGGCTCAGCTCCTGCCCTGAGGCAGGGGTCTTCTCTTAATCTGGAGTAGAGACATCTTTTGGAGAGTGAGCTGAGCCAGCTTCCCCTGATGGAAGCCTGTCTCCCTGTGAAAGAAACTTGGAGACCAAATTTGGAAATGGCTCCGATCAGTAATCTGACTTCTTGTTCATCAGTCAGCCTGAACTTGTAACCGTGGCTCAGTTTGTGCCCAAGGATGCTTTTGTCCTAAGGAAGCTACCAGGGCCTTTCTGGGGCTGTAATGTATATAGGATGTTGAAACGAGAGAACCTGAAAGTAAGCATTGCTCTCTTGGTTTGTTTTCTGTGCCATCTTCTGGCCCCAGATCTCCAGACAGCAATACCAAAATGCCTTGATGGCGTCCCGGATGGACAAAACCCCCCAGTCTTCAGACAGTGAAAACACTAAAATCGAATTGACTCTTACGGAGCTGCACGACGGGCTGCCGGACGAGACGGCCAACCTGCTCACGGAACAGAACTGTGTGGCGCACAGCAAGGCCAACCACAGCCTGCACGGCGAGGGCGCCATCTAGGGGCGCCCCCGCCCCCTACTGGCCAGGCCCGGGCAGCGCGGGGCGTCCGACCCCAATCCCAATCGTGTGAGCTTCTGTCCCGTGCTGCGTCGCGCAACATCCTGAGACCAAAGACTTTGCCCCTTCCTGGGAGAAGCGGAGGAGGAGAGAGGGGAGGCGTGGAAACCAGAGATGTGAATGACAGCGCGGGTGTGGCGTTCGAGATTTTGGAGCTGAACTTCCACCCAAATAGAATCATGTTTATTTTTTCAGCTGTACCTTTTATCATTATTCGCTCTCCTCTTTCCTCGATTTGCATGAAGTTGAAAAATGTTGCGACTTGTTATTTTTACCAAGAGATCATGTTTTTTAAGTGTCTTTTGCAGAGTTCCCAGTTGCCCTGTCTGAACTCTGATGGGACCCCGCCCAGGATGGACCTGCCCCTCGGCGGCCTGCCTCGGCCCCGCAGGGAGGGGCACCCCTCCTGTGTCCCGTGGGTGTCACTGTCGAACTTGAAGGATGAATGAAGAGAACTGTCCGCGCGGACCTGCTGAGTCTGCCCTCCCGCGGGGCGCCGCCTGCGTGGGGACCTGCACTCCTCCGAGCTCAGTGTTATTTCAAGAAGTTAATGTTTAACTGTGCCCCTTTCCCGCAGAAAGGTTTATATGCTTGGAAACGTGATTTAGCTCCCACTCTAAGGAATTTTTATCACCAAAATGAATGTTAACGAGTTTTAAGCCCATGGTTTATCATTGGCAAGAGGCAAGGTGACTTCACCCCGACATCCCTGCAGCCTGGGATCTCCAGCTCAGCCAGGCCTCGCCCCACCTGCGCCCCAGCTCACAGACACCATCACCCCCTTCCTGTCCTTGCTCTTGTTGACCCGAGATGCTGCTACACAGATGCCAAATGGAAATCTTCCATAGGGCTTTTGAGCAAACGAGGAGTTCCGGCTCCTCCCCTCCCTGCGGAATGTGTGCGATTGTCAGAAACTGATTCGGACCTTCCAGCTGTGCTCTGTGCTCCCTGCCGAGAAGGCGTTTCTAGACCCATGTGTTTTGAGAAGGGAACTGTGGGGACCACCCGTCCCTGCCCCTCCTTCCAGGGAACCAAGAGTCCCTCTTCCCCTCTGTCCCTGGGGCCCAGCCGTGGCTGTGTCCCCACCCGAGGACCTCTGTGCCTCCTGCCTCAGATGTGGCCCACACGAGTGGCTGCCTGTACAGCCAGGGTCAGTTTGGCCCCAAACAGGGATTCAGAAACCAAATGTGTGTTGTGGCCATTTCATGTGTGTCTGTCTTATTTTAATACCAAATTCACCATGTGTAGTGAAATTAACGCCAGGAGTTAAATCTTGAGTTCTGAACTCCTAACTACCATATCTGTGTTTAAGTGTTTGCCCCGGGCACGTCTACATTTTGTTGGTAACATTCATACACTGAAACGAATTTTTGCTGACTAGTTTTCATGTAGCATTGTCAGTCCTGCCACCTGCAGCCACTAGCCAAGAAGATAATATTTTCACCAGGGTCCCACTGAACCACCCCTCCTTAAGGTAGGCTGGGCCGTGCAGGGAGGGACTGTGGCGGGGAGATAACCAGCAGCGCGTGGGCTCCCATGGGGAGCAGCGTGGTAGCTCCAGTGTCCTCCGCACACGTGGTGTAGGTTTCCCTCTGATTTCCATCTTGGAGTGTCTTCCTTAAAGGTGCAGTGTCCCTTGGTGAGGGGGGTACTGGCTTCATCTGCTGGTCACAGGGACTGCGTCCTCAGCGGTGGGTGCCCTGCCGCAGGGTGCCCCTTAAGGGAGCACGGTGTTCCGCTGTTTGCACCCACCCTGGCACCAAGCTTGACTTCAGCAGGACCCAGCATCAGAAGTAGCCCCTTTTATAAACTAATCTGAGTGAACATGTCTCTTAAGGTGTACCTAGTTAAGCAGAACCCAGTACGATGCAGTAACTAGGATTAACTGTCAGTAATGAGGATTCCCTAGCAATGAAGTGAAAGCCAGGCTTTGTTGGGTGGGAGGGGGTATCTTGGCCCCCAAAGCCGTGCCGTACTCTCGGTTCAGACAGCAGCTGCCTTCTCTGTGGTCTGGAGGATCTGGGCCAGCCAAGCTGGGGCTCCTCTGATTTTCAGGATCTTCACTACCTAAGGCTCTTCTAAGCCTGTTTGCTTCTCCCCCTACTGTCCATCTTGGGTGCCATGCTACTGGAAGGAGCCTTTGGTGACAGCATTAAGCGTTGAATTTTTTTCAGAACCCCGGTTCCTTTATAAATCCTAATGCTCTGTAAAGATCTGGGGAGTGAAGAGAGGATTCCAGTTCCCACCTCCTTGACTTTAAGGAGAAAGAGATTACTTCTCAGTACTCTTACCTGAGTGTGGTAACCTTTAGGAAAATCCTCTATACAGTGAGACTCCCAGAGGACAAAATTTTAGCTTCCCAAGTTTTATGTATTTTCTGCAAACCACTCTCTACTTCGATTAGTAACATCATTTTGTAACAGCAGGAAATCCAAAATAATTCCTGTCTGGTCCCTGAGGTAATGAAGGCTAACATTGGGCTATAGTCACATCTGCTTTGGGGCGAGCGCAAGACCCTTCAAGCATTACTCAGTGTTTGAGTGGCCAGATTACTCTTCTGGAAACTGACCTCAGGCTGTTGAAGACTGTCAGGCAGCAGGAGAATGACTTGGGCTTACAGTTTCTGTGCCTTTCATGTCTGTAAAGGAAATGGGAGCCAGGCAGAGAAAGGCCGTCAAGTAGTTGAGAACGTGATCTGCAGTGGCCAGCGCCACCTGTGTGGGTCAGCCTCTCCTAGGGCTGCCAGCTTTTGTGAGCACAGAGGGCAGTGGTTGCGGGGCCTGTGTTCTGACGGCTCCCCCATTGTAAGACCCAGGACCTATCTCTCCTCTACAGGGGCCTGTGCCCAGCGCTGTGCAGTAGGACAGGGCCTCCTCTAGCTCTTTCCTAAGCTACCACTCTGTGGGGACCCCAGGAACTGGATTCTTGGTATCCAGTGTTCCCAGGACAGTCTTTCTAATTAATAGGGTTTTTTTCCCCACTTTACCCTTAGAGGTTCTCTCCCTTTGTTTCTTTCTCTTCCATATTCATCGGGCAAGTCCAAATTCATCTTAGGAAAACAGAACCTTAAGATTTGCACATGGATACTGGGGTGCTAATCAACTAGCTTAAACTTTGGTTCTTACAAAAATTAAGTGTGAAAGGGCAATCTCCATTTAACTGTTCTTCCCTCCCTCACCTCACTTCCTGAGGAGAGCTCAGTGCCCTCGCTGAGGTGGTTGGCTTTCCCAAGTGGAGGGATTCGATGCATCTTGCCACTTTGTTACTTTAAGGAATTTCTGTGCAAACATTGAATGCAGAACCTCGCACTGATATGGGACATTAACTGTGAATCTGGACTAAAGGAGCAGCTTCTCCAAGTCAAGGAAATTAGAATTGCATTTTCCCTAGGAAATGAAGCAACAGGAATTTGAGCTAAGCGTGGACCATTCACTTTTTCTCTCAGATTCTCTCCAGGTTTAGGATACTTGAGCAGGTTCTGATTGTCATGGCTAGGGCAGAACATAGTATGTCAATCTGGACATCTGGGATCTGTGGCCATTTTCACCTTTCCTGGGCCAAGGAGACCAAGACTCCACCAGTGTTGCCCAGAAGCGATCACAGGGAGAGGACTGATGGGGCTGGCACAGGAAGGTGTTTACCTTGTTCCACAAGAGGCTGCCAGGGAGGGTTGGCTTGGGGGCACATCACATGACTGAGACTCCCTGGTAGCTTGGGCAACGGGAACAGCTCCTCTCAGCCTTGATCACAGAGGTAGGTTTTCCTTGTAGGGGGCTGAGAAGAACCCAAGGCTGAGCTAGCTATTTAAGGTGTAAAGGTTCCTGAGGCACCTGTTTGCTTTCTTCCTGAAGACACAGGTGGCTTCTCCTGAGTCAGGTTTACTTCCATTCTAGACTCTAGGCTCATTACTGGTGCTTCTGTCCAGCAAGGGTATCTGGGTATGTTGTAGCATAACCCAGAATTAGGAGGGATTTAGAGACTTGAATGTGAAAGTGATTTGGAGATTCTGATGTAAATTTTATAAGTGAAAAACCTACTCAGTGGAATTTTATACCTCAGGGCCATTTGGAAATCCCGTTTTTCATATTTCTTTTGTATTCAAGTGGGCTGATGGAGAGCCAAGTTCAGAGAATTCTAAGAGGAGTTTCATTTGCCTTCATCTTCATTTGAATGGTGCTTGTTAATATGACCACCCCTCAAGGCTGTGACAGTAGCCCTTCTCCAGCACTTGCAGGGTTACTTCATGCATTGGCCACTTACTTGCCAATTTTCCATCTGCCTTTCTGCCCTGTCTGAAGATCCCAGAGTCCTTTAGGGTCAGGCCTAAAATGAAGAGGAGGTAGTTTCACAGCAACAACTGAGCATGGAGGCGCTTCCTCCTTGGTCTGGACTGGGGCCCTCCTCTGCTCCTTAGACCTTCGTGGTTGGCTTGACTCATGTAAACTCCAACTATGCTGGAGCCACTGACACTTCACTAGAACTGTCTTAAATATCTTTTGATAGGAAATACCTGGCTGTAAAGTTCTAGGAGTTTGGCAAGGTTTATATGTAAACAGATCGAACAGGTGCTGTAAAAGCTTGAGTGTATGTTTTCTAGTTTTGACATTGGTAGAGACCACACAGACTAGAATAGTGGGAGATCTTCCCTTCCTTGGAAAGGTATCTTCTAGCACTGCTCACATCTGACCAATATGGATTCACTCAGAAAATGTTTTCTTGGGAGCCACATTCCTCTACAGATTCACCGTGGAGAGAGCTAACCACATGGACCTGGTTGGGCTTGAATGTGTGCAGATTTTGTTGGGGCCCAGACCCAGACCCTTTGGGTATAAACAGCTGGTCTCAGGCTTCTAGAACAGGAGGACATGGGAAAGAATAAGGCCTCAGGACTTTCCAGAGAGCCCTAGCCTAACTTGTTAGGCCCTGTGTCTAAAGTCTACTCCGGAGGTGGAATGCATCAGTCCCAATGGACTTGTTTCTCATTGTTGGAGTCATTTAAACCCAGATGTATGTGCTTTATTTTATATTATTTATTATGTACATATGCCTCTACTGTTAGTACACTGACCAAGATCAGATCTATTCTGGAGCCCTTCATTCATGGAGTCTAGGATTCCACTGATCCTTTAGGTGAGGGGGCTGCAGTTTTGTTTTCATTTTAAACAGGTTGCTGCACTTTCGTTGACCCAGGCATCCCTGGCACCTTTTCTTGGGTCCACCTCTATTCCTGTTGACCAGTGTTTGGGAAGAGGATGAAAGCAAGATCCCCTACCTTGTGGCACAGCCTCTCAGGTACCTTTGTGAAACACTTTAGAGGTGGTTTCCTGGTGACTGGGTCTACTTTCCACACAGTGGTACAGCACAGCTGTGAGACTACAGCCCTCCATCCTTATTCCTACCCTCCCAAGTCAGGTCATTTTCCTGGTCCCACCACAGTGATAACCTCTACTTCCCACCTTGGGTTATACATCTTTGGACCCTGGACGCTGCCTGCCCATCTGGGCTTCTAATATGCCTTTTCTTGGTTTTGAGGCCCAATGCCAACATTGCCTTGGTCCTCAAATAAAGACTGTTTTGTGTCTGATTTTCATCCTCTTAGCCTTTACTCACTGTATCATAGTGTACATTTCATGCCTTTCAGCAGTGAAGTTGTCTGAACACAGTATTCAGAGCTGTGTACATAAACCTAAATAAGCACAAATGACATGTATAGGGGTTTCATCAGCTGATTGTCATAATGAATGCATTTTATAATTCAAATGATGTAGATTTACAATCTCCTATTTATTTTGTACCAATTTATTTGTAAATTTTGTGATTGTTTAAAAAGTTTTTGTTTCTATTATTCTATTTAGATAAATGATTTTCTGTTCACCCTGCTAGCGGATGTGTGTCCCCTCTTTCCCCTTTTCATCTATGCAGCACCAACCTCGGTTTCCTGCCCGACTGCACGGCTTTTCTGGTGGAAAGCTGGGCTTGATTGTTGGCATGGAAACACAGCAAGGCATTTTCTTTGGGTAGATATCACAGATTTGTGTGTGTTAAGACTGCCGCAACAGTGCCTCCAGCTTAGAAGCTAGTCTGACCTGCGGGACGGTGAGTGTTCTCCTTCACAAGGATGCTCAGTCACACTCATAACACACAGTTTGACTGGGCAAATGTCTACGCTGGTTTTTTTCTAGGCAAGAACAAAGGCTTCATTCTAGTCTCTCAGTTGGCTCTATATGATGAATGGCTTTTTAGGTTCTCCTCTGCTGTACAAAGCCGAGGAGAAAGGTTGGCAAAGGAACAGATGGTTCACCCTGAAGTTAAAAACACAGCATGAGTAGGTAAGGCATGTTCAGATGCTCTTCGGATTCAGTAGACATCCCACATTCCCTTTAATCTAGTGTGTAAGACCTGCACTGGACTCATCCACCTTCCATCGTCATTTCAAGTCTTCTGTCTCACCCTCCTCTGCTTTGTGACCAGACCCTGAAGATCTTCTGGTCAAGGTTCAGGCCCTTGTGACTCATTCCTACACTGTATCTTCTTGGAATCTTTTCCCCCTCTTCTCAGTCTCTATTCCAAAGAGAATGAATATGCTAGTCTTTATTCAAAGAGAAGTGTGCTCTGAGAGTTGAATGTCTTGATGACTGGTCCCTTTTTTGCCCACTGTATTAACAAGGATGTTTGCAGTTTATTTAACTTACACTTGTCTAGAGACATTTCATTGAAGAACTCAAGAGACTGGCTTTGAGACGACGCCTTACCTAACAACTGCTACCCCCAGTTTCCTGAAAGTAGAATAAGGTATTTCTATGTCACAGTGAAGTATTACGTTCTTGGGAGTCTGTCTGCTAATCTTATGAGTGACTGTGAAGTGCTGTATCGCCAGTGGGCTGGGAAGGAAATTAATCAGAACTCAGCACATCCTCTCCCCACTCTGCTTTGTTTATAATTTTTTCTGCTTATAGACACTCCATCTAGGTTAAGTCCTGAGGTCAAATCAGGAAATTCCCCAAAGAAAATAGAGGTACTTTTTCCTATTGTGAAATAGAGATGTGTCTAAGTGTTTCTACCTATGTCCACGGGGTGCACATGTACTGGTTCATTTCTAAGCTTTATCATGAAAGGTCTAGGGTATCTGTTTCTTGTAACAAATTGTGTCCCCCAGTGACTCTCCCCAACTCAGCACTTCTAAGGACACAGATAGTGATCAGAGGGTCTTGTAGAGAAAATGGTACAAACCAGATGATCTTTTCATAACCTGATTGCTGAAAAATTATTTTATACTTTTGAAGGTAATGCAATTTAATAGAAACAACTCTATACTAAGCCAGAAAGTAATATTAGATGGCTAATAAAGTCTTTTACTTTATTTTGTATATTATTTCATCATTTTCCCTCCAAGGTCCTCAATCCATGCTTACTTTCAGAAAGTTCCAAAACAAAGTTCTCTGAACAGTCTGGTAGCATGCCAAATAAATACCCCGGTGGATAATTGGCCTGAGGAAGCAAGGGGCAATCAGCTGCCAGAATTCTTTGTCAACATACGTTTTTAGCTTGAGCCAGCTTCCCTACTACAATTCTCTTGCATCATTGACATGAGGGCAGTGGGTCCAAAAACGGAGTTATTTCAAAACATCCACTCTCTGATAAGAACCCTCTTTCAAAAAGACTGGATATTTAATAGACATTTGTCAGTGTTGGGAAGGTTTGTTTGGTAAATCCCTTTTGCAAGTGTCTTAGGAATTTGTGGGACTTGCTGCCTTTCCTGGGAAGAATGTGTGCTTGTTCAACTGCTTGGGCTCAGGGTTTATCTCAGCACAGATATTTTTGGATCAAGTATATAGCCCTGGGCAGAAGGGGAGAGCAATGCAATTGGGGGCACATTTGTACCTAATTTGATTCATTACTAGAATAAAGGTAGATTAAGTAGATAATAAGAACAAAGGTATCTTACTTTGTGGAGAAACAAAGAGACTAGTCTAAATTTTGGTCATCTTATTTTAAATTGTAAAATGTTACTTTATATAGATTACTTTGTTGTAATGTGCTTGCGTGTTCTATGTCCAGTTGGGAGTACTTTTTGTGTTAAAGTGCCACAGAGAGATATACACCTTTTTTGAACAGGTCTGACTGTGGTGGCCTTAGGATGAAAATACTGCGTTTGTGAACAGGGCAAAAAGGTTGAGTTGCCAGGTTAGTAGAAAACTTGCCTTATTCATTCTGTAAGCGAATGCACTCTCTATACATGACTTACTTTCTGCTACTTCTGTGACTCAGGGATGGGAACAGTGTGAAATGCTGTTTTGTGCTAGTGTCAGATAGGATGATATGGATTACTGGAAGTAACCTGCCTCTGGTTCCTAACTCCTGTGTGCACATCCTCTCTGCTTTGGAAACAGGTACCACTGTTCTTCTATTTTAAGGCTGCTTGAATACCTCCATGATAGATGTTCTCAGTCTCCTAAAGCTATGCATTATTTGATATAGTTCCATTTGAGAAAAAAACTTTAAGGACTCTAGGCCCTAGTTACAAAGAAAGAATGTCATGAGAAACCTAAGTATTGAGATATAAAGTATTAAAGCAAGAGAGGAATCAGACCATTAACAGTATGGCAATAGTTGGATCATAGTTACCATTTTTCCCACCATCAAAGAAAGGTTAAATAGTTTCCATAACATGGAATGTGGACAAGGCTCCTACCCTTAATGCAGACTTCAATATGCAGTTGTTTGTCTCAGGCTATTTGTGGAGAATAAACAGAGTATTTTTAAATACTCTTACAGTCCTGGAAAAATTGTAGAACTTTAAAGTTGTTGACAAAAGCTTTCTTAAACAAATAAATCTGATTTAGAAATATCTAACCATGGCCAAAGTACTTTTAAATCTGACATGTAACTGAAAGTGCTTTTTAAAAGTGGCTTCTCAAAACAATATTAACATAACTAAAGGATTTTAACTTCAAGTTATTTACTCTAGTTCCATTAAGAGCCACTTTGCCTAAAAGAATCTTAGAAAAGGATATTGAAGAACTCGCTTTTAGGTCTCAGCAGAACTATGCTCTGGTAGGAGAAAACTTAAGATTTAAACAGAACATTAAACTTTCTTAGCTTTAAACGACGTTTCTGAAACATTTAACACCTAAGCATTAGCTACCGTCAGAACATATGGGCTAAAGTTCTCTGGCAGTGAGAACCCAGCAGAGCTGAGGTCTGTCCATGTGCCAGTAGTTCAGTCTAGCACCCAAGGAGTAGTATCTAGTGCTTAACAAAGCCACTAAATAAGTTGTGTTTTCCAAATATGGAGGATGGATTCTGAAAAGTCTTGTCTCAATCCAAAATGTATATACATTGCCATTCATCTTCCTTAACAGAAGCTCACATATTTTATAACTCCCATTACAAGCTGCCCCAAGTGCCTGCCCATGGACCACATTCCCTCCAGTACATTAACAGGAACCCTAATATACAAAGAAGCAACACTGCTATGGGGCTTAGATTGTCTTATGGAGTCCTAACTCTCTGAAATGGTTTGGTGGTTCCTGAAAAGAGTTAGTACCAGCAGTGGAATTTATGCTCTTGACTTCTCAGTCTTTGGACCCACTGAGGGAGACATCTAGTTAAAAGAAAACAAAAAACTTTTGCATAAAAAGTGTGATAAGAGTGAATGACGTTGGTCCTTGCTCTGAAATGGAAAGGAAGAAATGTGTATTAATGAGTAGCTCTGTAATATGTCATTTAGACACTTTACCTTGAGAAAAGTTAAGACTGTCAGACTGGGCAACAAACATCTCCATCTTAAGAATAATCACTGGATTGACAACAAACATACTCTAAAATTTAAGATAGGGAGAACATCTAATTGTAATAGCATTTCTGACATATACGTTTTAAAGCAGAATATTCCCAACACATACCCATTAGAATGTGTTTCTTGACATGAACATATTTCGGAAGCAGTGAGGTAATGGGTACTAAGATTGTTTGTGTTCTCTACTTATAAAATGATTTTTTACCCCATGGTCCTGTACAAAACTTTCCATTAAAAATTTTAGGGCCTTTGGGGGGACTATTATCTTTAAAAGAATGTCACTACGTGAAATCTAAACCCACTGAACAGTCCACTATTAGTCAATAGTCATTACAGTTATGCTACAGAAAGGGGTCAAAGTCAGTATTAGAAATATTATACTTTATTGAATTCTAGAGCAACTAATCTACCCTCTCATGTTAGTTAACTAATGACAAGAAATATATCAAGGTTAAACTAAGACTGTATACCACTGTTAAAAATGTGACAACTTTCACTATACTTAAGAGGCCTTATAATACCCTAAAGTGTATAGTAATGATACATTCTTGTTCAAAACAAGAAGTGATTTCACTTGGGATTCTGAAGTGAATCTATTCACACTGATTGTGCCCTCTGCTTAGTAAGTTTCTGGCTTCCAGAGCCCTCTTCCCATCCTCCAAGTGACTGACTTCATAATACGGCTATAAACTCGAGAGGATGGAGAAGACTGGTATTGGGTAGGAAGACCCATACTATGTAAACCACACTAATGAATTTTACTCATGTAATTAATATAAGGAAGTTCCTCCTCTGCAGGGGGGCTTTGTCGTCTTTCCACTAACTTCTCTTCTACAGATTTAATCTTAGATAAGAAAATTTTTGGATAACTAGCATTTTTGCTATTAAAAATATATAGAATTGAAGACTTCTAAAAATGAAACTGCTGCAGTCTATTCAGACCAGTCCCTAAAGCAAGTAGAGAACACTTCTGCAAAGCCACTAACCTGGCCACAGTCACTGAGGACACTTAAAGGCTTATGAACGGAACCCTGACTTTAACAGAAGACTACATTTGATCATGGGAACTATTTCTTCACTGATAAACAATACTATGTTATACACTGAAAAATGACAGATTTTGGAGGAAGAGCACAATTTCTAACATAGCATTTTGGAATCACCTCTTACTGTCTTCCCTGTTCCACTCTGATACCCTTCAACCACCCTTAGTGTTTACTGGTGTTGAAACAAGACAAGGAAACAGTGTCACGAGCCACAATGGAGCCATCTGCATGCAATTCAGCCTGATTTTTTAACCCCTTCTTCCAATGGACTCCATTACAATTTGAACCATCTGCAAAGCGTGCAGATACATAAAATTAAAATTAAAATTAAGTATCTCCCTATAAGAATATTTAGTCTTCAGAAACTTCCCAGGTATACCTTTGATGGAGCTCCCTTTCCCCCCAACTAAAACCCAAACAGGGACATCCTTTGTTCCTGTGGGTCCTGCCAGAACTTGTTTAATGAGTGCTCGGTTTTGGTTTTCCTCCTCCTTATTCTTCCTCTTCCTCCTCATCATCATCTTCATCATGGCAGTGTGTAATTTCCTGGGGGGCCAGTGGGAAGAGGTTAGGGGGTTTAATCTCACTAATTGACCGTGTCAACTGGTGCCGCTTATAGTCGGTATCTTTGAAATCCACTGAGGTGCGGTTCCGAGTGGCAAGAGGGGACTCCATCTCATTGATATCTACATGTGTGTGTTCCACCGTTGATTCGTGAGGCATCTAGAACAAAGTGAGAGGTTCAAAAAGCAGGTGAAGAAAAAGCTTTTCCCAAAATCCTGACACCTCTGTTAGGTGGCCATGCAGAAGTGTATACTGACCAGAAGCCAAGGCAATTTAAATGGTAAAGTATCTTCTTAGATCTACCTAAAAGCTGCTGTCCTCACTTCAACCCTCAAAAATTACTGATTCTTATTTACTGATCACAGAAAATCAGTCTTAGAATACTTACAAAAGAGTCTAGTTTGTCATTCAAACACAACTTTTAGATTGCAAAATTATACTTCGAGGGAATATGAACAGAAGAGAATGTTACAAAGAGCTCTTGTGCAACCAAGCAACCTAGAGGGTTTTTTGTACAATAGAGAGGCTCTCAACTCTTCCAGTGCCATTCCAAAAGCTGGGGGCAAATCTCAGTGGCTAGAATGTATCTTAATTATAAAGATTATGGTTGGTTGTATTAACTTACCAATACATGCGCAGCTCTGAAGAGGTAGCTGAATGGGTAATACAGCAGGTTGATGAAAGATGCTGCATAGAGATCAGCATAACGCATCACTTGACTGGCAAAGAGGGTTTGTCGAGAGCCACTGCGAAATAGACTTCCCATCATCCCATAGCACATATCCATATCATGGGTTACTTTCTAAAACAAGATTTGAATCTTAGCTCATTCAGAATTATAAAAATCAAACTCCAACTTTTCTCTCAAATCTCATTTGTATACCTTAATACGTCTCTGGATGGAGCTAATGTCTGGGCGCTCATTACTACTGCTGTCAAGGTGTCTGAAAATGGAAAAAAAAAAAAGTTCAGTGTAAAATCTCTAAGCAAAGACATCTCATAGAAAGACGTAGATGTTTTTTTAAGGGAAGAATTTTTAGAATTAGGAAACTTACTTGTATAGTTCAGCCAAGAAAATATCCAAGCTTTGAAGTTCTTCAAAAAGCGCTAAAATTTGGAAGGAAAAGGTGAAAGTTAAAAATACAGTTAACCAGTTTTTAACTGCTGATGAATATTAAGTAATTGCCAAGCTATATATAGATGGGCATATAAAACCATCTTCTCCCATTTTGGGAGAATATACTGATACCCTGCTTGGATTATAACAGCAGATGAACATCAATCACCTCTTTAACCCGTTTCTTCCTATGTAACCACTGCCAACAAGCTGATTCTGAACTCACGTACCCCATCCTCAGGTGGGTCAACAGGGCAAGTGTTAAACAGTTCCATTTCAGATAAAAAATTACTAGTGGGTGACTTGACCAGAGTCACATGGGTCCTGAAAATAGAGCCAAATTAAACTAGATTTCTAAAATTCAATTTGTGGAAGTTGAAAATATCGATAAAGGGCAAGTGGGAAAATGCCACTTAAGTACAAGCAACAGACACAGCCAGCATGTTACATGCCTTCTATGTATTTCAGCTTCTGATGTATCCATTGAATACAACACATTTTCTTTACCTACTACTTGTGGAAGAACTGACAGTCAAATCATTTTCTATGTTCAGTGGTTCAGGTGAAGAAACTTGGTTGAGAAGGGTTATTACATCTACTTTCGTTATACATTACCTAAGTTTACCAGCTTTGGGATAGGTACTACCACCATTTTTATGTTCAAGGAAGTTGTGGTACAGGGTGTCGCAGTAACTAGTCAAGTATACAGATAGCAAGGGGAAAAGCCAGGGTAGCTCCCAGAGGCATTACTTTTCACTACACTGGGTAATGCTAGCTAGGACTGGTTGGAGAACATGTCAAGCATTGTTACAGAAATAGCTCATAGTCTAGTACAGTACCCAATATAGCTCACTTCAAAGACTGCAATTCAGCCCCACTCTCTGCTTCTGAGAAGACCAAATAAACACCAGGAGGTGATCTATAATAATATATACGGCCTTCAATTCCCCAGAATGTTACGGACTGACAGCAGAAGAACTGGAACTACTAAGTATCGTTAGAGAAACATGGAACTGCAAAGGAAAGTGGAGTTCTCACTTTAGTTGCTATTGTATTATAACTCAGGAAAATAACATTCTACACTTACGGGGATTTGATGACTGAATAAGATAAGCTATCATACAAATTTGCAGTTATGTGAAGTATTTGGCCATATAGGTAGAAGGTATCCCAATATATGAGATGTCACTTCTGTCCCCCCTACACACAAATGGTTTATCAAACAAAAAACTGGTGCATTGCAGGCCATTTAGATATAAATTTATAAGAGTCATGGCTTCTTACAACTTTTGTCAGTCCAGACATGGAGCTCCTGTGCAAGTTCAGGTATCACCAAGAACGTTCGCCACCCTTGCCGTTTCTTTGATTTTAAAATGTCTCCAAAAATGTGATCTCCAATATATAAAATGTCCTTGCCCTTGGCTCCCAACAGGTCACAGATTGTATCAGATGAACCTGAAATAATGGGACGAACAATGTTAAAAGGCAAAAATGTCTCCATAGTAAAAGCTAGCATTCCAAGTACAGGAACCATTAAATACTGTTGACTGATTTTATTATAATTACGTGAGAAATGGAGTAGGAAAAGGACTCACCTTTCTTAAGAAAAGTCCCTTTTCGTCATTTCTTAAATTGTTTCTAAGACAAGGCCTTCAGTTCCCCTGTGTTGATCAGAGTTCTTGATCACCAAATTCAAGAGGAACAAAGCTATGTTTCAACTTAGGTGAGTAACAATGCCATTTCTCATCACAGATCTGCCATTAAGTGGTCTTTGTTCAACTGTTTCTAACTCTAACAACCTATGTATCTACACCCATAGGAACGTCTCTAAAACCCCTTCGGTACCTCTTGAGAACCATCCCAGACAATTCAGTGTGCTGAGAAAAAGCCTCAAGTAAATAAAAGGATAGAGTAAAAATTAAAGATTTGTTAGGACTTATTAACAAACCCATTCTCGCTAATCCTTTTGCATTATTAGGTGACTGAAACACTCCTTAAGTATACTAAAGATACTGAAGAATATATTGAGGTGGGAGGATGCCAAAGCTTTTTGACACTGAGGTCTGTGTGAACAAAGGGAAGTCCGTGACTCACCTCCTGAATAGACGATGCCATGCTGTAAGGGTCCTGTGTAGGTACCAATTTTCAGCTTGCCAGTTTTCTGTGTGAAGAGATATGGTCTTTGTAATTCTTTATCATTCTATTACAATCACTACCCAAAATGCTACTTGGCCAGATAGCCAAATGAATAGCACTTTAGAATTTTATTTCTTTAAACTGTTTGACTATCTCAATTAAGATCTTAGACTGGTTTCAAAAGTGATAGAGCTAGTAACTTAAAAATACCCACTTTTCAGAATAGGAATGGGAAGGGAGAGAAACATGAAGGACAATGTGCCAGCAGAAAGATCATACTCTCAACTTACAGTATCCACTTGACGCAGTACTGTGCCTTCTCCAAAAAAGAGTGGTTTCCGTGCATCCACCAAGATCAGGTCAAAGTAGGACTGCCAAGGTCGATGGGAACTCCCAGGCTGATAAAGGAGAAACAGGAAAAGCTAAAACATCCCTCCTTACCTTATCAAGGCACTAATGTTTAATCTTACTCAGATGTAAGATATGCTGAAATGCTGTAAGTACAATCAAAAGACCCTTACTAGTCTATTAAAAACATACCATGTCTCACAAGCCACATTCTTTTCAAAGCAAGCAAGGTGAAAATATAAATCAATTTAATCATCTATTTTAAATCATTTCATCTATTTCGCATCAGTTTTAATATATGAAAAATCGTGTCACATTCTAAAATGGGTTAAATAGAGGGCTAAGGAGAGAAGCATACTCGAGACACATTAAGAAATAGGTAGATCATCATCAAAACTGAAGTGTATCAGCTATATGGAATAATTATCAGAAATTTTACTGTTTATTTCTCAGAATAATGACTCTAGGTAAAACACACTGGTCTTGTGTCCCATATTGCAGGCTAATCACAGCACCAGTGTAGAATTTATACCCACTAACATTATCCATCCTGAAATAGAACCACAGAATTAGCCTTTAAGGCCAAGTTCAAGAGCACTGTAATCTGTACCTTTGGGTAATCTGAAAACTGGAGTTTATTGACATTCAAAGCAGCCCAGGACTCCAATCCTACCAGTATGTGACAAACTGCGAGAGTATTCCTTAAATCTAAGTGAAGCAATGCCGCAGGAATGAGGACCCTACCAAACAGCAAGATTAACTCTTCTTTTGGAATAAAAGCATTAATTAACAGGAGAATGTAGATGTTGTCAAGAATATACAAATTTGTTTCTTTTAATCAGACCTTCCTCAACCAAAAGTTCCTTTCAGTGTCATGCAAATGTAACATTCTGCATAAAATTTCTTGGTATAAAATTATTTTTGGGCATAAAATATAGCAAGTCAACAATAGCTCTTTCTTCTACCTATGCACCATTCACATTGCTAGTGCCTTTAAATTCTTCTAATTCTCATTACTTCTAATGATAGTAAAGATTTCTGGATGGATCCTGACTAATTCCTACCCTCAATATTCCAGATGATTGAAAGTTTTTATTATTACTAAAGCAATGTTTTATTAAGTTACATGTAGTACCTTGGGTCCATGTGGGAAATCAAACAGGTAAGTCATAATTTTCTGAGGGGTAGAAAAAAGAATCAACATAAGATTAACGCATAATACTTGCAAAAGATAGACAATATCTTAAAAAAATTGAAAGCTTTTCATTAGACATGTCTTTTACATATAAGATTCACTTTCTTGTTTCCTCAAGTTTATGAAATCATGGCAAGTAGACATCAGAAATTAATGATTCACTATAACAAAATAATATTCTCAGAGAACAGAGACTTCAAAGAGTCATTTTTGTATGCTCATCCATCTATCTCTATCCAATTCTGCTAGTGGACTGGAACATTAGAATACCAGACAGATGGATATAAGCGACATCTGAGGTCAGGGCATAGAGAAAATTACGGACTCACTTGGAAATAACATATTTTGGCCTTCTTACTACTGTTCCTAGATCAACCAAGTCAGTGAACCACACTGGCCTTATAAGATTGTTCACACCAAATAACTGGATTTCTAAATCAAGAATTTATATATAGAGTATGGGAGGTGGGGGGAGAGCTGAGCTGCTTGCTGCTACTATAAATTTATTAACTATCTTAGCAAGAGGTGAAGTTAAGGAATTATGTCAACTTTTTTACGTTTTAATCATTGCAAAAAAATTTTAAAAGGTAGTAAATTTTGATAATTAAAACATCTTTGCACTATCTCTAGCTCCCATATGCACATGTGTGTATATATATATATATATATATACTGCAAAGTAAAGGGTGTGACTTTTTCAAACCAGTGCAATGATTTCAAATGTTTTAAACCACAAAACACAGTCTTCAAATAGCCAACTGTAATTTGGGGAAATAGTCAAAAGAGAAATATTTTGAAATATTTGAGAAGTATGTCATAGCCTTAATCCTACATATCTTTGCTTTTTTCACTCTGAAATAGCAAAACAACAATGGGGGAAAATCTACTCACTTAATAAACTACTATCCTCACCTCATCTTCACAGTTCTTTAGACCAAAAGAATTCCTCTATATAAACCAATAAGAAAATATTAAACACTTACATCTGTATATTTATAGTCACTGTTAGTGGCAAGAAATACTTTCCCTACTTCCTTCATCCGGCTCAGAAGCAAAGGTAATTTGCCCTGAAATGTAATATGATAATGAGAAAAATCCTAAAATACAAATGTATTTTCATTTTATTCATATACTTGATTTTTCTGTCCACTGAACTAAGGGAAGCCATTTAAGGGTAGGTTGATAAACACAAGTAAGCTGGTTGGTTTCAAAATTTTGCACTTAAAAGACTTCATTATCACTGTGAGAATTAAACATTAACATAATTTACATGGTGTATTTTATCTATACATATATACATATACATGACTATATGCTCATTAACAACCTAGTTCTATTATGTCTGCCTCAGAAATAACAAGATACCTTATAACCTCAAAGTACATGAATTACATGCATCAGAGATCAGGAGATGCTGAAAGTTAAAATGTATGGCAAGTATGACATTTGCTTGACCGTGCATACTTTCATTTTGTAAAGCACCTTGCACAGTGAAATGTGTGCGCAAGGTGAAAACTAGAAATGCCCAGACCCAACTGCAGATAAAAGAAAATTCTAACTACCTTTTCCTAAACTCACAGTAAACAGGTTCCTTCACTCATTCTCCTGGACCCCTAAATGTCCTTAAAACAACAGGGTGGGTGTGGGAGTAGAAGAGAAACAGGATGTACAAAGACTGAAAGCAGTAAGAAATCTTTTTAGCAAGTACTCTTGAGAAAATACTGCATTCTACTACATTTACTCTTGGGAAAGGAAGAAGTATCTCATCTTTGGGCTGTGTTATTTTGAAATAACTTCAGACTTACAGCGAAGTTGTAAAAATAGTAGAGGGATCCCATATTCTTATAGCTTCCCCTTAACATTAACATCTTAGATAGCCACAGTACAATTATCAAAATTTAGAAATTAACATTGGCACAATACTATAAACTACAAATTTTTAAAAATATTTACTAGGTTTTCTACTAACATCTTTTAAAGAAATTTTAAAGGTTTCATCATTATTCCATGTTAGTAAGTTAAAGATCATTTAAATAAATCACAAAGATGTACATTTTTGAGATGATCTGCTACTGTGGTTATTAGGATTTAAGTATGGCTCTTGGCTTTACTATTATTAACTATGAATTTTGACAAATTTCAGTTTTTTGAAATTTGGGGTTATATGGAAGATTAAATGGGCATGTACTTTGCACAGTGTACATACACCCAGTACCCACTCTAGATGCTCTAATTATAGTTAAAGATAAAAAAATGAAATGATAGGTCTTATCAACAAACAATTAACTATAATAAGATCTACCCTGTGATTGGAATTCTTGGTGATTATATCTGACACACATACTAAGACAACAGTTTTCTCGTTTGTTTCATTACAAATAGGCTTATTATTCATATACTTGATGGGCAAAAAAAGGCTATCATGCAGATCTGTTTTCCCCTTTATTACTTACATCTTTGACTACGTACTTCTCAAGATTTTCAACTGTCTTTTCCTTAAGGGAGCCCTAGAGAAAGAAAAATGAGGACACAGAAAAAGAACAAAATCAGTTTAATAGTTTATAGGAAAAAATTTGTCTACTATCAACTCAAATGTATTTATTATTTATCAAAATAGTAAAGCAGATAAACTAGAGAAGGTCAGAATAAAGTAGGAGATATGATTTGCTGCAACTCTTGGCTCCAAAATTATTTTAATCTGTAACTCAAAAAGACATTTCATACTTTATTCAGTACATTTTACAGTAAATGTAAATATTGTTATTAGTCAAGTGGAAGGTATTTGGGAAAAAAAACAAATGGAACATAATGATCCTCAAAGGATATATAAGTGTAATTGGTATTGAAACTATGTTTGGAAATGCAAACTGAAATAAGATCTAAAGCCAAGCACTACCACCAAGATCAGCATTATCTCTGAGAGCAGGACAATCGAAAGAACAACAAAAGTATTCTAGAGAGCTATCCATAGGAGGCAAAATTACTATTTTTTAACAAAAATTCTGCTCTATTTGTACTAATGTCAGACCATAAAACACATGCCAGAGAGTGAACAAGTAAAGGGGTGGTTCTGACATATACCTTGTAATGAACCCAGTCAACAGCATCTCTTACATCCTGGAACATACTTCGGTAAGACATGAAGAGGTCTCCATCTTTAAATCCTGTTTCACAGCTACAGAAAAATGAAAAGAACATGACAGGAAATTCAAATGAGAGTAAATAAAATGAGCATCAACAATTGCCCAGGGGACCCAAAGGTTCCATTATCACATGGACAAAGGCTGTAGCTAATTAGGAAATAAGTACTCCCTAATGAAAATCCATCTGACCACCAGAGATGACTAGTGTTCAATTGAATACAATAATTGTGAACAAATACAAAGTGATAGAAGAAATACTGAATGGAAGCTAAAAGGCCAGTCCAAAATCAGGTTCTTTTATTCATCATGTAAGAAACAGGTTCCTATCAAAGAAATATTTTAAGATTAAAATTGGTAATTTAGATTCTCTCCACCCTGACTTTTATGTCATCATCTCCAGGTACCAAGTTACTGCCTATTTTCTCTTCAGCTTAGTGACTCAATGCCTCATTGAATTTAGTGCTTTGAAGTGCATAGGGCCTAAAGAGGATAAAACATTGGAAAACTCTGGCACATATGGTTAAACTTTCAGAATTGGTTATACAAGTTCTCCTCTTAGGAGAACTTGTTTAAGACTTAAGCAAAATTTTACTTCAGGATGGATAAACAGAATTTACTTTTCAAACCTTCCTGGGCCTGGGAATGAAACTGAATTACCATCCCTGAATGGCTCCTGGGTAGCTGCTGTGAAATGAGTTGGGGGGTTTTAGTGTAATTCTGCTTGGACAGATAATCATCACACAAACCTCCCACTCAGTTGTCACAATTAGCACCTCTGCTGGCCGTCTTCATTCCCAGTAGAAGCCAATCAGAAGTGGTCCCTTCCAAACATGGCTGCAGCACACTGGCAAGGAGAGGGGCCGTGTGGGAGGTGAGAGCCTGCATGTTGCTGCTGGTGCTGTCCCATCTCTCAGGCTGGCAATGTGGCATCTCTCACTAGCACTAAATTCACTTCAGAAAAGCAGAAAAGACCTACAATGGCCAGTTCTCTAAAACCCTGTACATTAATTTTTTTTAAATCAATTTTAAAAAACATTGTAGTATATATACATACCTGGTGTATCTGGGACAATTAGTAAAAAAATCTACTAGGCAGGCCAACAGGTAGGTCTCTGAAAAATGAAAAATAGATATTCATAAGCCATAAGTGAGATAAGTAAAACATTTCATTATCTCCCTTGAGTAAAAACAAATGATCTTGGAAAGAAGGGAAGCATCAGTATATATAAGCATAGAATGAGTCTACCTGGTAGGTTGAAAAGTGTGTTCAGAATGTAAAATCTTTCAGTGTCATCTCGTTGGATAAATTTATTTGGATACTGCTCTCTAGTTTCTGGTCTGAAAGAAAATATTTTTTAACATTATAATAACTGTAAGACACAGTCATCAGTCAAAAAAAAATCCATTTAGGTATTCTGGTGACCTCGTGCAAGACAGGGCTCCAAATAATACACATGGGTAGCCATAAAGAATGAAAAAGTTCAGGTTCTAGCTCTTAACAAGTTCTCAGTAGCATAAGGGAGATGAGTCACATTCACAGACAACTATAACAAGGTTAAAAAAAAATACAAGAGCTATGAGAAAACAGGCATGGAAGAACACTTTAACTTAAAGAATGGAGAGAAGTGAATGTGGGAATGCGGAAAGGAAAATCTTAGGAAGAATGCATGAAAGTGGTGGCATATGAGCTGGTCTTTAAAGGCTGGACAGACGATCAGAGTGCAGCAGAAGGATGAAAGCATCAGAGTTGAACTGTACAATAGTAAATGAGTAGCAGTTTTAGTAACAGGATAAAATGGAGAAAGATATGACTATATTGCAAAATTGCTAACAAAATTTTTCCTCTCCCTTTTGTAATGTCACTTTGTAGTTTTTCCAGTTAAGAATATCAGTCTATTTCTCCATCCTTGAGTAAGGTTTGAACAACAACAAATGGGATCTAAGCAGAGGCTTGGAAAACACTTGGTGTCCCAAGGCTTGTCTACTCTTGCTGCACTTGTAAATGAGAATACATGTGAATGAGTGATATAACCTGCTACAAGATAAAAGGCCACATGCAGAAATAAGGTGTCCCAGCCAACAGGCTTTCAATTGCCAGACATGAGAGCAAGGCCATTCTAGATCAGCTAAGCAACCTCACAATTGCCCAGCTAACAGAATTTTGAGCTAAATAAAATGGTCACTGTTTAAAAGCTAAATGATACACAGACAAGGACTGGGAAATTAGTTCCTTATTATAGTAATTCATATGAGCGTAGTAGGGGCCTGTCCTAGAGCAATGGCAATGGAAATTAATGGGAAGAATGTATTCAAGAGATTACCAAGGTAAAAAGAACAAGACCAGACAACTGACTGGATGTGGCAGATGGATACATTGAAGTCAAAAGTGATGATACTCACACTAAGGTGCCTCTGAAAGGGTGGTGGAACCATTAACAGAAATATGAAAACTGTTTAAGTATATGTAAGAAGAGTTTTACTTTGGATACAGTAAGCTCAAAGTAAGCAGATTCTACAGGCAATTAGAAACAAAGGTCAAGAACTTAAAAACAGAGACTCACACTTGAGAAATAACTTGGATCATCTACACACAGGGAAAAGATGAAGCCATAAAGACTCTGAGCAGATGAAAGCAGAGAAGGAAGACTGAGACTAGCATCATCAAGAACATTTGGGGCTTAAAAGAAGACAGTGAAATAGGTGTTAAGAAATGTATAAAAACCTTGCAAAGTGAAATGAAACTTCAAGAAGGGATTATATTAATAAAAGTGTTACAGAGAAACCAAAAAGAAGAAAAACTAAAATATAAAATATGTAATTCTCATGTGAACATATTAACTGAGCTAATTAAAGAACACCAAATTTAAAGTTCGTATTTGAAGTATCGATGATTTGAGTCAATTCTTGAGTTTGTTAACTGCAAATGGCATATAAACTTTGAGGAATATAAAATCACATTAGCTCCCTTTTTTAATCATCCTTTGGGGGGAAAAAAAAAAAGAGTTCCTGATAAAGAAAAACTGTAGAACAGTTGATCTTCTAGTCTTGTAAGATTTTCTATACTGAAAATTAAGGTGAAAAGTAATAGTAGTGATAGCTTTCCTCAAGTTTATTAAGATGGCATTGTGTCCTTAGATTACATTGATAATATACTTTCCTATTCCCTTCAGCATTAAAGAGCAAGTCCTTTACATAAGGATACTTAACATGAGGCAACTAGGACCCAAACTAATTTATAAATATAGAAATCAAGTTTATTTTGTTTAAATCATGTCAGATACATTAGTATAAAATAAAAATTCAGGGGATTATAATATAGAAAAATGCTAGATTTGAAGTTGGGATGAATACTGTTAGGATAGTACATATAATACTAACTTTTTGTGATTTATAGGATAGACATTTGATTTCACTATTACCTGTGTTAAAACTTTAAAAAGTTTTTGCCATTGTCCAAAAAATAAGTCTCAATTCATTGGCAAGACATGTAAGGTGATATCTGATAAAGTTCTAACTTCCCTCCTAGCTTTGTCCATAACTATACTTCAATGATTATCTTTCTCCCTTTCCCTCCATCCTCAGTTTCTTTCTCCATGGCCTTTTACTTTTGACTCTAAAGGCTTTATTTACTAAGTGCTGTTTAAGTAATTCTGCATTTACCCAAAAGTCCTTTTCTGACTCCCACTGCCCCCAAAACACAAACCCTTTTCAGACAGTAATAAAATAGAATTTTGGTTTACCTTTATTGGGATTCTAAATTATAGTGACAATATCCATATATGAAATAGGTTAGAATATTAGTAATATCTATAATTACTTCATGATCTAAATCCTGCCTCCTGATAGTCACAGATTTTGAACAAGCACCTCATTAGAGAACAATAAACCAAAGGTCCATATATAACCAACCACTGGCCTGACAGATATGCCACATGGGGTGTTTACAGCACACTCTTCTCACTATGTACACTTGGGCATCTTTTTTTTTTTTTTTAAAGATTTATTTATTATTTATGCATACAAGCACTGGGGTACAGGCCAGAGGTGTGGGGGTCGGGAAGGGTGAGAGGATTCACCACAGAGAGCGGGGAGCAGAACAGGCAGATCAACGGAACCACACTGCTGAGGGGAGCAGCGGGCACAGCAGGAGAGGTCTGCTGCACCATGTGGGTACCTCCCTGGCCGGAGGCAGGGATCGAACTCATGCTGCAGTGGCTGCGGTTTGCTTCACAGTGCGTTGCTTAACCCACTGTGCCACCAGGGAGGCCCCACTTGGGCATCTTAACGCCTGTGTAATACCAATGAAGAATTTGTATCAGATGCTTCAACTCCAAATAGAACATTGCTGTGATTAACACTTAAAAGGAATTCTGGTAGAGTTTCAGTTTGTGCCTCTTATCACAAAAGGGAATTTACAAAAAAAAGACACTTTCTTCAATAACTGTAAACTAAGTGTAAACTTTTTTTACTACTTTCACACTGAGAATATTGAATCAAAAAATTACACAAGAGACTAACATATATTTTGGTTTTAGGAGTTGCTCTGAACCTAATACAGTATCAGTTGTAAACCAGGTAGTAGAAAGTAGAGAAAACTGTAACTATAAAGCCACAGTATAGAAACTGCCAACTTGTGGTATTGTGGTTTTTGAAGAAAAAGTTGGGATGTTTCACATAACAATCTTAAATACTAAATTTTATCTTGCTGTTTCACTAGGGTGGAAAGTTCAAACTAGTAACAATAGTGGAATATTCTGATTATGAAAATAAAGGTTATCCTTATTTGTTTTAAATGTTATCACCCTCATTTGTAATCACATTTTCAAAAATTTTAACCACATGATCAACTACATGAAGTGATTCATTAGACTATAAAAATATACTATTTGTAACTTTTAGTATTTACAGTACCATAACTTAAATTTTTCATAGCACTTTTGTGTACATACCTCTTCTGAGCAGCTACCTGAGAACTGTATTAAAAAGGAGAAAATAAAAATCTTAGAATTTCAAATAAATTAAAGCTACTACAGGGGTTTTTTTGGGGGGTGAGGGGAGGACATCAAGTCTCAAGATTAGCTTTTTGAATGATACATAATTAGAAGGCACTTAAAGAAAATGTAACTGCTAACTACATAGGTCCGTTTGGGCCCTACATACCTAGTAATTGTTAAGTATCCTTAAATAAAGGAACTAGCCTTTGGTAATGAGGGAAGAGTAAAGGATATTAGCTCTAGGGAGACAATGTCATCTTTATATTGTTTAACTATAAAAGCTCTAGAAAGAGGCTAAAGTTTTCTTTGTACTCACCCCCTTATGAAGTTAAATCCATGCGCACAGACCAAGAGGTTTCCGTAGGCATCAACTTTCAAAAGATTTCCATATAGTGTGTCAAAGACAAGTCCCCTGTGTAAAAATTAAAACAGTATCAATAATGCGAAGTAACAGGCAATACACAAGCATACCTCATTTATTGCCTACTTCAAAAACACTGCATTCTTTATAAACTGAAGGTTTGTCACAACCCTGCACTGAAAGTCTGCTGGCATTATTTTTCCAAGAGCATGTGCTATTTCATGTGTCACATTTACTTTAGGTATATATATATAGATTTTTGCATATAATGCTATTATTGACATTTAATAGAACAGTGAAAGTTTAATATGCACTGGAAAACAAAAAAAAATGTATGTGACTCAGTTCATTGTGATATTTGCTTTATTGTGGTTGTCTGAAACCAAATCCATATTATGTGCAAAGTTTCTCTATAATCTTATATAGTGTAACTCCATCACCAAAATCCAAACTCATCTTATTCAAGCATGATGGCAACTGCAGTATTTTCCAAAACAATATAAACTTAGAAACTAAATGAGTGAATAAAATCTTAAAAATTAATCTCAAAGCAGCTAAACAATATTTACTCTGTCCAGATAAATCATCACAACCATCTTCTATGAGCAATATGTACTTAAACAAAAAGGTTTTTGTAAACTATAACTTCTTACTGATTTCATTCTAAAATAGTCCTTTATTTTCCTTGGACAACAGAGTTGATTTATGTTTCCCCCATCAGATGTTGTATATGTTCCATATATAGATGGTAATTTAAACATCTTTCTTAATCCTATCAAATTCAGAAATGCCAAATGCCAAGGTTTTGGATTACCATCTTAAGTACATTAGCAAAACATGTAACTGCTCTCCATTAACCAAAGGTAGGAAAAGCATCTGTAATTACTGCCTGTTATAATTTTTTTATTAATGGTTTTTTTTAAATAAATTAAGCTTAATTTAAGAACATAAAAATTTTATTTTTTATGTAACTTTAGAATCAACATCAAACAAAAACTAACTACTTTTTATATCTGATTGGGGTGAATTTGGAATTACTAATTTTGGATATAGAGGGAGGAATCTTAATCCAAAGAAATCTTGAGAAATTACCTGGTAGGGAATGTAGAATCATAAGCAAAGCTCAGTAGCTCCTGGGGATAGCCAATAGAAACTAATCTCTCCACAGTAAGTTCAAAGCCAAGGGATTCATACTCCGGGGACTTGTACACTGCACAAAGAGAAATTTTTCATTAAAAGAACAACCAATTAAAATAGAAGGCAAGTGAATTTCTACTCATTTCTACTCAACCCCTTTTTTCCTCATAAATCTAACATTTGTCTTCTTTTCCCTCAAACTCCATATTCTTACTGACCCAAGTAATCACAGAACTCAACTGTTAGTCCCTGAAAATAGGCAGTATTTTATAGCAGGAGCAGCAGCGACAAGATGAATCATCAGACATTTCAGAATAGTTCCTTCTTTCTTCAGAAGCCTAATGCAAACTTTTTCCCCTCCTTATGCTTTCATTACTGCAATCTAAAACTAATGTGCAACAACTGTGGTATTAACCATGAGAATATAAATAAACAGAAAAGTGGTAGAGGTCAATATATATGTTGAAAGCTTCACTGATGTGTGCAATTGGCATAGAAATACTTCAAAATGAGCTGTTTAAAAACAACTAGTCTATTTTTGGAATTTTTATTGAGCTAGGTAGTTGCTTTATATTCATTCTTCAACAAGAATAATTCCACTTGCCAGGATTAAGTTGTTTTCTTATCAGTTCTAATAATATTACAGCAATCAAAATTGCATTTTACAAGTTATTACTGCAAAATCAACCATAAAATGACATGCCTGACACAATTACGGAAATCTGAATGTGAACTGAGAATTAGACATTAAAGAATATTATGACTCATTTTATTAGGTGTGATTATAGAAGGATGGGTATGTGTAGTATGTATAAAAAAAACTTCTTTAACTGCCAAAGTAGCATACCAGTTTGTTGCAGGTGAAATAAAATAGGTTTTGGAATATGGGATGTTTTCTCTAGTTCTGTATATATATAAAATTTTCTATGATTAAAAAACCTTTTAAAAATCACTGCAGTTCACCATAAAGAAAATGTTGTTCCTCTAAATAGGTTTCTTCCAAATTAAATATTAGGTAAGCATTCTTCCATCACTGTCTCAGTGTAAGCAAGCCATATTAAAAATACAAAGACCTACAATCTTGCTAAATGCCAAACAAGGCCAAAAAACAGTTCTGCTTTTGTAGTCTCATAATAATACAACTATTGTTATCACTGCTCTTCTGTTTACAACTAATAGATAGCGTTTAGCTCAAACTGACGTTTCTTTGCAATCAGTCTACCTATCCAAGTTAAGGTTAATATGTTAATGAGTATAATTCAACTTTCCAAAAGCCACCTTTTAGAATATTTCTGGAAATACATGAAATAAACCAGTAATACTGGTTGCCACCAACAGAAGGGAACTGAGTAGCTTAAAGATAGGAGGAGACTTTTCACGTACCTTCTTTGTATTCTTACGTACCTATAACATATTAATGTATTTATTCTTTTTAATTAAACTGAAAATTTTAAAAATTTGAGTTTTCAAAATTGTTTAACAAACATTTGTCCAATTTAAAAAACAAGACTAAAATTTTAAGGTCCTTTAGGAGACATTTGAGTCTCATTTCATCAGAATGATGCCAAAAGGTATCGTTTCTTTTGTTGCTGTGGTTGTTAACAATTTTTTGCTAATATGCTAACCCTGGCTAATAATTTTCAAAATTGTTTATATTTATTTCCTTCTCTCAATTTTAGTTCCATCCTCATCCACTGATAATACTTTTTGAAACCTTGTGAAATTTTTAAATCTAAATGATAAACACTATGGCAAAGGAAATGCTCCACATTTATAAACACTAAGAGCTGGTGTATTATAATAAAACCAGAATAGCACGGTATTGATTAATGTTATTTTATATTTGCAAAAGAATTCAAATTGACATCTCTCACCCCATCCCATGCTTCCATTCCAATAAAAAGACTCATTTTAATAAAATTTCTATAAACAAAAACTGCTTCTCAATACTAACAAACACTCACTTCAAAGCAGTATTTAATAAAACAAAAAATTTAGATACATTCATCCTTATGATAACTGTTCCATGTAGCATGTTTTTAATCATTGATTTTTCAGAAGAATAATTTGCTGTTTTAGAATGCGAGACAAAAACCAAAACTTAGTCACCCCTACCTAGACTCACCCCTATATCAGCAATTTTCCCTAGTTGGTGAATTAAGTAATTACAGAGTAATAGGGTAATTGGTGATTAAAAGCCTATGTCTGTGAGACAATCTGAATTAAAACCCAAGTCAATGTATTCAGAACTATTAGTGAAAAAAATATACTGGGGGAGATTGAAAATTCCTGTTTTGCCAACACAAACCTAGAGTAACAAATAAATAAAACATCATACACTTACCACGCTGTGTTTACCCCACAGCAGAATGTGCTAAGTATTCAACTAAGGTGACTTTCTAGACATTCCACCTACAGCAATACTTTAAATTGCCTTACTCTCACTCAGTTTAGGTTACGTCCAAAAAACTTGATGTATTTCCCCCATTTGCTGACTTGAAGTTAAGTAGCAAATACAAACACTGGCTGAAGCCAGAATTCCTACCTCTGCGTCTCATCCAAAGTTCTCTTTGGCAAGGTTTACTGCCACTGTTTAAAATTAATTTCTAGATTATATAGGTCATCAAACTTAAGCTTGGTATTGAAACACACGTCTCTCCCTCCAGTTTCCTTTATCTAGTCTAAAATGAACTGCTCGGGTCAGAGGTAGGAATGGATTTAGCAAAGAGAGTCCAAGTTCCACTTTGACAACACTATTTCATTAAACTCTATATTAATCAACAAGACCTACAAGCTATTGACATTTTCTCACAAGCTTCCGGGATAATCATTTCAGTAATACAAACTCCCAGGTCACTAAATCATCTGCTAGAAAACTAGAGAATACAACCAGCACTGGAAAAGCAGAACTGCAGCCAGAAAACACAAGTTTAAATGCGTTAATTCTAAGTGTTCCTTGGGAATAATCACAATTTTTTTCTGACCCAGTAGCAGAAGCGACCATTCCTAATGCCAAAGTACACCATTCCTTTAAACACACACACATACACACACACACGAGCAAAAAAATCTTTTTTTAATCAACCACACCCTTCAAAGTCAGCCTTGGCATCTGTGGGAAAGCATATATACCACCTTAGACTGTAGAGCTCCACAGCTGCAAAGATTGTTAATTTCATTTCGCAAAACTGGCAAGTAAATGATGCATATCTTTAAGCTCAATCTGTACTGATTCTCCAAAACACTGCCAAATAAACAGTCTCACACATTCACTGCTTATTTCTTCTTTGAGAAAGCCCTCAGGTCTATCTTAATTTACCCAATATTCAAAGACAAAAAAAGTTATTTTAAGGGCCAGAGTCCAAAAGAGAGGACAGCTCTGCCACTAGGGCAGCACACAGTGTTCTCAGGTTACGTAAGTAGGCTATAAAGAGAACAAGCAAAGCTTTGAAAGCTGAAGCTACAGAGTGCATTTAAAGATATTCTTTATTCCATAATCTGGGGGGAAGAGAATATAAAAAAAAATCAATTGCCTGTGTGGGGATGAAGGTTGTGGGTTCCATTCTGAGGCTACTCATATGAGATAGAACCTATTAGATTGCAAGGGTCCTTTGGAATGAGAAAACTTTCTGTGGGAAAATGTGGAGGTCTCATGCATTTTTTACCTTTGCCACCAAGACACTGTGTAGTAGTTTAAAGATTTTAGAAAAAGAAAGGGCAAACCTCTACAGAGGTTCCAGCCTAGCAGAGTGCTGCTGCCAAAATGAGAACTCACATGAGGCAGATGCAGATGCAGTGTGTATCACTCCAGTCTTGAAGGAGTTACACTGGCTCTCCTGTTAAAAAACAAAACAAAGCAACAAAACAAAACAAAAACAAAAACAAAAACCGGTTTTAAAACTGTTGTGATGGGCTGGAACAGAGAGACACCATTTGGAAATAGGTATTTACAGACGTTACTGTCCTATTTAGAAGCCTCTGATCATCACTAAAATACAACTAATTGGCAATAACAAAATGATGATACTGAAGATAAGCCCAAGTATTGTGCATTATTTATTTTTCGGCATCCTAAACCTGAATATAAGTCAAGTCTGATCCTGAAATGTTAAGTCAGAAGACAAAGCAAAATATGTATTTGTTTTAGCTTATTTTCTCTAGCACATTTGAGGTTTATATGATAACTGAATGCAGCACAGTATTTAAAGTTGAACTGTATAGTACATCAAACAAACCAGAGAATAAACCACGGCAGTCTCATAGTGCTTATAAGTACCCACTTAAACAAAATCTCTCTGTACATACTACCTATTTTTCTGCCCTTGCAACACCTAACCAACTGCATGCTGCTGAAAATCTAGTAAGATGCCTAAATGTGAACTAGAAGGAAAAATTTTTATGTTGATTCTGTCATTGGTTATTTGCCCTTGGTAAGCAAAGTCACATTATTCTCTCATAAAGTTAAAATACCTAATCTAGTAAAATAAAAGATTGGAGATAATACATCTTTTAAAGATACTGGCACATTTAAGATAGACATTATCATTATATTTAATTTTTTAAGGATTCACTTGTAACCCCATAGAGACACTTAAGATTTTTTTTTTTAATATGCCTAGATTCCTCTAAACTTTTATCTTTTTTTGTGGAAAGTAGATGGAACTAAACAGCATAACCAAACATAAAGTTTACAGTCCTGCAAGCATTACACCAAGGAAAAATCACCACCAATGATGAAAAACAAAACTCCAATCTAACCACACATGTATAGCTATTTGCATATGTGTTGTAAACAAGGCCATCATCGATATTCTGTAATCATTAGGCTACATGATGTTGGTTCTCAGACACTATAACTAGGAAAGGTAATTTTCATTAAGGAAAATTTCCAATTATCAAACATCTGCTAAAAGACTATTTCCACTCTTCGAAAGTATCTGAAAACCCTAATACAATAACATGGACATGGCCAATAATTTCTACCCCACAATATCTTAAAAAGTTGAAAAGTTCTAAAAATGAACTCATTTACTTAAAACACAAAAGCTAGACACCTTGTGATACTTTTAGTAATGTAAAGTTAAACCATCTTTCCAACTGGCAAGACATGTAAATAAGTAAAAGAAGGAGAATTAGAAAGACTGCTGGTTTCAGTTCTTTACAAAAGCAAAATTAAGAGCTTTGTCTGCTTAAAAATTAAGAGTATTAAAAGAAAATTAAAAAAAATTTTTTTTAAATTACCTAACTTAGATCTTCTCCCTTCCCCCAGAACTGTACACTTACTAGGGAGTTGTATCCTAAATAACTGCTCTTCTGTTTATAAAAAACCTAGGAAATAGGAACCAAATTGTGTTTACTTTATTGGTCCCCTACGACAATGCCTTAAGAATTATACCCTAACATTTACAATTATCTGCACTTACTCCTTTGCATGACCATCAAACCAAACCAGTTTTCCCAATGACTGAAATAATCACAATCACCTCCTGATCTGTATAGGTAACCAACTAATATTAGAGTTCTCTGACTCAGCACATAGGTTGACTCCAGTATTCTTTGTCCTGGTCTCAATGGCCATTATCTCATGATAAAACAAACATTCTGAGAATGTGTAAGCAGAAAAGAGATAATAAATCATAATCTTACTGTGCTAAGATTATTCTGAAAACAAGTTTATCCATGTTGAAAATAGTCTGGACTATTAAAAGGATTCATTTTAATTCATTTTAAAAGGATGCAACTAATTATATTGCATGACATTTATTCACAAAAAATATCTGGCTCACATTTGAATGGCTTTTAGGACTGGCGATGGTAAGGAAAGAGCAGAAACACTGGTAATTGACTAGGTCTACCACCATGTAATGGAGGAGATGGAATTTGTTTTACTAAATAATCCTTTAAACTTCCTAATGATTTAGGAACAAAACACACATTATTGCAATTCAAAGAAGTGAACTTGAAATTAGTAAAAACTCTAACTGGGATACAGAAGTGACATAAAGGAAATCAGAGGTTTGAAACTAATTATGTATGTGGGCATATGTAAAAAAATATGGCTACCTAAAGTAATATACTGTACATCTAAAATGAGTAATGCATATGCAATATAAATACATATCTAAAAATAATATTGCTGAGGATATTTTATATCAACCAACACAACTTTCATCCAAAAAACGATAATATACTGGAAAGCTATTTCTTTTTAAATTCTTTACTTCACCTTCTGAATGTAGGAAATCCTTAAGTTTAAGAAAAAGCAGGGAAAAAAAAGCAGAATATCTCAAGTGGTAATGAAAAAAACTAGAAACCTTTCAATTTAAATGCCTTAAAAAAAGATTACTTCATTGACATTGTCAGTTTACTCCATCTAATTTTTAAATTTAACTTTATTAAAGATATTTTTTACTCAAACATAAAAGTAGAATATTGAATATGCTATTTTAAACTCATAGCTTTAACCATTATTACTATTTCAGATTCTTGTTTATCTACCCCTCCTAATTTATTCTCCCCTATTTAATAACTTTAAGCAGATCAAAACATTTTAAATTGATCTTCCAGAATATTTAGATAACAGAAGTACACACAATTATTTCATACACAATTATTTAATGAACTAGTTTGTGTTATCTTAATTGCCAGCTAAATATCTTTCCCCATTAGAGGAATACTATACAACAGTCTTATGAACTTTGAAATAAAAAGAAATTCTATTGTCTTAGAGATGTCCCCATTCTGAGAATGTTGCAGACCCACTGCTGTTAAGTTTCTATTGCTGTTGCTGTCCACCCCTGTCATGTTTGCAAACTGCTGGAACATGATGATGTCTACCTACAGAGTTGACCATCACATCTGTATGGGCATTCTCTAGAATAAGAGAGTCAAATCACCATTGGTCCTTATATCTTCCTACACAGACAACTGGGTTGTCTGTCTCTGACTGGGTTTACTGTAAAATTTAAGCATCACTTATCATTAACCAGGAATGTTAGAAACTAACCTCCTTTAACTAATTGAAAATATTAGCTAAACTAAATGTCTCCTTTTTCTTTGTTATAGAATTATGTACTTTCTCGGTGTATAATTTATGTATATAAATTGAGACCAAACCTCTGAAGGTAGGTCAGTGACTTAAAGAAATTTGTTGAGTATTTCCTAGATCTAGGTCTTTAGTTTCTAATCAAACTTTGAATTCACTTTACAACAGTGTTATTTCAGTTGACAGTATTACCAGGAAGAAGCTGTTACCAGCGGTAACTTACAAGTCTTTCCAAATAAGGACTGCTCAGAAATATTTTAACTAGACTATGATTGTCAATTTTAGTTTTGATGAGAAAACCAGCTCTACAAAAAGCATTAATCTTTAGTATGGTAGGAAGTATCATTAGTACTCTTAGGAAATCAGTGTAGCACAAAGATACAATGGTCCAAAGAAAAGGTTTAGATTAGAGGTGCCATCAACAATAACTTCGTTTTATTTTGTTTTTTTTAAATGGCTTAGTTCAGTTAAAGAAACAAAGTATTTTTACCCTAGGAGCACTGGTTTTATTTAAAAATAAACTGTCTCTCTCAAAAAGACAACTACATCTCAAAACAAAAAGCCAATCCTGAAGTGGAAATAAGATGTGACATTAAAAAAAACCAAAAACTCAAAAATAAACATAACAGAACATATCCAAATGAGCTTTCTCACATTCAAAACAATCACTCCCCAAGACAATATATAGTTACTCCAATATAGCAATTATTGCTCAAAAAAGATATTGGAAACTCTCCTTTTAAAATTACTTTGAGTCTAGAGCATGTTTTCTAGAGATCCTCACTGGTGGCACACTTTCATCAACAGATGATGAATTTAGTGGGGAAAGAGGGAATCACTCAAAGCTACCAGTAAGTGGGAAAATTCAACTGGGTTTAAAAAAAAAAGTGACTACTTAAAATACTGAAGCAAGTTTTGTTGTGAGTTTATAAAGTGGCTCTAAAATCAGTTCCAAAAGAATTCCTAAAATGTCAAATGACAGATATAGGAACAAGTCTTCACTGATGAGTTGACTATATAAATATTTCTCCATAAGATAACTGGCTAATTAGCACATGAAAGATGCTCAACATCATTAATTAATCTAAATCAAAACATGGATTATATGCCACTCCACACCCCATTAGAACAATTATTTTCAAAACAGCAACAACAACAACAAAAATGGTAAAAATAACAAGTATCAAGCATATGGAAAAACTGGAACCCTCACGCATTGCTGGTAGAACTATAAAATAGTGCAACTACTGCAGAAGTTTGGCAGGTCCTCAAAAAGTTACAAAACAGCATTACTGCAAGACCCAGCAATTCCATTCCTGACTTCATCCAGAAGAAAAGAAAGCACAACTCAGATACTTGTACAATTATGTTCAGAGCGGCATCATACACAAATATAGCCAAAAGGTGTAAACAACCCAAGTGTTCATCAATGAGTAATGGATAAACAGAATGTGGTATATACATATAGTGGAGTGTTACTTAGCCTTAAAGAAGAATGAAATTATGATACATGCTATAACATAGATGGAACTTGAAAATATGCTAAGTAAAGTCAGGCACAAAAGACAATTATTACAGGCTTTCACTTATATTCATTTTCCATTCACAGAGACAAAGTAAAAGTTACTAGGGGCTGAGAAGAGTAAACGGGAGGTTATTGCTTAATAGGTTAGTTCTGTTTGAAGTGATGAAAAAGTTCTGCAAATGGTTAGTGGTAAGGGTTGCACACTATTGTGTATGTACTGTATGCCACTCAATTATATGCTTTAAAATAGTAACTTTTATATAATGTATATTTTACCATAATTTAAAAAAGAGGAAAACAGGTACTCTAACTTGTTTGAGATGTCTTCAGCAAGAGCATACCGTATAATACTTACTTTAGGTTGTCTTTACCCATTTATACACCTCTAATGCCATAAGTTTAGTGGTATACACACCAGCTGACAGAAGCATACTGTATCTATACATTGCTGAGGGGAACAGTAGGCGAGACAAGAGAGGTCTGCTACACCATGTGGGTTATCTCCCTGGCCAGAGATTGACCCTGGCTGGGAATCTAACTCAGTGCTGCAGTGGCTGCCAATAGCTTCATGGTGCTGTGACTTAACCCCTTGCACCACAAGGGAGGCCCCCTTCCCAAGATTTCTTGGGAATTTCTTATTTGAAGAAAAAAAAATACACCAATTTTACAGTTCCATCATCCATAACACAGTCTTTATCCAGTACTCTTAGGGTTCATTCTCTTAGATTTTTAATTAAAAGAAAAAATATGTAAAACTATATTCTAAGGGTGAGGATTACATTCAAATGCAAGAGGATTATGCATTTTGCTGTAGGGTTTTTTTTTTGCATCTTTTTTAATATATTTATTACATCATCCTTCATATTCGCACAATGTATGTTTTCCCTGTGAAATTCCTACCACCAATTCACCCATGCACCACCATCCTAGTCCCTTGTGCTCTTCCCAATCCTGTCCCGATCCTTCTCACTCCTCCACCTAGGGAGAATTTTTTGGGGGGAAAAAAATCATTTTTGTTTATGAGTGTTTTTTGTCTCTGATTTCTCATCTGGTGATTAGCAGACATTATTTCTGTTCCCTTGATAGCTGGAAACAGCATGAAAAGTGGAAACTAACATGGGTTTAAATTCTAGCTTTTTGAGTCTTCAGTAAGTTGTTAACTATATATACAAGTTATTTTACGTCTTGATTTAGTGGCCTTATTTATAAAATAGAGCTAATAAACCCCACCTCAATGGGTTGTTGTAAGGATTATGAGGTATATTGAGCATGAGTATACTTTCTAGCATGATACCACCCATTTAATATATTTTTTGTTCTTCCTGACAATTTCTCAGGAAGTGAGAGGTTCTGGATACTTGCCATGGCATCCACTAGTTCTAAAATGGCAACAAATTTATTGATTGACTTACCAAATGACTAAGAACTAAACATTTGGGAGCTAGAAAAAAATTGAAATGTGTCTCTTTGCACCTTTGAGCCCAAGAGAGCCCAAAAATAAGACTTCTTAATTGAAAAAAGGGAAAAATCAAGATAATTTCCTAAATGAATTAAGTTAGAAATAATACATTTTACACTCCTAAAACAAAAGTCACTCTATAGTTGTGGAGGGCAGTAAGTAAATAGGAACAAATCCCTCTACCTAAAAATGTTGCCTTACTGTCTATCCCCTTATGTTAAATAATTTCTAAAAACTTAAGTGAGAAAGAACTTTAAGTTCATGATCACTTGCAATATATTAAAAACTCAAAAACAGGGCCACCCTAATGGTGCAAGGGTTAAAGACACAGCTATCAAGCTATTGAGTTCTATCCCTGGCCAGGGAGATAACCCACATGGCGAAGCAGACTTCTCCGTCTCACCCACTGCCCCCCTCAGCAGTGTATTTCAGTCGATCTGCCTGTTCTGCTCCCCACTCTGTCTCTGGTGAATTCTCTCATGCCTGTATCTCTGGCCTACACCCCAGTTCTTATATACATAAAGCTTAAAAATATATAATAAAAATTCAAAAACAAAAGTGATTAAATATTCCACTGCCATCTAGCATTCTAGTTTGTTTCACAAAATAAGTACAAATGAGTATAACACTGATTTTTTTTCTATTCCTTAGGTTTTTTCCTGTTCAGTATATTAATGCTATTATCACCAGTCAGAACAAGATACACTGCATTAATTATTTTACAAACATTATTTTGTTTAAATATGACAGCAAGTTATTCCTAACCAAACAACCCTCTCCCCTTTTGGGGGAATTAAATAAAGAAATTGAGACTCTAGTAGCCAAGAGCTAATGTAGGGTAGAACTGGGACCCAAACCCAAGTCTATCACACTGAGTTTTCTGCCGTTTTCTCCCACCACACAACCTCTAAAGTATGGATAAAAATAAATCTAGGCTAAATTTACTGCACGGAATTTATCCTTCAAAAGCTAAAAGATTATTCTGGTTTTTTTTTTTTAATCACTTTTACACCCACATTAATTTCCACTTAAAAGCTATTAGCTAGTAACATTTTATCTCTTAAAAATAAATATTTTGTTAGTTAGCAATTTGTCAGATAGTGAATTATAACCATGAGGTGATGATAAAGTCCTGTATGTTACTCATTTAACCAGAAAATAAGTAACAGAATACTAAGAGTAATGGAAACAAATTTATTTATGCTTATTTGACACCTGTAAAATGGAGGCGCACTAAACAGTTTTTAAAATGCCAATCTTCCCTTGGTTTTCTATTTTCACACTACTGTCCACTGTTAGTAACAATTCGGCAATAAATGTGTGTGTATATATGCATGTGTGTATGTATACATCTGTATGTATGTATATACATCTGTATACATTTGTATACATATATGTATGTGTGCATACATACACACACATTTTTAGCAGTATTCTACGCAAATAAAACCAAAAGAGCAAAATTCATAAATAGTATAACTAGGGCCTTTTATTCTGCAGAGAGGAAGTAGTAAACTAAAAACAACTTTCTTGCTCTCTCCCAAGTCCCAAAACTTACTCTTCAAGATCTTTTTTGGATTGATTTGTCCTGGAGAATGCACTTACCAGTGTGAGCCATGTTTGTCCCATATAAGCATAAAAGGTTAAAGATTATTTCCAGATAAAGGTTACAAACACAACTTAATAAAATAGGAAACTCAACACATCTAATTAAGGAAAAAAACAGACCTCGAGAGGAAAAAGAAAATACACATCTGTAAAGAAAGCCAAAAATGTGAAGGATTGGTTTCTGATATACATCCTATGCAAAGAAAATCACTAAGGTAATATGGGATGAGAGGAATTATGGGTACTTTTTTATATGAAACAGTCAGTGGCAAAGCAAATATATAAGACTTAATAATACCTAGACTCTACAAACTGTTTTGAACATAAACTCATCTATATTTAGTAGAAAACTGGTTAAAGCAAAATTAATGTACATAATACCACTAAAGAAATAAAGTGTTAGTCTACAGTGCTGCAGAGAGGAGATAAATAGCAACATTGACATTAATTCTATGAGCAAATTTTAGCATTAAAACCAATTTAAGTTGAAGACAATTGAGAAAAACTAGTTTATACTATGGATAAATATTTAGAATTTTTTGGTTTTATTTTATGTAAAAGTCAACCTTATATAAAATCCTGCAAATGAGTAAAAAAAACACTAAAAATGCATAGCTTGATTTAATTACAGGGACAGTTGATAAAGAGATCTATTCTGAAAAACTGAAATATTAAGCTGGCATTCAGATGACATGAAACAAGGTTCCCATTAGGATGGATTATGTTAACTGAATACTGTGACACACTTCTTTCAGGGGAATAAATATGCCAAACTATGAACAAACTCATAAATTGTTTAAAAACTACCAACAGCAATTATTTATCTTTTAACAAGCCTCCCATGTCAGTCTACAAATGTCAAAGGTCTATATAGTTCTTGTGGAAAATTACAAGTTCAGAATTATTGTATATTTAGTTATACATTCTTGTATGTATTCTGCCTCAATTATCTTCTTCCTTATTTACTAGTGACAAATGACATTCCCCCAATATTTGACAAAATGAAAAGCACTCTCAAAACATGTAAGGATTATTCAAAACAAATGTTCTTGTCTGTCAATATGAACTATAAAAGTGGTAAAAAAAAAAAAATTTCCAAACCAAACCATGACACCCATCTCTCCAAAGGAGATCATCTGTGGTCATTCTCTAAAAGACCAAAAACAGTTTCCTTAGGAAAACAACTTAAATCTCCAAAAGTAGATCCCATCCCTCCACATTTTCCACAAAAAATAATTCCCTACATTTGAAAACAATAGGGGGGGAATCTTTGAGAAAACCTATGTAGGCTGTTTCCTTGGAGCAAATGTATTATAAACAAAGTTCATGGTATGATAAGGTAAGGCCTGAATCAATAACCACCTCCTGTCAATGTGCTATTCCACACATATTACTGCCATTACACACATTTGAAAAGCATCAATTCTAGACTATCAATTTCATAACATGTTGCTCTGAATAGTAATCCACATATGCTATAAATGTTAACTGTGTATTATTCAAAATATTGTTTGCCAGAATGGACAGCTCACAGGTCATATATATCAAAACATAACAGTATTGTAGTATAGCTAGTCACTTCATTTCAGATAACATTAACACTTACTAGGTAATTCCTCCCTCTGTCAAAAGTAATAAAAATCAAAATGCTTACGTAATATCTTATTATATGCCAGGAATAATGTTAAAAAAAAAAGGAAGCTTATTTAGTATAATTGCTATTTATTAAAGCATTTAATATATAATGAAAAAAATTAAGAAGCCAATTCTATGAATTCACAGCAGTTTCACCTGAAGATGGAAAACAACCCAAATGTCTATAAACAAATAAATGGGATACAACAAAGTACTACTTGCTGCCTCCCTCCAAAAAAGGGAACGTTTAACCAGGATAATTTCATAATGCTGACTGGCTAACATCATTAAATAAGAGCTGTCAACATTATGGATCCCTGATAGGTTGAAGAAGGGTAAATCACTTCTGTGATATATCTCTCAAATATTTATAACACTTTGATCTATTTATGAAAAAACATTAAATTCAAATTGTGGAACATTTTATAAAATATGTAACCAGTAGTACTTCAGAAGTGTCAAAGAAAGTTTTTTTTTTTTTAAAAGATTTTTTTTTTTTTTTATTGATATAAGAACTGGGGTACAGGCCAGAAGTGCAAGGATCCACGAGACAGAGTGGGGAACAGAACAGGCAGACCGATGGAAACACACTGCTGAGGGGAGCAGCGGGCAAGGCAGGAGAGGTCTGCCTCACCATGTGGGTCACCTCTCTGGCCGGCGGCAGGGATCGAACTCGTGCTGCAGTGTCTGCGTTCTGCTTCATAGTGCGTTGCTTAACCCACTGCGCCACCACGGGAGGGCCCAGAAAGTTTTTTTTAAAGAAAAAAAACTTAGAAACTATCATGAGACTAAGGAAATATGACAACTAAACGTAACCTGGAATTCTAGATTGGTTCCTACATTGAAATAAAAAGTTTAGTGGGCAAGTTCATAAAAATGAATCAAAGCTGTAGCTCAATTAATAGTTCTGATTGTTCATTTCTTTGGCCACCTGTGATCAAATAAGCTATTAGGAGGGAGTAAACACAAACTATTCTTTTTTAGCTCTTCTGTAGGTCTCACATTATTTCAAAATAAAAAGTTAAATGTTGAGGTTAAAAAAACAGTAATTTCCCCTTATCCTTGGTTTTGCTTTGGTTTCAGTTACCTATTGTCAACAGCAGTCTGCAAATATTATCTACAATAAGATATTTTGAGAGAAAACACATTCACATAATCTTTATTACAGCCTATTGCTATAACTGTTCTTTTTTATTATTCATTATTGGCTAATATCTTAGTGTACCTAATTTATAAACTTTACCATAGGTTTGTGAAGGAAAAACATAATACAATATAATACAGGGTTTGGTACTATTTACACTTTTCAGTCATCTACTGGGAATGCTCAACATATTCCCCCAAGAATAAGGAGAGACTGCTGTACTTACTGACAGATGCAACAACATGAATGAATCACAAAAACATTATGCTGAGCAAAAGAAGCCCGACACAAGAGTACATACTGCACGATTCCATTTATATGAAACTCTGAAAAAGGCAAAATTAATCTATCATGACAAAAAGGCCTTGGACAAAGGATGGGATAGGAAAAAGAACTGACTTCAGAGAAGCAATGAGGGAACTTTTTGGAGTGATGAAAATATCATGTATCTTGATTGTAGTGATGGTTACATAGGTATATGCATTTTGTCAAACTCTATATACTTAAAATGCATGTATTTTATTTATGCAATTTATTCCTAAATAAAACTTACTAAAATTTTAAATTAGGTTCATATTTTTAAAAAGCATTTCAGTTGAATATCAAGTGTATTTTATACAGGGTAAATTACCATCTTTCTTAAACCAATACGTGTGTGTGTGTGTGTGTGTGTTTGCATGCATGCCAGACTTCTGGCAACACAAAGGATATAAATGTGAAGAAGAAAGCCCCTTGGTTTTGAGAAACTCGCAGGCCAATAGAGAGACAAGTAAGTAAAACAAAAAGCTACAACAGAAATATTAGCTCTGAGGGAATGATATGGCATGGTGTCAGGATTGCAGAGAGAAGACAATGCCTCAGAGAAGGCCTCAGAAAAAACAAAGACTTTCAAAGAAATTATTTTTATTTCATTTAATTAACTCATTCATTTGTTCATTCATTCTCTATTGAGATAATATTGATTTATAACACATGATTTAGGGAAAAGGAAACTACTTTAAGAAACTTTTGCACTTTTGAGTATTTAAATCCCAATTTAAGGGGGAGAGAGCTTATTAACTTTCAAATTATATTCTATATAATATTCAAATGATAAGTCCAAATATACTATGCATATATATAAACACATTTACACTTAGGTTTGAATTTCAGTTCAGCTATATCATAGCTAAATAAAGGTGTTTGGACAAATGTCCTTAATAGCTGAGCATTATCTGTTAAACAGACACAATATTAGTAGTACATGTCTCCACAGGTTTTTATAAACATTGTTATAAAAGAAATAATTGATATATTAAATGAGATAATCTATGTAAAACACTTAAAATGGCCTGGTACATAATAATCAGTAAATATTAGTAATTACTATTATGTATAAGCCAAGTATATTTATTAGTTTCAATTAAGAGTAAGCATTAAAATAGGCAATAGGATTACAAAAATGAAAGCAACCATGAGGTAATCTTTAAAGATTAAGATTTAGTGATTTTTTTTTCCCACTAACAAAGAGAATTCATTTTTTTCATTATTCTGTGGGAATGTTATCTCAATGCTCAGTAACAAAATGTACCCAGCATATTACAGTTTTAACTGAACGTACAGAACCGAGGGGAAAAGATTGTCACTTTCTGAGTCCATTAACTCTATTTCTGTTTTAGATATTATGGTTTCCAGATGCTGAAAAGCCTTGCCATTTCTCTCCCATAGCTAGAATTCTAGAAAGGAGAAAGATTATCAGACTTTTCTCTGAATTTGAACTGCAAGCAAGAATACACTAAGAAAGCAGAGCGCTTCCACCTGCCTTTTTTTTTTTTTAATTTATTTATTCATGGTATATAGGTTAAAGGTGGTAGAGGGGGCAGTCGGGAGTAACAGGATTCACCAGAGACAGAGTGGGGAGCAGAACAGGCAGAACTACTGAAACACAATGCTAAGGAGAGCAGTGGGCCAGACAGGAGCGATCTGCTGCCATGTGGGTTAGCTCCCTGGCCAGGGATTGAACTCATGCTGCAGAAGCTGCAGATTGTGAGACTTAACCCCTTGTGCCACCAGGGAGGCCCACTTCTACCCTCTTTCTGACAAGTGCTCCAAAAAGTGTCTGTGTCCATTTAGGAAAAGGTAAAAGAACTGAAGTGATGTAAAAACAACTTTAAGGAAATAGAAAACCAAGTAATTAGTGTATGGAGGTAAGAGAAATCCCAATCAAGTCAGTGTGTATCATTAGAATAACTTGTTCAGTAAGTATCATGGCCATAACTGTGCAAATACCTATAAACTGCATGTGTTTTTTGTACATTTATACTATTCTTTTAAGTGTTACATAAGTTGAATTTTCAAACTTTAAGGTTTTGTACTCAAAGAATACTTTTAAGAGAAAATTCCTGGTGCTTTTCTGAGTGCCATGGCAGTATACACCTTTATGTACAAAACATAAAAGCAGTGTTCAACTTAGTCCCTTCTCCCTAATACTTCTTATATGACATCTTCACCAGACTGCAAGTATTTTAATGGAAGTTTTGTAAGTTCTGAAAAGATATCGTTACTATTAGCTAATATATTATTTCAAACATAGTTCATGAAAGGATGGGATAAACAGCAGTGCCACTATTTAAGGTTAATTTGATAATAAAGCTAACAGCTCCAGTTTTTAGAAAATCTTTGCATAGTATGTGTACAATCGTTTTCCATTTAATGGCTTAAGAATAGCATTAAAAAGTTTAATAAAGGTTTATCTTGTGGTAGAGTGAGAGATAAAAAAGTCCACCTTTACATTAATGTAAAATTTCCCCATTATCGTATTTATAATAAGTTAGCACTTGGTCCACCTATGTGCAATATAAATTTCAAAGATATGTGGCAACTTTAATATTTACAAATATTAATGGAAGCAGCTTGATAAAAAGAGCTTCAGACAAACAGATATGATTAAAATAGTGTTAAGTGAATTGCCTAATTGGACCATTGTCATTATACCCAAAATAATAGTTTTTAAGCAATCAAAGTGCTACTCACCAGCAAGTGTATAATCCATATCAAAACCAAAACACTTAATTTTTTCCATGGCTAAACTTCGGTTCACAAACACCCTAAAGAAAGGAGGAAAAGTGACATCTTAATTAATTCTGAAATAAAAGAAAATTCTTAAATTTAGTGGTGTTATTTGGCTATCTTTCTAGAGTTTCTCATTTAAATGCCCATATTAGGATTCAAAATAAAAATCATTCCAGTCCTCCTTAGGCCATAAGTGAAATCAGCAATCATATTATCATAAAATATGTGGATTTTCTTATTGTGTCCTGGTATTAACCATACCATGGACTCAAAATTTCAGAAAGCCAGTTTTCCTTTTCAAGGCTTGATGCCATAAAATAAGCACATTTCTGAGATTTTATAGCTCATTCATTTGTAATTTAATAAAAGATGGTGCATTGAAAGCCTGCCATTGAAAGCCAGATACTAAAGATAGAAATATATTCAATCCACAGATATTACCAATTTCTATCCTTAAGGAACTCAGCCTAATAGGAAAGCAACTTACAAGCAAATAATATTAATAGCAATTCAATAGATGCTATACAATAACATGGCAGAGTCAGTACTAGCTGTTTAGAGACCAGAAATAATATCTGAGAGAATCTTAGCAGGTATTTCCTAGTAGGACAAAACAAGAAAGGCAGTCCAAGCAATTTAACCAAGCAAGGAAAAGGATTACAGTGAACTATTGAGTAATTATTATGGTTGGAACTGAGTAGTTTTGCTTCTACTTTTCTTTTGGTTTTATAAAGGATGTCTTCTAGAGGAGTGGGTTTATGGGGAAGGGGCAATAAAAGCCATGAAACCAAAAAGGTCAGAAAGGTCAGCAGGGATCAAAAGTATGTAGACTTTCTATGTCACATAAGGGAGGCAGGACTTTGTCCTGAACACAGGAACAAATGATTGGGTTTTGAGGAAATGAAATTATCAAATTCAAACTTTAAGAAGATTGCAATCAGATTCAGGGAAAAGTAAACATATAATAGTATGCTAGATCATTAATATGATTGTGTTTGGGTAAGTTTTAATCATCTCTGAAAATAAGCTTATCCTTTCCATCTTATCTCCAGCTTGGCAGCCATATTTACAGCTGGATGCTTTAGCCTTTAATTACCAAATCTTTTCTTTGCCTTTGTTTCTACTACAAATCACATAGGAAACAAAAATAAAGATGTCCTCCTCTGGGCCCCCTCATTAATGATCTAGATTAACATCTCCAAAGAAAAGAGATTATACCCAGGGATACAGAAGACGTCACTGGGGTGAAAGAAGAAAATAGTAGATCTACTGATATTTTATCATTTCAAAATGGCTAATTTGTGTAGTTTTCTACTCTAGAAGGACTGTAGTAGAGGGGTGAATATCCTATATTAAGGAATATTCAAGAGTTTGGAAACTACTGATCTAGGTAATGACTCATCACCAATACATTGTTTCAAATTTTCCTCATATCTCAGAAATGTATTCACCAAGTTTAAACGCAGACAAATTTTTAAGTATTTCAAATGTTAAAATATTTTTTAAATAAATGCCCTTTGTGATTTTTTATATTCCACTCTTTTTTTTAAAGATTTACTTTAAAATAAATCTTTATTTATTTATGCATACAAGAGCTGGGGTACAAGTCAGAGGCGCCGGAGGTGAGAGGACTCACCAGAGCGGGGAGCAGAACAGGGAGATCGACAGAAAATCACTGCTGAGGGGAGCAGCGGGAGAGGCAGGAGGGTTCTGCTGTGCCATATGGGTCCCACCCTGGCCAGTGGCAGGGATCGAACTCATGCTGCGGTGGCTGAGGCCTGCCTCATAGTGTGTTGCTCAACGCACTGCACTACCAGGGAGGCCCAAATGTTAAAATATTTTAATGAAGTATTTAAAATCAATAGGCCCTTGAGTTCAGAATTGGTAGCTTCTAGAAAAAATGAAAGTTATTACCATCTCACAGTGTCCTATACACACTAGATTAGCTTTATTAAACTCAGTTACTGAGGGATGTTATATAAATTATTTACTTTTTCTTTCCCTATGAAAACCAGATCTCTACAAAATCAGTATTTACCGTGTCTTGGATTAATAATTAGTGGGTGGGAGATGGGAGTGGCAGAAGCTGAAGGATATAAGGAGATACAGGATGAATTACATCCACCCAAACCTTTCTTTTAAAGAATTCACAACCCCGAAATATATCATAATGACCCATCTACCATCTTCATCAAACTTCGTCGCTTGGCTTTTATTGATAAGAGCATCTGCATTTATCATCACTGTTTCATAGTTATACAAATTCTTCTGAAGGCAAGATAGACAAAACATAAAAAAAGTAATGGTCTAACTCTGGATATTAAATGTTATCACTGAAGCTTAGGCTTTTCAAATACTCTCAAATCAGGCTCGGGGGCCAACAGAATCAAATCCTTGATCAGAGCCCGAACAGCTGACATGCTTAAAATATTCCTTCGGAATTTAGGCAGGGATAGACTAGGAAGATTTTTCTTCGTTGTGATACATACAATCAAGGAGAAATACATGTGGGACCACATAATAAAATAGCTTTGATTATGATTAAAGCTTAATGTGAATTGATTTCAGGCACAGCTAAAAATCACAGGGGAAAAAAAGAAACTACTAATATTACTTAATCAGTGATAAAAGTAGAAAGAAATTATCAAAAAGCCTAGCAAGACAGTTCATCAGTTTCTTACTTGGCAAACAAAAGATTAAACATATATTCATATTTTTTAAGGACATAAATCTCATAACACACCTTGGATATTATCTATATAAACTCTGTAAGTGATATATAGAAAATATATATTTTTTCGCCAAAATAATCACCGGAAATACTCAGCAAACCATACTCTTTCCTATTTGACTAGTCCCTTATTTAACTATTTAATCAACACATTTGTGAATGTTTCCTATAAAGCAGGTACTATTTTGTGACATATTCTAGAAGTTCTCCTTCAGGGATTAGGCAGAGTTAGTAAAAGCTTTTCAGATGCTGAAAATTAGGAAATAAGATGCTTTTCTATGAAGCTCTTTCACCACATATCCTTTATCTTTTCATTTTTATTCAAAATTAGGACCTCATTCATAAAAGCAATTCCTTAACTTAAAAAAAAAAATCACTTGTCACCCCTTCTAATTCATTTCTAATCATGAAACAAACAGAAAATTCTCATATGTATCCTCATGTCTCCTTTTCTTTCCCTAATTTATTCTATAAAACACTGGAGGCAGGGATAATAAGGAATTAAATATAATTTGTGCACGAATGTCCTAAGTGCATAAGCAAAACTCTAGTAACAGAACAGCTGCATTATAGAACTACATTAATATATATACTAAGATTTACAAAAATAACAATGCTGAAAGTATGCAGTGACTTAAGTAGAGAGGCAGCCGTGAGCCAGAAATACCATGTCTCCAGGATAGTCTTCAAGAGAAACTAATCTCTTGGCCTCAAACTAAAGATGATCCTTTACTATTATAACAAAAGAAAAAGTTAGATACCCTAACATTAAAAAGCTGGCCCAATATTGCCACCATACATTTTTTAAAAAATAAAATCATAACTTCTCCAAGAATCCAAAATTTTCTTCTGGTCCCAAGACTTTCTACCTTTGCCAATGTGTTTACTTGCATCATTTTTCTAAATTATTAACCAATGAAACACACTCCACACCTCTTCAAGAGGCTTTAATTTGTGAAATTAACTTTCCAAAGCTTGTTTTAAATAAAGCACAGAGCCATCACCCTAGAAACATGATTAAAATAAGCAGTCAACCTTAAATACAATTATCAGCCAGAAATTCCTTCATACTAAGTCATTTATTTGCAAAATACAGATCTGAGCATGAACAAGAGAAACAATCTTTAGGAGACAGAAACACTAAAAAATCAGGCACAGACTTCAACACAAAAACAAATGTAGCAGCTTTTACAATTATATCCCACTGTAGCAAGGCATACAATTTGAAGAAATTCTATCCAAATACAGATATTAAGCAAAATAAATAAGGTTATTAATACATGTGTTAAGAATAGGGATCTAAAATATCTCACACTAATTAACATGAACATGCAATTTACTAAATTTGAAATTTTGTACACAGCAAACTCTTAATAGTTTTGAGATTTAACTCATAATTTAAAGTAGCATTACCTCATCTGTCACTGGTTGTCGTTTTGCAAAGTGTGAAACTATCTGAGTCAATTAGTCCTTGAAGTCACATAACAAAATTCTTCTTCAAGTTTCTAGTGTAACCTTTTTTGTGTGACTTTAACCTAACTTCAAAAAGATAGCTTTAGTCTGTACCAGGCCTCTTAACAGCCATGTATCTTCCAAGACAGTGTGGAGAAAACACCTCTGTGTCTAATTTAACTTGTCATTGGATATCACTGTTGCTCCACACAAATCCATCTGGAATAGAATCTCTTTGGCAATGGTGAACTTTTCCCTAACTCCTCCCCTGCATGGGAGTCACAATTTCCTGGCCCAGAGCCAACAGTTAGTGCAATATAACCGAGACTAAGAATACAAGTATAAAATATTCTTGGGATTGTTTTGGCTATGAGTTTGTATAATCATATACTCAGTTTGTTACAATTTAAAAAAAGAAAAGGTTACAAGAATTTTTATGAGAGTGTAAATTGAGATTATGACCCAAGTGATACGTGTGAGCTTTAAAAGAAATATGCTATGTAATTTTTGTTGAAAACATAATTTTCTCCTCAAACTAGTTCCTATTTCATCTATTGGCACTCTCATGTTCCTACTCAAGCTTAAAATCTAGTTAGCATCTTTTGATTCATTACACTTCTCAAATCCGTATCATCTCACAAACATATCTGACATGCCTTCATTTAATTCCAAATGTCTCTGGAATCCAATTCTTACATTCAATTCACACTGCTAACAACTTGCACAGGTCCTCATTAATTTAACTCTCCAGCAATCATCTCCCAATTGTTCTGCCTTCACAATAATGCCAAATTAACGGCGTTTCCGTAGTGTAGTAGTTATCACGTTCGCCTCACACAATAATGCCAAATTAAATACTTGGAAGTAGAGCTACTCAAAATGTGGCCCAGAGACCAATGCTGGTCTGTGAACAGTTGTTACTAATCCAGGACCTGATATATACAGGTACTGAAAATATTTAAAACTTTTATAACAATTTAACAAAGAAATCACTTGTCGAATTAAAAAAAAAAAAGTAGACTTATATTTTATGTTTTCATTTTTTTAGTAATTCATTTTCTTTTATGATTTGAAACAGACTGGAATTTTTATAAAAAAGCTGGTCCTACCCACATCATAGTTTGAAAATCTGTCCTAAAACAAAGCTCTAATCATGTCACTTTCCTATTTAGTAAACTGTAGACATTCATCCCTGACTAATAAATTACCAATTTTTGTATCTTCAAGGAGATTAAAGCCTTTTACCATCTTTCCCAAACCAGTCTTATTTCACAATGCTCCACATCATTCACCTTTTTCTAGAATAAGAACTATGTGCTATTTCTGACAGATACTCTGAGGCATTGTTTATACTGTTTCCTATTCCTGAATGTCCCATCTTATTTTTCAAGATCCATCAATATCAACTGATTTCTTCAACAAACTACTCTGAGTGTACCAAAGAACTATTTAAACAATGATGTCTCTAGGCTCAGTTCTTTATTCCCTTACTGACTTACAAACTTTTGAGGCCAGGATCTATTGTCTTCCCAGTTTGCATCAGGCAGTATAAAGAACAGACACAATATTGAACTGAGCTAAAATTAAATTTAACTAAAATCATAATAGCAGTTGGTGGCTGCAAAAGGTTGTGGGGAAGATGAACTAAAGGGTTTCTGCTAATGAGTTAGGGAGTTTCTTTTGGGGCAAATGAAAATGTTCTAAAATTAGACAGTGGTGTTAGTTAAGCAAGTCTGTGACTGTATAAAGAATCATTGAATCATACATGTTAAAGGGCGAGGGAATAATATGTGACCCACATCTAAATAAAGCTGTTGTTTTTAAAATGTAATGGCAAGACCCTAGTCTATCATTATGTCCCCATCCTTGTGCAAAAGGTATACTTAGTCATCTAAAAATGCATACAAGAATTTTTTAATTTATGAAATTATATCTTAAAAATCTGAAGTTCAGATATCATGGATATACAGACACAACAACAAATTCTGGATTAGACTACAAAACCTAAAACCACTTAGTAGCACTAGTCCCTGCTTTCATAAATTCTAGCCAAAAATTTCTTACCAATTTGTCTTAATATTTTCTCTGAGGAGCATCCGCAGGAGAGATACCTTTTATCAGATTGTACCAAGAAAACAGCAGCTTAAATACTAAAAGTCTGACAACAAGCATATTATCATTTCTAAAATAAAACATGAATTGTAATATACCTTTTTCTCACACACTCAATATTTTAAAATTCCAGTGAAAATAACTATTGAGACATGCACAGAACAAAACTAAAGACGAAATAAAGATGATTAAAATTTTTAAGATTGGGGCCTCCTTGGTGGCGCAGTGGGTTAAGCAATGCACTATAAAGCAAACTGCAGCCACTGCAGCACGAGTTCGATCCCTGCTGCCGGCCAGGGAGGGGACCCACATGGCGCGGCAGACCTCTCCTGCCGTGCCCGCTGCTCCCCTCAGCAGTGTGTTTCACAGTCAGTCTGCCTGTTCTGTTCCCAGCTCTGTCTCTGGTGAATCCTCTCAACTCCCTGGACCCTGGCCTGTACCCCAGATCTTGTATGCATAAACAAATAAATCTTTTTTTAAAAAAATTTTAAGATAGCAACAACTATAAAACTTACACAAATTTGGGCCTCCCAGGTGGCGCAGTGGGTTAAGCAACGCACTGTGAAGCTAAACCGCAGTCACTGCAGCACGAGTTCGATCCCTGCTGCCGGCCAGGGAGGGGACACACATGGCACGGCAGACCTCTCCTGCTGTGCCCGCTGCTCCCCTCAGCAGTGTACTTCTGTTGATCTGCCTGTTCTGCTCCCCACTCTCTGTGGTGAATCCTCTCACCTCCCCCCCGCATCTCTGGCCTGTACCCCAGTGCTTGTATGCATAAATAAATAAATCCTTAAGAAAAAAAAATAAATAAAAATAAAGTTTAAATAAAAAAAAAAACTTACACAAATTTTATACCACTACAAAGGGAGGATTGAAGGGATGGACCTAAGTCGTTTTCATAAACCTAGGACATCAAAGGGTTACACCCATAATACAAGGATAAAGGAAAAATAAATCTACAACACAGACAAAGCCTACAAGGAAATATGTACTTCTCAGCCTTGACACTTGAGTCTAGGAAGGAAAAAACATCTCCCTGAGATTATAAACAAGTAATGTATGTTTTCAGTCTGAATTTATAATACTAGGATGGTTAATACTACCCCTAAAAGACTGAAAGAAATTAAATTCACTGATAGAATTCATCTAAATTCTAGATGTTATATATAACAATAGAAGCACCCCAATTTCAGATGTTAAATGAGGGGGGGAAATGTGTTATCTTAAAGACTAATAAAATATTGATCGTATTGTTCACACGCTCTTTCTACCAAAGATGTCAAAGCATAATAAGGATACTGTTAAAAATGTTTAAGGAAGAAACAGAATTCCCTTTACCATCTCTCTCAAATGAAGAACTCCTATAATAGGAGCAGGATGGTGGGGAAAAAGAAAGGATTAACAACTAAAGAAGAATATACAATATAAGGGAGAAGGCAGAGATAATGTTGGTACTTCTGAAATTAAATTTATTGTTCTAACACTTCACTTTAATTAAAAAAAGGTTTTCCTAATACCATTTTTCTTGTTTTCCCTTAAAGCCTTTTTTCACCTCAGTTTTTATCTTTTTTCAAAAATTTATCTTTTTTATTTATGCATAAAAGAATTGAGGTGTTGGCCAGAGAAGGGGAGTGGGGGTGAAAGGATTCACCAGAGACAGACTGGGGAATAGAACTGGTATATTGACTGGAATACACTGCTGAGGGAAACAGCGGGAGATACAAGAGGTCTGCTATGCCCTGTGGGTTAGCTCCCTGGTCAGGGATCAAACTCATGCACAGCCGCAGCCGTGGCTGGCAATAGCGCTCACAATAGTGCTGCGTCTTTAACTCCTGCACCAATATCACACTGGCCCCCTCCCCAGTTATTTAAATTAAAGGCTAACATACTGAAGTTATTTTAAAATGGAGTAGCTGAACTCTGGGATAAATATTAGAGGAAAAATAATATGATTTTCCATGTTTTCATTAGGCAAAAGTCCACATGTGTACCGTACCTATAATGGAAAAGGTCAAAATCTAGAATTAAAAATAAAAATGAATAGGGGCCCGCCCTGGTGGCGCAGTGGGTTAAGCAACGCACTATGAAGCAAACTGCAGCCACTGCAGCACGAGTTCGATCCCTGCCGCCGGCCAGGAAGG
>JAGFMF010011406.1:692276-715762 GCA_019455555.1 Galemys pyrenaicus | reverse complement strand
TCCCACCAGCAGTGTAAGAGAGTTCCTTTTTCTCCACATCCTCACCAACATTTGTTGTTGCTACATTTTTTGATATGTGCCATTCTCACTGGTGTGAGGTCGTATCTCATAGTGGTTTTGATTTGCACTTCTCTGATGACAAGAGAAGTTGAGCATTTTTTTATATGCCTGTTGGCCATTTGCATTTCCTCCTTGGAGAATTGTTATTTACAAAATTTTAAATAAGCAAGTTGAGGAGATTCTCAAGTCCTGTTCATCCACCAACTTTATTGAGGTATAATTCACTAAAAATGAAATTCACACATAATATGTGTAAGGTTTGATTAATTTGGGAAATAGTATATACTTATGTAACTACTATCACAATCTAGCATACTTTTTCAAATCAAAATATCCCTTCATATCATTTTGCTCTACTTTTCCCAACCCCTGGTCCCAGGATACCACTGATCTTTGCTTTGCTACTACAATTTTCATATAAAGTGAAATCAAACATAATGTAAGTTTGCACCTGCCCTCTTAGCACAATACGTCTGCAATCTATTCATGCTGTTATCATTAATTCTTTTTATATCCAAGTAATATTCCTTTGTGCCCACAATTTGTTTAATCATTCAGTTCATGGATGGCTTGGATTGATCTCAGTTTTGACTATTATAAATAATTCTGATAGGAACATTCACAATATACATGGGTATATGTTTTCATATACCCATATTTTGGTAAATATGGCTAAGAGTAGAATTATCAGGCCATATGATAAGTGTATGTTTAACTTTAAAAGACACTGTGACACTGTCAAAACTGTTTTCCATTGTACATTCTCATGAGCACTGCATTAGTGTTTCAGTTGCTCCATGCTGTATCTTTACTTTTAATAATTCCAGCAAGTTTGCAATAGTATTTCACTGTGGTTTTAATTTGTTCTTCCCTAATGACTAATGATGTAGAACATCTTCTGTGTGTGTGAAGTATCTATTTGAAACTTCTGCACATTTTTAAGCAGGGTTGTAAGAATTCTTCACATATTTTGAGTATAAATCCTTAATGATATATACATATTAACAATATTTTCCCCCAGTCTGTGAACTGCCTTTCCATGTTCTTAAAGCTATATTTAAAAAACAGAAAGCTTTTCTGGTCCATTTTAGATTAAACCTGATTTATCAATTTTGTCTTTCATATTTTCATGTATTATCTCTAAGAAATATTGACCTAACACGAGGTCACAAAGGTTTTCCCCTGTACTTTCTGTACTTTTACATTTAAGTTTGTAATCCATTTTGCATTATTCTTTGAGTTTGAGATAAAGGTTGAAGTTCGCTTTTTTTCCTTCATGAATGTATAGCTGTACCAGTGAATCTGTTAATAAGACTAGCCTTTCATCATTGAATTACCTAGGTCTCATTGCTGAAAGTCAGTGACACTGACTATGTATGTGTGGGGTTACAAACTTCCAATTAGGTTTCAAGGTCTATCCTTCCACTATCACACAGAGTCAATTACTATGGTTTAAATAAGGCTCAAGTATAATTTTTGGTGATTTAGGTCTAATAACAATCCTTTCCTATTACTATTAGGGAAATATCTAATAGATAACAAATAACAGAATATACTACATGTCAAAATATCATGTGTGAAAACTAAGATTATCATCCCAAAGTACAAAATTAATCTATTTATTTATAAAGACAGAAAATGAGACTACAACATTAAATTTATTTGACCCATGCACTTCAAATACACTTGTTCATTACCTATTCAGAGATTAATAGTAAAGGAATTGCACCCAGAAGCCCCTAAGAATAAAACTGAAAGAGGGCCCTCCCTGGTGGCACAGTGGGTTAAGCAACGCACTATGAAGCAAACTTCAGCCACTGCAGCACAAGTGCCCCACATGGTGCAGGCAGACCTCTCTTGCCTTGCCCACTGCTCCCCTCAGCAGTGTATTTCAGTAGATCTCCCTGTTCTGTTCCCTACTCTGTCTGGTGGATTCTCTCACCCCCCCACATCTCTAGCCTGTACCCCAGATCTTGTATGCATCAATAAATAAATCTTTTTAAAAATCTAAAAAAAAAGAATAAAACTGAAAGAACAGCTTGACTTGTTTAGTATTCTTTAGTTTAGTTGATATAGATCTTTTTCTAACAATTCCAATATACTATATACCGTAAGGAAACATCAGTACTAATTGCTTGCCAAGAATTTTGACTCCCATCTAGGAATATACTTCTTAAATCTACAAACCAGCTTTACAAACAATCATGTGCACAAGACTGATAAATATACCAACATCCTGACAATCTTTATCATAAAAATGCTTTAGCAATTGCAGAGTTGTAGCCAGTTCTGGGGAGATAAAAGCATACAAACCCTGAAGAGGCAGTCCTCTTTTCACTTTCAAGTAAACCTAAAAATTCTAGTGATGTCACAAGAAGTCTGAAAATAGTACAGACTTAGTTATACCCATGGTGGTTCTCTTTATTCAATAATGAGTTTTTAAAATAAAAGTGGGCTAGTTTTATTTTGCTTATAATACATGCTTACATTAAAATAAATTCTAAACACAAGACTCTTAAACTACTTCAAAATTTCTAATAAAAACATGAGAAAAGAACTAAGAGTTTCCAGAAAACTAAAATTTTACTGTACTCCTGACTTTTTGAGTGATCTATGTCCTATTCAATTAAAGGGTATGTCTCTAAAATCAGTAAGATCTAGTTATGCTTAAAGGCTAGAAATGATATAATCAATAGCATGTAATCATTAAGTTACATGTCACTTATTATAGTGGCCACAGGAAATCAGTAACAATTGAGAGAAAATAAGAGAATAAATAAAAAACAGAGCTATTTTACTTTGCAAAGAGGAACAAGGGACTCAGCCTGAATTTTTTTTTTTTTTCCTACACAGCCCAGAAACAAAACTAAAGGCTTTTTACTCAATCTTTCATACTATTTCCTAAAGGTACAATTTACTTTTAAAATGCCTATGAATTTTTAAACACTCATTTTCATATAAAATTCTTCTAAGACACTACTGCTCCTTCCAATCTTCAGAAACACTTCCTAAGGAAAATAAAAATGAGTTTTTCACAAAGTAACAGGGTGCTTATATGCCACTAAATTCCTGTGTTAAGATTAGCCACCCTCAATGCTATCTTTCAGAATAGCAATAATAACTTTTTAGTAGATTACATGTGATACACTAACAATGTAAATAATCTTTCAATCTAATCTCTCCCTCTCCATCCACTCTCATGTTAGTAGCACTGCTTATTAATCTTCTAATTCAGATGACCAGAAAGCCTCTTTCACTGAGAAAGATGAGAGAAAAAGAACAATGAACTCACCCTTCCTTAGACATTCTCAAAGACCTACTTCCTCTGGATGAGAATACAGGATCAACAAACAAGCTTCACTGATCTCTTGAGAACTGTAGCTCATTTGTTAAAGCACAGAGAACTCAGGCACTGAGAGGCCCAAAAACTTTGGGCACAATGCCGAACCCTAACTAGGCAGTATCTCAGTGACCAATAATCTCAGCTTTGCAAACTTGAAAACTTAAGAACAGGAAAAAAAAAAAAGAGGAGAGTAGGAAAAATAACTAATGGCCTGAACTATTTAATACTGGCCAGTTTAGGAAGGAGACAATCCAAATGACATGTTCCTGTAAGACAGGAATCATTACTGGCAAATACGCAGAATAAGCAAATTTACCCTCTAATGAGGCAGACCAACAGTATGCAATGTGAGTTTCACAGGATAGAGCAGCCCTAATTAATACAAATCATTTTTAGTTTACTCTGAGAGAGAAAAGACCAAGAAAGTAGTATGTTTTAATTATCAGTTTAGAAATAACATGAATTACATGAAAAGGAAGTATTTTTGTGCCGATCATATTACTGGAAGAACCTAAAGTATTTCCACAAGAAGTCTTTTAATCTGATCATTAACTGCTTTTAAGGGAAACATCTGTGTTCACAAATAGTTTGTTCAATTGCCTGAAACTTTCAGCTCATATGAAAATAAAAATTACAGATCACTGGCATACAGGGTATCTAGAGCATACTAAATGTTAATTTCAAATCTCAGCACAAGTTGAGGTCTGTAAGAAAAACATCTGCAACATCCCTGCCTCCTGACCAATATAATGCATAGGGATTATGCAACAGGAGAAGAAATAAAAAAGTGTGCTAAAGTCTAAGAACTCCGAGATGGCAAATTAAATACACACACATACACACAAATATACACACATAAAGAAATTCTACTTGAATTTAAAAAAACTACCTAAATGTTTTATAAAGGTTTCTATTAGTTATTAAAATGTTTAAATGCTCACCAAATAACTGAAAAACACTACTAAATTCTATAAATTCAAACTAAAACTGTTTTCAGTTATTTTTGATAGCAGTATGGTACAAAACGGAGTAAGTACTGGCACAATCAGGTTTAGGTCCACATCTTCAGCTCCTTCCCTATTTGGTTTCATAACCTTAAATAAACTACTTAATCATAGCCTGAGATTTTTTTTTTTTTATCTATAGAAGACGGAAAACATCTGATAGAGCTATTGTCTGTCATACGTAACAAGTCAAAAAAACTAATATAACCTGTGGGGAGGGTCTGAGGAAAGCAGCTGGACTGTCAAATATTACCTCACCAATATAGCTCTTGGGTAAGTACTTTTTTAAAATTCAGTTCTCAAATAGTAAATGAACATGAAGGACTTGCACTATCCTCAAAACAAATTTGACAAATACAGGAATAAAAGCTCATTATAGAAAAAATGATCTGAAACTCTTAAGAGTCAATTTTGCAAGGCTTTCCTGGATTTTCAGCTTGTGGCATCACAGTTCAATGTGTTAGAAATCAATGTGATTGCAATTTTAAGACCTGTTTACAAAGAGAAGGGAAACAAGATTTCTCACATGCTTATGTGAGCTTCCTATGCAAGGCACTGCATTGTCTGACAATTAGTTCTTTCAAATTACACTCATACATTTAAGAAAAATTTCTGAATCACTGTGCCTGATACCAGTAATACAAACATGGCAGTTCTTGATTTTAAGAACTCTAATATGGCAGGATCTCTCACAGTTACAAAGTAATATGTAATTGTAATACTCAACATATGTACAATAGAAAGGTACATGCATATTCTCTTACCTGAATTTTATTGAAAAAGACAGTTTCTTTTTTTGAGACTACACTAAGTACTTTATATATGTTACCTCATTTAATCCTTTAATAATTCTGTGAGGCAGATAATATTCCAGCTTTATAGACAACAAAAGTTTATAGAAATTAAAAATTCTAAAGAAATTAAATGGAATAATACAAAATGCTAATGCTAAGCCCAGGCTCATAACCACCATCCTAAAAGGATTAGCAAGGTGTTAATCAGACTAAGAGGAAAAGAGAAGAGAGAACATTTCAGCAGAGGAAAACTATGAACAAAACCAGAGTGATATGATATTATGAAATGTGAAACTAGACATAGTTCAGAACTGACGAAATACAGATTTTGAGGAAGGGAACTACACAAGATGAAGGCAGAAAGGGTCTGTGTTAAAGGACCTTAATGGTTACATTAAGACTTGGCTGAGAATTTATCTGATAGCTGGATTATTGTGATGCTACTCAAATATTAAGAAAGTTAGTAACAACTTTTAAAAAAAAGTTTTGAAGAGGACAGGGCTAAAGGGAGTAAGACCTAATTGGAGTTACTTAAGTAATTCAGGACAATAATGACTGGAGCCTGGATTAGCTTCAGGACTAAAAATGTTTCTGAATTAGATAGTAGTAATGGCTACACAATATTGAGAACATACCAAAACCACTGAATAATACACTTTACAATGGTGAATTCTATCTCAATAAAAAGTAAAAGTTTGGGGGGGAGGACCTCCGGTGGCACAAGGGGTTAACACCACTCTATGAAGCATATGCAGCCATTGCAGCACGAGTTCAATCCCTAGCCAGGGAGCTGACCCATATATCATAGCAGACCTCTCCTGCCTCACCCACTGCTCCCCTCAGCTGTGTACTTCGGTATATCTGCCTGTTCTGCAACCCACTCTCTCTGGTGAATCTTCTCATCGCCAAACACCTCTGGCCTGTACCCAGTTCTTGTATGCATAATTTTTTTTAAAATAAAATAAAAAAGTTTTATTTAAGAAAGTCTATTCATCCAGTGACTGCAGTAAAAAGCAAGGCAAAGAATAACAAATATGTCTGACAAATAACTTTCGGCCACAAGATAGAGAAATACATACGTATAAAAACTCATATACAAATGTACACAGCAACATTATTCATAATTGCCAAAAAATGGTTATATCCCAATGTCCATCAGAGAGAACAAAATATGATGTGTCCATATTATGATAATAAAAAGGAATAAAGTTCCGATACATGCTAAAACATTATGCTAAGTGAAGAAAGTCAGACACGGGACCATTTATATGAAATGTTCAAAATAATAAATTTCATGGAGTCAGTAAATTAGTGATTACAAGGTGCCAGAGGATAAGGGATAATTTGAAGTTTAAAAAAATCAAAACATGATTCAACTAGTATGCCAAGTTACAGATAATACAAAATAATTTTGTGTATGCAAGTATGTATGCAAGTAAGTCCCTTTTTATTTCTTAAATATAAATGTTATTTTGATTGAACTGTTTATTATTCAACAAGAAAGACAGACTGACATAGCTTTGGAGGCCTGGTTCCATTTAAAAAATAATTTCAGATAACATACAAAGAACTTTAAAGGTAAAATGACTTCAATGTCTTATAAAATAAGGTTATATAGACTATCCAGAAATTCCCAAGCTGTTGCTTTTCAAATTTCACTTCAACGTGACAGTCCAACTACTAAGTTTATAATAACTATGCTCATAATTCACTGACATTAGTTGTTCTTTATTACAATCTCTGAAACTTAGAAGAGGTAACAATAGCTGATTTCAGCATCATGGGTGCAGTCAACGTGTAGAGCAGATGAAAAATCTGTTTCATTTTTGGATTGAGTAGATACAAATTCTAATCTGTACTGATCACTATCAGATTTTATACCTTAAACAAGGAACTATTTAAGAGGCAAATGCTAACCTGTCTCTTCCAAGCCACTAAACATCTGAACAGTTCAGCCTGTGTTTTCACCATAAACAAAATGTACCCCAATGAAGGGTTTGGCCTAATGATTATTCTCAGGCTAGACCTAAGAATCATAATCAGAAAATGGAACAACAACAACAGTCACGCATCCTGAAGGCCAATTTCTTTTTTTTTTTTTTTAAGATTTATTTATGCATACAAGCACTGGGGTACAGGCCAGAGGTGTGGGGGGTGAGAGGATTCACCACAGAGAGCAGGAAGCAGAACAGGCAGATCAACGGAAGTACACTGCTGAGAGGAGCAGTGGGCACAGCAGGAGAGGTCTGCCACACCATGTGGGACCCTCCCTGGCCGGCGGCAGGGATCGAACTCGTGCTGCAGTGGCTGAGGTTTGCTTCACAGTGCGTTGCTTAACCCACTGCGCCACCAGGGAAGCCCTGAAGGCCAATTTCTTAATAATGACACATGACCATTATTTGTACACTGAAATTTAGACTAATTTTTTTTAATATTTATTTATGCATATAAGAGCTGGGTTATGGGACAGAGTCATGGGAGGTAAGATTATTGACCAGAGACAGAGTGGGGAGCATAACAGGGAGATCGACTGAAACACACTGCTGAAGGGAGCAGTGAGTGATGGAAAGGTCTGCTGAGTCACGAGAGTCCCCTCTCTGAGTGGGGATCGAACTCGCACTGATGTGCTGCGGTTGCTTCACAGTGCAGCGCTCAACTGGCTGCGCCACCAGGGAGGCCCCAAACTAATATTAAGCAAGAAAAACGCTGGAACTTGTTAAGCTATCCTCCTGAAATTATACTGTGTAAACAAAATTACATATTGACAGTTGTGTAAATGAATAGCAAATAATAAAATTTGATTTTAAAATGATTTAGCTTCTTCTAAAAGGAAATTCTAAAGCACTACATACAACGTTGAGTTTATGATAAATGATCATATTCTGTCTAGTTTAACCAATGATGAATCACCAATGATGAATTACCAACTCTAATATCATAATCCTAGAAACAGAATATTCTACAAATATTCTACAAAATTAAAATTTCTTCTACATGGTTTCTAGTTAAATTTTAATTAACAAAAGCAAATCCTGAAAGAATTCAAACACCCAATTTTTAATATTAACAGGAAATTGTACAATATTGTACAACATGGATGAGCCTTGATTACAATATGCTACATTAAGTACATCACACAAATACTGTATGATTCCACCTAGATGAAGTCAAAATGATAAAGATAAGAATATGGGCCTCCCTGGTGGTGCAGTGGGTTAAGCAACACACTATGAAGCAAACCGCAGCCACTGCAGCACGAGTTCGATCCCTCCTGCTGACCAGGGAGGGGACCCACATGGCGCAGGCAGAACTCTCCTGCCTGGCCCGCTGCTCCCCTCAGCAGTGTGTTTCAGTCTATCTGCCTGTTCTGCTCCCCTCTCTGTCTCTGGTGAATCCTCTCACCTCCCTACTCTGGCCTGTACCCCAGCTCTTGTATGTATAAATAAATAAATAAATCTTTAAAAAAATGATAAAGATAAGAATATAATGGTGATTGCCAGGGCTAGAGAAGGGGGAAAACAGAGAGTTATTGTTTAATAGGTATAGAGTTTTATTTTTACAAAATGATGAGTTACAGGGATGGATGGTGGTGATAGTTGTAGTACAACATGAATGTATTAAATACCACTGAACTTTACATGTAAAAATGGTAAATATAAATTTTGTTGTGTATAGTTGCACAATTAAAAAATGTTTTAAATGATGTAAAAATTCAACCCCCTAGAGATGATTTTTCTGTTGTTTTTTTTTTTCTATTATTTCAGATTGCATTCTACTACGTGAAAAATGTAGGATACACAGCCTATTTAAATCTTTCAGGAAGTATCATTCCAAATGAGTCAGAATTGTACTCAGACTATAACACATGCAATTAAGACACCTGATATTTACTAAATGCTCTCTCTTCATTGCATAATTCTAGCCCTTGTTTCCACTGACAAAAATGTTATTTTATAATCAAATATATATTTTACAGCACAAAAGACCAAGCAAGTAATTGAACAGAAAATAGAATATTCTAGTATATCAGCTTTTGAAATGCATGTTAAATGTATTATTTACAAAGGTACACTTTGTTCCCGTGTATACCTAGCAACATCACACATTGCAAAGGATCATTTGTTCCTACTGATTCATTATAAGTCTTTATACCTTCATGAAATGTTTTACTTTTTCAAGAGTCTAAGGAATAAACATCTAGATATGCTACCTTCAGCAGATGTTTCCGTTTAATAGAATTAAATCATTTGTTATGAAATACCTTGTTTCCTTTGAATAAACACACACAGAGAGAATTGCCATGAGGAATGAAATCATGGTAGTTTTTTTCAGTAAATGCTCAGCTTATTTTCACTTGTGAATCAGTTGATTAAAGATGCTAATATACAGTATGGATCATAAACTCGCACGCAAGCAATAATTTAGAAATTATTAAGTTCAAAGCAACATTTATTAAGCATAGATTTTTTTCTTTTAGGTTGAAAGAAACCTTAGAGATCTTCCTACTTAATTCCGTTACTTTACAGATGAAGAAATAACCACAAGAAAGGTTAATGGGCTCCTCCATGGTGACAATATCAAAGAACCTAAATCCAGTCTCTGAATGATTCCAACTATTGACTCCTTTTCATGACTTAAAACTAGTTACAGAGACATCATTATAATCTTGGATTTTTTCCTTTTCGCTAATGTTCCTAGGTTCATAATCGTGTATATTGTGATGTTAACTACCATTCTAGGTCCAGCGTGTCATAAACATACTCAGTATCCAACTTAGACATTTACATTTCTTAAAGCAGATAAAATCAGTAGTGTGCATTCCCTGTAGATCTTGATAAATTTACATACAAAAACAGCATAAAATTTTTTGATTCCTTGATGTATACCATTGGTATAAATATGGTTTATTTTTCTTTCTGTGGTAGCTTTATGTCAACTAAGTGATCAAACCAGAAAACTTGAAGAAGTCATAAAAGGAGAATGAGACTACTGCCTACAATAGAATGATGATTCCACCTTGCCCAGAGAGAGATCTGTTGTTAGCCCATGTGTTTTATTTAGGTTACATTCTTGAGCTCCAGGAGATCTAGGTAACATTAATGAAAAAGGATGATTCCCATTGCATGAAGTTGTCATTCAACCTATTCAACAACTATCTGCAATAGTTCTGGATGGTGAGAACTTAAAACCAGTTTGACCAAACCAAATGTAGCTATTATGAGCATTCCCAATGAACATTAACAAGCAAATAAAAAAGCAGAAGATAATTTGGCATTTGGACGAGGTAGTATCTGTGTTTTAAACTCAGATACAAAAATTAGCATTTCACCTTTTGCATCCTTCAAAGATTGTGACACAGTTTAACAGGAAAGTGTGGTTTTTGCCTAAAAGCGACAGAAGTTTGCATATATCCTGAACTGATTGATTTGAAAATAAACATTTCTGCTTTTGGAAGTCAGTTTTTAATTTCTTTCATCTTGAACTACTTCTTGGTTTAACAGTTACCAAAAAATTATAATACAGAATAGTGTTTGCAATATTTGTCCTGATATTACATTAATTTTTTAAATGTAAACATTAATAAATATTGTGATAAATTACAAAAAAAGAGAAATGCTACATAATGAGTGACCTAGGTAATATCACCAACCTATCTTAAAAAATAATTTTACTGGTACAGTAACTATTTTCTTCAAAATATTAATATTTACCAAAACACTAAAATGTTACCTAATTCTGACATAGTTTTCCTATGTCAAACAGAAATGGAATCACATTTTTTTGTCTACTTAAAAAATTCTGTATAAACTAATTAGTTTAATCATCTTTCTATTAGGAGTTAAAAGTAATATTTCCTCTCTCCTCTAGCCCAGAAACAAATGAGTGCTTATGAATTGTTGCAGACTTCCCATAGTTCCCATGCAACTTTTTAGCGCTACCAGTATACCAGCATTTTCACTTATTACTAGTTTCCCTAGGATGAGAGGCAGAGGTGCTACTTGTAGGGCCCAGATCTTTCTAGCCTACAAATTCACTGAAAGCACAAACTTTTCATTTCTGTCTAAAAAGAAATGATCGCTAAATGCAATACCCACTTCCAAGTATGTTTGCTACTTAAAATATCGAAGTTATTTAATTGAATCTGTTAAACTGGCAAACAAATTGAAAATACATTTTTAACTTTCAAAGGAAAAATTACTTAGAGAAAATTTGAAGTCTCAAATCAACATAAGAAAATGTTGCTAGTAAACAAAATTTTCCACATTCAATCTACTACACAGTAACCAGAAGACAAAATTTTAAAAATCTATTTAAAAACTATAATCAGTATATAATAAATTATAATTAAGAACTTCATTTTTATTAACTAAGATGCAGTTTTCCAGCAGTGAAGACTTCTGCTCTCAAGGTCTTTTATTAGCAGATATGAGAGGTAGCATAGCTGGAATTTTTTTTTTTTTTTAAAGCAAGCAGCAACCAACAACAGCAGTATATTATAGTTGAAAGCCTGGTTTGAGACTGTTTTTGAACTAGGACCAGCTCTATGATCTCAAACTACCTAACTTCTCTGCACACTAATTTCATTATCTGCAAAATAAAGATAATATGCACCCACTTAATAAAGTTGTTTTGAGAATAAAACAGACAAAACACTCACCGATGATAGGCTTCTCGCCGATACTTTTTCAAGGCATGCTTATCCATGTTAGCAGGCATATCTGCTGCATTCTGTAACCGATCACTCCAGGAGGTTGTCATTTTATTTTAAGTGTATGCTGAATTCTAGAAAAGAAATAACATAACACTGATACTATATACTGAGATCTGATTTTTTAAAAGCATTAGAAAAACTAATGTGCAAAGTGTCTGATATGAGAACCTGTTAAAACATACTGAATATGGTAAATACACTTAAAAATATACCAACACTTCTCAAAACTATGTGAATTTAAGAATATAATTTCGGGGCCTCCCTGGTGGCGCAGTGGGTTGAGTGCCGCACTGTGACGCACCTGTGGTACAGCAGCATGAGTTCAATCCCCAGACAGGAAGGGGGTCCACATGGCACAGCAGACCTCTCCTACCTTGCCCGTTGCTCCCCTCAGCAGTGTTTTGGTTGATCTGCCTGTTCTGCACCCCACTCTGTCTCTGGTGAATCCTCTCATCTCCCACGACTCTGGCCTATTCATATGGTAATTTCTATCTAGAAAGGTGATATATATTACTTCCAAATAATGAAGCATGACTGCTAATAACTACCTTTAATCCTAGACTCTATAAAAGGAATCAGAGATTTGTGAAAATAAATTTTCAGCTAATGTTTCAAAATGTTTGAAGGAAGCAACTTTTTAAAAGATTTATTTTATTCATGCATATAAGAGGTGGGATATAGGCCAAAGGTACAGGGGGTTGGGGGTCGGGGTGTGTGTGTGAGAGGATTCACCAGAGACAGAAGAACAGAACAGGCAGACTGACTGAAATACACTGCTTTGGGGAGAAGCGGGCAAGACAGAAGTCTGCTATGCCATGTGGGTTGGTTCCCTGGCAGGGAACTCATGCTCTAATAGCTTGCTGACAGCTTTTTAGTGCTGAAACTTAACCCCTTGCGTCACCAGGGAGGCCTGTAAGCAACTTCTTAATTCTGATTAATAGTGGTACAAATTTAAGTAGTAAAAGCTTGCTTTCTAATTATATCTTGCTTTCCTATTTTTCTATAGTAAGTTATATTTCAGTTGGTATTAAAAACCATGGAATGGAAGAATAAGACACTAAAATATTTTATCTCATTACAATAAACATCTAAAAAAAAGCGAGCGGCTTAAGTACTTTAAACAATAAGCACTATTCTAGGTGTTAGTTCTACTTTAAAGTTTTCATCTGTAAAAAGTTTTAAGGATAAAAAACATCACTTAGAGTTAAGAAATTTATTAAACTTTACCAAAATACCAATGTTTGTGAAAACATCACAATCTCAGTCAATTTTTAATAAACCATCTTTGGAGCTTTTAAAAAATAATTTAGGGCCTCCCTGGTGGCTCAAGGGATTAAGTTTCAGCACTATGAAGTTATTTGCAGCCACTGCAGCACAAGTTCAATTCCCAGCCAGAATGCTGATCCCACATGGAACTCTCCTATCTCACAGAAGAACTCTGCTGCTCCCCTCAACAGTGTATTTCAGTAAATCTACCTGTTCTGCTCCCCACTGTCTCTGGTGAATTCTCCATCCCCCGCCATCTCTGGCTTACACCGCAGCTCTTGTATGCATAAATAAAATAAATCTTTTAAAAAATAATTTTTGAGGTAAAATTTACATTAAAATTAACTATTTAAAGTAAATAATTCAATATATACTTAAAATATAACAACACTTCTAAAGTATTTAAATTTAGGAAAATAATTTTATATGGCAGTTTCTGTCCAAAAAAATAATGTATTCAAATAATAAAGCATGACTGCCAAAATTAACTAATTTAATCCTAAATTCTATAAATGTTATAAATATCTTCAATAAAAAAGAAACATTTCAAAAAAAAGAAACATTTCAACTGGCTAATATTTCAACTTTCCCAGCTAATGGAAACTCCCCTTGCATTTTCTAGACAAGGTTTCAACATATTTTACCAAAACACCATTTCAAATGAAACACACATTGGAAACAATTATGTTCTAGTTCACAAATTTGCTGGGCAAAAAAACTACTAAACAAACAGTACTCACAGAAAAGGAGTTCCCTAGATTTTTAGAAAACCAAAAAGACCCTCTGGTCATGGAAAAAATAATGAAGGACTGTGAAGCAGTGCAGAGATGGCAAAATGGGCTTCCAGAGCTTCTTTTCATTAATTTTTGGGCTCAACATTGTATAAAATGTCTATTTTGTAAAACATATTAAGCAAAAGGGAAATAAGTAGATAGCAGTGAGCAATCCCTCCTCTCAGTAAATGTTTCCCCAGTGGGTCCCTAAGAAATCTGCCCCACAGCTTTCCCCTATGTAAAGATCTTATAAATAGATTGGAACCTTTAGAGAATGTATAAATAAAATCCAATCCCCAATTGACCAGAAAAGAAAGTCAGCTAAAACCAAATAAACTTTTGATTTTTATCTTGCTTGTCTCTTCTTATCCCCTATAATTTCTTTGTTCTTGTGTAAGGGGGATGGAAGGAGAGGGGAACAGTGGAGGGGAAGAGAAGAAGATTTTCAAATTAATAACCAATAATCTTTGAGGAACTAGAACAGGAAAAAGAGCAAACTAAATCCAAACCCAGCAGATGGAAAGAGAGGATCAGGAAGAAACAATAAAAAGAAATAGTCAATCAAACCAAAAGCTCATTCTTTGAAATTACCAGCAAAATTGCCAACACTCGAGCTAGAATGGTCAGGAAATAAAGAGCTAAAATGCAAACAACTGGAACCAGAAGAAAGCAAGGATATTGTTACTGACCCACACAGAAATAAAAATTAAATCTAACAATATATTAAAAAGAGTAAAACTGGGCTTCCCTGGTGGCGCAGCAGGTTGAGCGCTGCACTGTGAAGCACCCATGGCATAGCCCTCAAGTTTGATCCCCAGTCAGGGAGGGGACCCACGTGGCATAGCAGACTTCTCCTGCCTTGCCCGCTACTCCCTTCAGCAGTGTATTTCAGTATATCTGCCTGTTCTGCTCCCAACTCTGTCTCTGTACCCCCGACTCCTGTACGCATAAATAAATATTTTAAAATAAATAAATAAAAAGTAAAACTTCATGATCAAATGGAGTTGATTCCAGGAATATAGGAGTGATTTTACACTCTAAAATCAGTTAGTGTGATTTGCTTTATTAGCAGACTGAATAATAAAAGCTACATATGATCACCAGAAAAGATGTAAGACAAAAATCAAACATGCTTCCCTAGTTTACAGAAAAAAATTTTTTCTCAGCAAACTAGGAATAAAAGAGTTTCCTTAGCATGATAAATTCACCTACCAAAAACCTACTAACCTTATTAAAGGTGAAAGTGTTTTACCCTTAAGTGGGGAGCTAGAGATTATGCTCTCAACTTCTTCTACTCAACACTGTCATGGATAGCCTATTCAAGCCAGTACAATAAGGCACCTCTTTGCATATGTAAAAATTATTTCAAAATGGATCAGATCTAAATGTAAATCAGAAACTACAAAACCAGGAGAAAATCTGTGTGACATTTTAGTCAAATTTTCCTACTTCCAACACCAAAAGCACACTCAATACATTAAAAAAGTTGATAACTAGATTCCATCAAAATTTATTAACTGTGTCAAAATACTGTTAAGAGAAATAAAAGCTATAGCAACAGTGATAAATTCCCAGTCTCATGGAGTTTATTTTATTTTTTTAAAGATTTATTTATTTGTGCATACAAGAGCCACACAGGGGTAGAGGTCAGGGTCGCAGGAGGTGAGAGGATTCACCAGACAGAGTGAGGAGCAGAACAGGCAGATCAATTTGAAATACACTGCTGAGGGGAGCAGTGGGGAAGGCAGGAGAGGTCTGCTGCACCATGTGGGTCCCCTCCCTGGCTGGTGGCAGGGATCGAACTCGTGCTGCAGTGCTGCGATTTGCTTCATAGTGCATTGCTTAACCCAATGCACCACCAGGGAGGCCCCCTCATGGAGTTTATTTTAATGGAGGAGTCAGACAATAACCAAACATAATACTGTGTCAGGGCAGGGGGTGGGGAGGAGTGGGGGGGTGGTCCCAGTATCATAAGTCACATAAATGAGAAATGAAGAATGACAATAATCATACCATAGATAGGAAAACCTTGAGAGGTCTCTATAAGAAGGTAATGTTTATTCAGAGATCTGAGTAAAGTGAGACGATGACATATAAAACAATAAATCAACTTAGTATAAGGTTGGCATTACAAATCATGTTTATCTGTTTTGTACATTATATGAGGCAAAAGAATCATGCACTCAATAATGACATTTTGGTCAATGATTATATATAGGACAGTGGTCCCTATATACAACTTAGTATACTAGACATCTAGGTTTGTATAAGCAAACTCTCAGGCATGCGCATAAAGATATACTCATGGAACAACATTTCCCAAAAGGTACCCCTGTCTATAAGGGATACATAACTATATATAAAATTTAAATATTGCCTCTGCAATCCTATTTTTAATTAAACTTTTTATTTTCTTACATTGTTGTTCCTGTTTTTATACTCAACTTGTTATAAGTTCCATTTCATGGCTGACAGAGGACTGAAAATAAAACTGTATTTTCATATAATGTTCCCATTAAAATATTTTCTGTCTCACTGGGGGGAGGAGAGGGAGAATAAGCTAGTATGGCAAAGAATATTTTTAAATCACACATGTGATAAAACAATTTGTATCCAGAATTTATAAAAAGCTCTTAAAATGCAATACTACTACTAACACAAACAACAATTATTAAAATACAGGCAAAAGAGCTGAACAAAGAGCTCACCAAAAAAGATATAGAGACAGCAAATAAGAACATGAAATGACACTAAACATCACTTATCACAGGGAAATGCAAATTACAACCACAATGAGATTCCACTACTTGTTCCATGCTTAAAATTAAAGACTAAGCTACATCCGATGAGGATATAAAACTAGAACTCTAGTATACTGCTAGTGAGACTATAAAAATAGTACAATACTTGGAAAAGTTTGCCATTTCTTGGAAAAAACAACACACAAACATACACACATACAAAAATACAGCACATGCCCCAACCTTTCTACTAATTATCAAGGAAGAAAAATTAAAGTATGTGTTCATATAAAGACTTGTATTTTGAATATTCAGAGCAGCATTGCAATGATTACAAACTGAAAACAATTCAAATGTCCATGAACAAATGAATGGACAAGTTGTGGTATATCAATACAACAGAATACTACTATGCAATAAAAGTGAATTAACAGGCATCACTAAACCTCAAATTAGGAGTGACTGCAAACAAAATGAGTGCGTATTATATGATCCCATTTTTATAAAATTCCAGAAAATGAAAACTAATCTATAATGACAAAAAACAGATCAAGGTTGCCAAGGGTGAAGTAAGTAAGGCAGAGAGACTTTTGGGAGTAGTACCTACATTATCTTGATTATGGTGTTTCAGGGATGTATATAAAGTCAAAACTTATTGTACACTCTATGTATGTGTTTATATCTCAATAAACTGCCAGGGTTTTTTTTTCTCTTTTAATTTTTTATTTATATTTTCCAAGATTTTATTTATTTATGCATACAAGAGATGGGGTACAGGCCAGAGATGCAGGGCGGAAGGGAGAGGATTCACCAGAGACAGAGTAGGGAGCAGAACTCTACTGAGGTGAGGAGAACAGTGGACAGACAAGGCAGGAGAGGTCTGCTGCGCCATGTAGGTCCCTTCCCTGGCCAGGGATTGAACTTGTGGGGATTGAACTCTCGCTGCAGTGACTACTGAAGCCCCACAGTGTGGCATTCAACCCCTTGAGCCACAGGGAGGCCCCTTTTTTTTATTTCCTCTTTCCTTACAGATTAGATATAGTAATTACACTAAGAACAGATTTCTCCATATTTTTTAAAAATTATTTCTTCAAATGATTTGAACGAAAAACTCAAAGAACCTTCTTAGGCCATTTAAGGCTAAATAAAATACAATTTATTTTAAAAATGCAAGTTGCAGTGCCTCAGTTAAGGTCACACAAAACTGGCACCTCCCTGGTGGTGCAAAGGGTGGTGTAAAGTCTCAGCATTACCAAGATATTGGCAGCCACTGCAGCATGAATTTGATCCCTGGCCAGGGAGCTAACCCATGTGGTGCAGACCTCTCCTGTCTTGCCAGCTGCTCCTCTCAGCAATGTATCTCAGTAGATCTGGCTGTTCTGCACCTCTCTCTGTCCCTCGTGAATCATCTTACCCCCTGAACCACTGGCCTGCACCCAATTATTCTATACATAATTTTTTTTAAAAGTCACAAAACTTTAGTCAACTAAAAATACAAAAATAAATTATTAAACATTATAGCTAACTGGGATAGTCTGCCATAAATCTACACGATTATGTCAAGGTTAGAACTTCTTAAAATATCCACTATGCAAAACAGGGGCCTCCCTGGTGGCACAGTGGGTTAAGCAACACACTATGAAGCAAACCACAGCCACTGCAGCATGAGTTCAATCCTTGCCGCTGGCCAGGGAGGGGACCCATATGGCCCAGCAGACCTCTCCTGCCTAGCCCGCTGCTCTCCTCAGCAGTGTGTTTCAGTCAGTCTGCCTGTTCTGCTCCCCGCTCTGTCTCTGGTGAATCCTCTCACCTCCCTGGACTCTGGCCTGTACCCCAGCTCTTCTATGCATAAATAAATCTTTTTTTAAAAAATCCACTATGCAAAACAATCTTCAAAAAATTCCTCACATAGCATTTTCCTACAATCTTATCCAACACACATCTTAGTATTACTATGAACTTTAAACTCTTTCCACAGAACCTTTCCAAGTCAGTCCATATAAAGTCTAAATATATTTCAGAGTCACAATGAAATTAATGATGCTGATACTTTATTATCTGGAAAAAACGGGGGAAAGAGTTGCAGTAAGTACATAAACATATCAGTTGCCATCTGTCTACAGCATCAAGCTTAAGAGTAGATTTTTCAGCAAGGTATAGCTATGCCTAATTTTGAAGGAAAAGCTCAAATTTTATTTTCAAACATTAGTGGTACAATTAGACAATTCTTTATTTCAATATAAAATATTCAGTATACAAAGTAACTACAGCTGATTCAAGCATTAATATAGTTTAGCACTTTCAAAATATTTCATAGGCAAAACATAGTTTCCTTCCTTCACCACTAAAATCACTCTCCCCTAAAACAGTTGCTCCAACAGCTCAACGCAACTACTGTAAACAGGAACAAAAAGTAACTAAAACTGTAAGGTAAGCCTAGTTAGCAATCCATTCTGGATTTGAGCAATTTTGGTTTGAGCAAAGCCATTTCAAAATATCCCTTTTAGGCCATGTCAGTAATTCACATGGAAAAAAGTGAGTAGTACTTAAGCACAATTATAGCACAAGTCTATCAGGCAATGTGTTTAGTGCACATGGCAGTTTGAATCAAATATTCATTTCAAAGGAATATATGCCAACATATATATATATACAAATATTATATAGGTGACAGGGTAATGAACATTCAGTGTTTCATTAAACATACCATTGGAATTTATATTGTGTCTGAAATATAAAACTTGAGATTTTTGTTTTACAATTAATCATTTTCATTCTAAAAACATCAAATACTCTGAAACTTAACTGGAAAGTTATTCTGAATGGTTTCTTCAAGTTTTCCCACCAACTTGAAGTTTATTTTAGTTTTAATATTACACATACTAAACTTCATGGAAAAAGAAGTGCAGGCCTCCCTGGTGGCACAAGTCTTAGCACTATCAAGCTTTTGCAGACGCTGCAGCATGAGTTCAATACCTGGCCAAGGACCTAATCCACACCGCAGAACAGACCTCTCCTGTCTCACCCACTGCTCCCCTCCTCAGCAGTGAATTTCAGTGAATATGCCTATTCTGCTCCCCACTCTGTCTCTGGTGAATCCTTTCACCTCCCACACCTCTGGGCCTACACCCCAGCTCTTGTATGCATAAATAAATAAATCGTTAAAAAAAAACTGTACAGCTCATCTATATGCCTGCTAACATATGAAGTAGGCATTTTACACATAATCCTTGACAGGTAAGCAAGTGAAACCAAGAAAGTATATGTTAAAGGAGTTTCTTTTAAATAGCTCATGATAAAGTTTTTTGTTCATTTTTATTTCATAATTTTAGCTGGGAATTCTTTATGTATTTGCCTCCCCTAGTACTATACATTCCTGTCAAAGGTCAACATTCATAGTTTACACGCAAAAGTGGTGTGGAGGTAACCAACTTCCAACTAATAAAATAAACACCTACCCAATACAAATTATTTATCCTTTCACCCTGCTTTATTTTTTGCTTTGTAGCAAATTAACACTTCCAATGATAAGATGTGTGACAGTGTACATACTGTCAGCTCCTATCTCTAAAATGTAATCTGTATGAGGTTGAAACTTACTGTTTGCTGCTGTATCCCCAGTTCCTTGAGCTGCAGTATTGACAAAGGCAGAAATAAATGAACTCCTAAACCACTACACTTAAAGTTCTTCACTTTCCAGAAGCTAATTCCTATGTAAGCCTGAAAATTCAAGGATATTGCACAAGTTCCTTTTAACATCTGTATGATGTTAAAAAGTGAGTGAGTGATTCAGAAGTAAATAAGATCCTTAGTTTAATGTAGTATTTTCCTAATGTTTCAACATCAGGCCTTAGAACAAAAGGTTGTCTATGGCATTAATTCAATAATAAAATGACTGAGAGCCTGTGTGCCAGGTATTATTTACTACCCAGGGCATAAAAAACCTGTTGAGTCTCTACAAATAAAAGTGGGTGATTTACCTAGATGACAGGGACAGCCCAAGAAATGTTTAAGTACAAAATTAAAAACAGTATGTACCCAGCAATTATTAACTACACAAAAACTTTTTATAGGAAAATAAAGACATCAAGTTCACCTCCACCACAGTCACAACCAATTTACAATAAAACAAAGTCAACAACCCTCAAAAGATAAATGACTCTTGCATACATCAGTAGCCACAGTGCAACAGAAAGGGGTAGGAAAAACTAAATTGTGTTTGCTGCCAAATCAGAGCAATGCAATCTATGAGAAGGCAGGACAGTGGCTGTGTAGAGTCCCTTGGCTGTTGTTAACTGAGGGACTCAAACTCACACAGAGACTATAGGGACCCATCACTGCAGAGCTGGCATGCATGACAAAGGATGCACTACTGGAGAACTACAACAAAAAGGTTACACAGTGATGATTATTAGTTTGAGGCTGCCAATCTTGAACAACTGGGAGCCCTAACTTGCTGGGAGAGTCAGACCAGATCACTGGTGTCTTCTCACAGAGGCTACTATTTGCAGCCTGAAGTTGTGCTATTTGGAAATTTAGAACCAAAACCAAGACTACTGAATATTCTCATTACACAGCGCTTAATACCTAAATCGTAATAATATTGTTACAGGGCAGGGAGAGGAGCACCCAGAACCCCCAAGCCTGCCTTCTCTGAATGGGTTTTGCCATTTGCCACATTAAGACAAACACATAAAACCTTTAATGGAAAGGAACTTTAATACAACTAGGGTACAATAAAGAAAGAACAAAGAATATAGTTACTAAATTAAGCATTTAAAGTTACCCATCTTTTTGAGGGTAAAAGTTTAGCCAAATAGGATTGGCCCAAAGCAAGGCCCAAAAACCTGGCACACATTTAAAGGACCTTTTAGTAGAGACCCATAGAAAAGGGTCAGAAAGAGTTAAACAAATCTGGGAGGAAAAGAGCAAAACCAAAATCAAGATGAAAGCTGCCATTGCTAACCTCCCCACGGGTCTCTCACCCACATCTGTTCTAACTAGTTTAAGACCAAAAAGCAAGCACAGTTTTTTTACATGTCCCTCTGCTTCACGTGCCTCCTTCAGGTTTCCTTGCTGTTCTCCATCTTCCTTCCTCCTCTCTTCTCTGCAGAAATTTCCTTTTCCTCCTCAGCTCCACCCACTTAGGGCGGAACCAGGATTTTGGAACTTCCCCTTTTCCTGGGACCACCCTGTTACAATATGAGTACACCCCCAGTAAAAGAGTCCACACTCAAAAATCAAAGAGAACAATACCTGAGGTCGAAATATTAGTAAAGTATTACATTATGCCAAGAATCTTATTCACTTTATGTGGCCCTGTCTCAACTATATTCCTCAACCTCAGTTGAGAGACTGAGGCTAACAGGAGACTATATGAGGTATTTTAACAAGTTGGCCTAGAGTAGCAGATCTCTGTGGATCCTCACCATATAGCTCTGGCACCCACAGCACTATAGAATGCTTGACCCCCTGATGTTCTCTGGAGGTAACCTTTTAGTGTGGTTCCTTCCCACCTATTACTCCTTAGTAGCACCAGTGCCCGCATCATCTAAACAGATGCAAAGGTAGCAAGCAGCCTGTGAAATAATAAGTTAAAAACCCTAGGATCACACCCACTTTCTGGTGGGCGACGTACATTCTTTTTTCTAAAAGGGTATTTTTTCTAAAACATCTTTTTCTAAAAGGGTATTTATTAAAACAAATATCCTTCGCTACCCATAAAAACTAGAATTTGAAGAGCCTGAAAAAGAGAACACAACAAATGCTGACAAGAAAATAAAAAACCCTAAGAGAAGTCTCAAGCCAGCAGAAATGCAAAACATGCCTCAAAAGGAGGTTAAGGTAACAGTTAAAACCATGCTTGCTGAATTAAGAAAAGTAGGAATAACCTAAAACAGGAACACAATTAAAATTGAAAAAATATGAGACTGTTGAACCTTCTTGGTGGTGCAAGGGGGTAACTCTCAGCACTATGAAGCTATCAGCAGCCACTGCAGCAAGTGTCCAATACCTGGCCAGGAAGCTGATCCACAAGGTGCAGCACAACTCTCCTGTCTCAACCACTGCTTCCCTCAGCAGTGTACTTCAGTAGATCTGCCTGCTCTGCACTCAACTCTGTCTCTAGTGAATCCGCACCCACTCCCACCTCCCCCGTCTGTACCCCAGTTATTGTATGCCTAAATAAATCTTTAAAAAAAGAAAATATGAAACTGCTATAACTAGAAGTAATCAGTCTAAAAAGATTATAAACGAATTTAAAAATAATAATAAAGGGCATTAATAGTAGACAAGTGCAAGTAATGGAGAGAATTGGTGTGCTTGAAAACACAGTGGTAGAGAATAAAACATAGCAAATGTAATTTTTAAAAAGGGAAACCAAAATCCACTGCAGTGGGGAATGGTGGGGCAGAGGTAAGAAAAAAGAGGGAAGGAAGACTATGGGTGATTATTTGGTGGTAGGTGCACTACAGTGGCAATATCTAGTGGGGGTATCCAAATATTACAATTAAAAGTAATTTTTTAAATGTTACTTAAAAAACACTGCATACATTTTTTTCAAGTACACACAGAACATTTTAAAGAACAGATCACATAATACAAATCAATTATCAATAAAACTAAGAGAAATACTGTAATTTCTTTTCTAAGCAATAAAGCTAAAAATATTCTATTAAAAATATAGGAAAACCATGGGCCTCCCCGGTGGCGCAGTGGGTTAAGCAACACACTATGAAGCAAACAGCAGCCACTGCAGCACGAGTTCGATCCCTGCTGCCGGCCAGGGAGGGGA
>JAGFMF010011406.1:660925-692226 GCA_019455555.1 Galemys pyrenaicus | reverse complement strand
TGCTCCCGCTCTCTGTGGTGAATCCTCTCACCCCCCACACCTCTGGCCTGTACCCCAGTGCTTGTACGCATAAATAAATAAATCTTTAAAAAAATAAAAAATAAAAAATAAATAAAAATATAGGAAAACCAGATACACGGAGACTAAACAATATGCTGTTTAGTGATCTGAAGAGGCAATTTAAAAAATAAGTAAAGACTAATGAAAATAAGGCTACAGACTATCAAAATTTATGGAATGCAGCAAAAACATCTTTGAGAGATGTTTATGCCCACATTAAGAAAAATCCCAAATAGGGCCTTTCCTGGTGGCCCAGTGGATTAAGCAATGCACTATGAAGCAAACCACAACCACTGCAACATGAGTTCGATCCCTACCTCCTGCTGGGGAGGTAACCCACATGGCACAGCAGACCTCTCCTGCCTCTCCCGCTGCTCCCCTCAGCAATTCATTTCAGTCAATCTGGCTGTGCTGTTCCCCACTCTGTCTGGAGGATTTCTCACCACCACCCCCCCCACCTCTGGCCTGTACCCCAGTGCTTGTATGCATAAATAAACCTTTAAAAAAAAAAAAGAAAAACCCCAAATAAACAACATATACGTATAGCAACTTGAAAAAGAGAATAAAATAAGATCTAAAGTGAGTAGAAAGAATAAGGAGTGGAAATAAATGGAAAAAATCAAAAATGTTGATAAAACTAAGAATTGATTCTCTGAGAAGTAAAACCAATGAATCTCTAGTTAGATAAGGAGAAGGTGTCTACAGTGATCAACAAGAAATGTTATGGAGGGGCCTCCCCAGTGGCGCAGTGGGTATTAAGCACTGCACTAAGAAGTAAACCACACCCCCAGCCAGGGGGGTGACCCACATGGCACAGCGACCTCTCCTGCTGCACCCGCTGCTCCCCTCAGCAGTGTATTTCAGTCTATCTGCCTGTTCTATTCCCCACTCTGTCTCTGGTGACTCCTCTTACCCCCTAAACTTCTGGCCTGTATCCCAGATCTTGTACGCATAAATAAATCTTTAAAAAAAAAAAAAAAAGATATGTTATGGAATGGCCTCTCACCTGCAGTATGCCCAGTACTGATCTCATCTGTCCCTTTCCCCTACCATTACACACGGCTTTTGCACACCCTCTCCCTCCCATTCACACGTACACAATTTTTATTTTTAGGTCATTATCTCACACCCCTTAATGCTGCAAAAACACACATGGGCTGGGGCTGGATGGACAGAGGCATCCCCTACCTATCCTCTTCTTGTGTATAGTTGGAAAACCCTTGTCTTTGTGGGTTTTCCTGAATAAAAAGATTCTACTTAAAAAAAAAATAAAGTGCCAAGAAAATTAGATGGCCACATGTAAAAAAAAATTAGATGGCCACATGACATTAGAACACTAACTCCATGCACAAAAGTAAATTCTATTTTGATTAAAAACTTAGGTATAATACCTGCAACACTAAAATATATACAAGAAAACATTCACAATAGGTTTCATGACATCAATGATAAAGATCTTTTTGGAGACTAGACCTATGGCAAGGGAAATAAAAGCAAAAAATAATTGGGATTGCCTCATTAAAACGCTTTACACAGTGAAAGAAAATATAAGTAGATCAAAAGACATCTCATTGAATGAGAAAATATTTTACACAATACATAATCAACAAGGTTAAAATCCAACATAAAAAAATTATTTAACAATTTAAAAAACCCACCCAATTAACCAAAGCAGATTTCTAAAGGCAAATATACATGGAATAAGGGAGATGTAGGTCAAAACTACAAAACTACAATCTCACATTAGTAAAAGACTATTAAAAGACTCCCAACAAAAAGTGCTGGAGAGGATTCCAAGAAAGAGGACCCTTATTACACCACTGCTAGGAATGTAAACTAGTGCAGCTATTTTGGAAAGTGATCAGGATTTACCATAAAAATTAAAAATGGAAAGTATGACCCAGCAATCCCACTCTTGGGCATTTACCCAAAGAACATGATACCATAAATAAAAAACTATATGCTCTATGTAAAGTATACTACAGCAATACTTTACAGTAGCAGTAATAAGGAAACCGAAACAAGCTAAGGACCCACTTGTAGAGGAATGATCAAAAAGATGAGCTATAGCCATACTATTGAATACTATTCAATCATAAGGATAGATGAAAAGTACAGTAAAACAGAATTTGAAGGAATTATGTGTAGTAAAGCAAGTCAGAATGACAAAGACAAATACTGGACATTTACACAATTCAACAAAGCAAAACAAATATAAAAATTAGTGGACACTGGGCCCGCCCTGGTGGCGCAGTGGGTTAAGCAACGCACTATGAAGCAAACTGCAGCCACTGCAGCACGAGTTCGATCCCTGCCGCCGGCCAGGAAGGTGACCCACATGGCGTAGCAGACCTTTCCTGCCTCGTCCACTGCTCCCCTCAGCAGTGTGTTTCTGTCAATCTGCCTGTTCTGTGTCCTGCTCTGTCTGGTGGATTCTCTCACCACCCCCACATCTCTGGCCTGTACCCCAGTGTTTGTATGCATAAATAAATAAATCTTTAAAAAAAAAAATTAGTGGACACTAATAAATGAGGTGAGGTTTCTGAGGTTAAGAGAAGGCGGGAGAAGTGTCAACAGAATATAAGGTATGGCAGTGGAGAAAAAAAATAGTAAAAACCCAGTCAATCCAATTAAAAAATAAACTATAATTAGAGAAGTGGATAAGAGCAGAGTCACAATTAATATGATAGGAAGTTGGTTTGCTCTTTTACTATTTCATTGCATTAAGTTTCCTGGTAAGTGTTAAGGCAATAAAAAATTCATTTATAAAAATACGTCCTTTCATTCCTAAAAAACCCAGTAAAAATAGTTCAGAGACAGATGAACATTCCCCTCTTAAAATTTCACTGTAATCTGGCTTTTTTTTTTTTTTTTTCTTCAGGAAGCTACACTGATACCACCAGGCTGAAGTATACCATAAGAAATTATATGAATGTTTCTGCAATTATACTTTTGGAAACTTGCAGCTGTTAATGTTCATACAAAGAAAGAAAATCTTAGAACTAAATAAAACCTTGCAAGACATCGTCAGTCCTCTCATTTACAGATTAGTTGATAACTAACTTCTAAAATCTAAATTCTGGATTAACGAGAATAATGCAGCAAGCTATACCGCAAAAATGTAATGGCTTGTATTACAATAAGAATGCATTTCAGAAAGTCTCAGGCAGAGTTCTGATTTTAATAACTAATTAGCTGTGTCTTCTTGGACTTCAACTCTTCAGGCCCAGATGTCCTCATCTGGAAGTCTACCAATTGTTGAAAAGTGTCATGGTAAATAACTGAAGCTAAGGACCCACTTACTGAAAGACCGCAATTGTATTAAACTTCTATAGTAAATGGCACAGTTTCAATATTCGCCTTCTCACGTTAGTATTGCTTGCCTGAAAAGGTAAAATGAACACTATTGAGACACGATGAAAATGAACACTACTGAGACATGATGAAACAAGTACAGTGCAATCATGAAGAACCTGTCTGCACCCTGACACACATACGCACACTCAGAACCCTATAATGATGACTAGTCACTGCAGAACGCAGTACATCACACCCCTCAAACAGAAGGCCCTAAAGCCCAAAGCCTGGGAAAACAATAACTCTGACTGACTGTTCTAAAAGCTGAGACCTAAAGGAATCAAGTTTCCAAAATGTTATGATTAGCAACTAATGGTTCGGGCCTCAGAGCTGCAACTCACTCTCGGTTCTCATCGGCTCCCGGCGCCCCCAGGAAAAGGAACAGAACAGACCGCCAACGGACAGCCGGCTCTAGATTGGGGAGCCATTTGAAAGCAGCTTCTCTGTGGTGGGGGTTGCGATTCGTTGTGGGCTTTCCAGGAAGTGGTGCAAACGACAAAACTGGCGCGTGGGCTATCAAGTTTCCAAATTCTTGGGGTTCTCACTAAAACGCCGTCAACCTCGCATCCTACCACAGCGGGCCGCTAGATCCTCCAGGGTCCACCGGCAAGGCGCAGCGGGGAGGGAGGCCCATAAGGCGGGAAGGAAAGGGGGTCCGGCGCTGGCCGGGGGTAAAGATAGGCAGAATTCAGTAGTGGGACGTCCGAGGCGGGGTAGGCCCGCGGCGGGTGTGAGGGAACACACGGCGGCCGCTGAGGCGGCGACGCAGGCTCCGCGGCGCCGAAGGGCCGCTCCGAGGGTAAGGCCAGCCCCAACCAGCACCGCCCTCAGGCAGCGGAGAAACAATGGCGCGAGAGTGACGTGCGACTGGGGGCGTCGCCGCAGCGCGGGGCAGGGTCGGCTCTGAAATCGGGACCACCCGGAACCGGGCGGCGTGCCGGGCCAGGGTGCGGAGTCAGCGGGCGCGCAGACTGGCGCTCCGACTGAAGAGAGGGGCCTGAGGAATGAAGTGGCCGGTGGGGCTGGCGGCTGCCCTGGCCCGGGTCGCGCGCTGGGCCCCGCTCCCTTCCACCTCCCCTCCCTCCGTGCCCGTTCGCTCCTTCCCCGCCCACCCGCCGGTCCCGCCGCACTCACCGGCCCCACCACACGGCAGCAATCCCAGCGCGCAACTGCCGCAGCCGCCGAGGCGCGTGCCCTCCCCGCCCCTCCGCCCCGGCACCGCCCCCAGCTCGTGCCGGCCAGGGACCGGCGCGCTGTTCCGTTCCCCGGCTCCCCCGCAGAACCCGGCCTCTGCGAAGCTCCCTGGGTGCGCGGCTGTAGCACAGCGGCGCTGTGGCCCTTTGCTTCTGTCCCTCGCGTGGATCTGGGATCTACAAACTACTGGACCACAGTCTTTGCAAGCTGGGATGACGCAAGTTAGCCCTCCTTCCGGGTCCTTTGGGCTCCCATTTGCTCCTAGACCTATAGCCCGAGCCCCTCATTAGGGCACCACACCAAGCTCTTTATACCCAGTTCCCTCGACTATAATAAAGGGCCAGATAATACCCACATCATGGGCATTAACAGATTGAAGTGAGTTAGTACTCAATAAATGTTAAGTTATATTCACCCACCACCAACCTGTCTCTACAAAAAGACTCCTCAATGACAGAAAGTCCACTCTTTCCAAAGCAAGGTGTTCCTTGGTCTTTGCAGCTCTGACCCTCTATGAAGTGTTCCTAAAGCTTCCATTCTCTGGTCCAAGTTTTATTCCTCGGATTCTGAGGATGAACAGATGTAATCTCCCTTCAGCCATCTGTTACAGAGTAATATCCCTCAAGGGAGGTTCCCCAGTTCCTGCCCCACCTAACGAAGGTGGAGTTGAGCAGAAATGTGGAGACTTGGAGCAGAGGATACATGGAGCAGACATGAAGGAGGATGGGCTTGCTTCTTGGCTTAGGATCAGGGACTTGGAACAGATGGAAGGAGACATGTGGGGTGGAGACATGGGTTAGAGACACGTAGGGAGGCTGACAATGGCAGCTGTTACCTTGATTTGTACTGATTTTGCTTCTTTCATCCCAATCTTGCCTGGCCTCATCTGTTTTGCAACCATTCCAGGCTGGGTAGGTTCATTGTCAGTTCTCACCAAAGAAAAGATCATTTTGTAGACTTTGGTAGCTTCTTACAGGTCTTTAATGTTGAATCAGTGGACAGACCAGCTTTCCCTCAGCATTTCTCTGGCATTCTCCTTTCCATGTAGTCTCGTGGGCTCTCCTCAGCGTGGTCAGCCTCCCTGTGCTGCCGCCGCTGCCTTTACCCACCCCATACACACAGGTGTGAGTGTTTACACATGCACGTGCCTTGCTCCCTGGGCCCAGGTGTCCATGATTACTGGTGCGTGTGCCCCGTCTTCCTGCTCCCAGGCACATTTTGCATAGGCCACAGGTAGTAGCTGTGGAGGCTAGCTATGGGAAGGAAGAAACAGCCTGACTACTCAATTTACCCCACACTTTCTACTATGGTGCCCTGCCAGAAGGTGCCTTAAACGTGTGGCCAGCTTTTGAGCCTCAGTAGCTCACTTTGGACCAACCCTGTTTGGCTGGACATTTACTAATGAGAGGATGGCCCACTTTGCGTGTTTCTTTGGGAAACTATTACCTTCTCTATGCATGCTATCAAAGTTCTTTCACACTAAGAACAAGCTTTGTTTTTATGCAGTAGATAGCAGAATCCATTTAGAGCATGTTGGCTTGGGGATCCAGGGTGCCCCCCCAGTCTGCCCACTAACATTTCTACTCTTCAGATAATTGAAAAACTTCTACCCAAAGTCTTCTCTGACTACAGATCAGACTCCCATTTCTTCCATTGTGCCCCTTTGCTTTTAGGGTCTTCATACCCATTCTTCTCTTGGTTTGATTGTTGTACCTTTAGAGTATGTCGTCGAATGTGGTACTATCCCAGCAAAACAGGGCTATAATTTCCTCCTTGTAGACTTACTGCCTTGCATTCAGTCAAGTGTGTAACAGTGCAATAAAGTTCTTGGCACCTGCACTATTGACTCATTGAGCTAGCAGTCGTCTAAACCCTTCAAGACTTTAATAAGCACTCTGCTGGGCACTCCTACCCCCTCTTGTGTTGAAGATGTGCCTTCAGTGTCTAATATATTAGGTTTTTCAGGATATGTCACTGTAGTGTCTGAGAAAAGTATCAGGCTTTTCCGCCCTCCTGCCATTGGTATAGATGGACAGCTGCGGTGTTGCACGCATGCCTAGGAGGGCATGCACAAGTGGGCGCACCTGGGTTTGGACACGGGCATTTAAGGGAGGCTGCCAGCAGAAGTAGTGGAGCAGCAGCAGAGTTGCAGCAAGAACAGCAGAAGGAGACAAGAGATGCCCCCGGGGCTGGGAGGCTGGCAGGGCTCCCCCACCCCTGCCTGTGGTGTACCTGATGCCACCTCTGAAAATAAAAGCATAAAAGCCACCGAGGGTTCCAAGACGCCTTCCTTACCCTGTCTGCTAGAACCATCCAGAACTTGCTCTGTGCCCCCTTCCTTGCACTACAGTCACAAAAAGGAATAGGATTTGGAAGTTAGTGTAACACCACTTTTAAATCAAGCATGTTTGAAAAAGGCCAGGGTAAGCATGTAAGGATCATGATGCTGGGCAAATAGCAAATACAGATATACATATATATGCAATGTGATCTCAACATAGCAAAAAATGTGCACACACACATTAAAGACTAGGAGGAAACATGACATTGAAACTGTTAATTGATAACACTTGGGTGGTTTCTGCTTTATACTTTTCCAGAAATTCCCCAGACTTTCTACATTGTTTACATTACTTTTAAAAACAAGAACTGTTTCAAAAATAAAATCAGAAAATTTTTTTTAAAAAAGGGAGAATTTAAGGAAAAAAATGAGAACATAAAAACAGAGCAAGAAAATATATATAAAACAAAGGATCCATATCTGGAATACATAAGGGGATTCAAGAAATCAATAAGGAAAAAAATCTAGAAAGTAGAAAATAGGCAAAGAATATAAAAATAGGCAGTTCACAGAAAAGACATAAATTGCAAATAAGCACAAAAAGATGTCCAAGTACAATAGAAGTAGTGAAATGGAAATTCAAACTAATATTAATTTCAAGCTTCATGAGAGCAAAATAATATAAATAGGCATAACTACTTTAGAAGGTAATTGGACAACAATTACTAAGGTGTGATATGGCTCAACAATGCCAGTTCTAGTTATCTACTACAACTCATGTGCTTATAGAAGTGTGTACAAAATAATCATTTTAATAATGCTAACCAAAAATTTGGAATCAATCTAAAAGTCTACCAAGGGAAATGGCTAAAAAAAATGTAAAATACTCATACAATGGAATTCTATTGAGAATTTACAAGAAGTAACCTTGGTCTACATGTTACTATAGATATAGCTCAAAATCATCATATTAAAAATGAAAACAAAAAGTTGCAGCATGACATATTAATATATATATAATATATATAATCTAATTATATCAATGTTAATTTCTTAGTTTTCATTATTGAACAAGGATTATGTACACTGTTAATATTAGGAAAGACTGAATGACAGGTATTATAAAACTTTACTCTTTGCTACTCTTCTATAAATCTAAAATTAATACAAAATTAAAAAATATATACTAAAACTATTATTTCCTACCATCGCTGCTATAAGCAATGTTTGTGTCTACTCTAAATTCTTTTCTTTTTTTTTTTTTAAAGATTTATTTATTTATGCATACAAGCACTGGGGTACAGGCCAGAGGTGTGGGGGGGTGAGAGGATTCACCACAGAGAGCGGGGAGCAGAACAGGCAGATCAACAGAAGCACACTGCTGAGGGGAGCAGTGAGCACAGCAGGAGAGGTCTGCCGAGCCATGTGGGTCCCCTCCCTGGCCAGCAGCAGGTATCGAACTCGTGCTGCGGTGGCTGCGGTTTGCTTCATAGTGCGTTGCTTAACCCACTGCGCCACCAGGGAGGCCCTTCTTTTTTTTTAATTCATGCACATAAGAGCTGGGGAATAAGCCGGAGTCGCGGGAGGTGAGAGGATTCACCAGAGACAGAGTGGGGAGCTGAACAGGCAGATGGACTGAAGTACACTGCTGAGGGGAGCAGCAGGAGAGGCAGGAGAGGTCTGCTGCACCACGTGGGTCCCCTCCCAGGCCGGGATCCAACTCTGTGCTATTGTGCCACAGATGCTTCACAGTGTGGTGCTCAACTTGCTGCACCACCAGAAAGGCCCTACTCTAAGTTGTTATGTTGAAGCCCCATCCCTAATGTGACAGTATTGAGATGAGATTAAGTCATGAGGATAGAGCCTTCAACAATGGAATATTTTTATGAGACCTCAGAAAGCTCTGTACTCCTTCTGCCTTGTGGGGACATAGCAAGACAGCTGACTCAGCCAGTAATCAGAGTTCACTGATTACTGTAATCAGGGTTCACTGTGTCTGCTGGCACTGTGCTCTCAACTTCTCAGTCAGTAAAACTGTGAAAAATATATTCTACTGTTTATTGGTCACCCAGTCTATGGCATTCTGTTAAGGCAGCCAAGACAGTGACACATTGAGTTTATAGTTGATTTTTTAAACAAAATGATAAGGCTTCATACCAAATTCATTTGGTCCTCAGATAGAAGACCAAGATTGGGGGTAATGCTCAAAGGGAGTATTTAGCTTTAGTTTTAATGCTTAGAGGTAAATGTATTTGTGTTTTATTTTTATAACCAAGAAATAACTCTTAAAAATGCAAAAGGAGGGCCCGCCCTGGTGGCGCAGTGGGTTAAGCAACGCACTATGAAGCAAACTGCAGCCACTGCAGCACGAGTTCGATACCTGCCGCCGGCCAGGAAGGTGACCCACATGGCGTAGCAGACCTCTCTTGCCTCGCCCGCTGCTCCCCTCAGCAGTGTGTTTCTGTCAATCTGCCTGTTCTGTGTCCTGCTCTGTCTGGTGGATGCTCTCACCACCCCCGCACCTCTGGCCTGTGTCCCAGTGCTTGTATGCATAAATAAATAAAATCTATAAAAAAAAATGCAAAAGGACAGGAAATTTTGCCCTGTGACTTTCAGGGCAAAGATAATCCATGTTGATTTATGAAACAAACTTCTAACTAAGGGTTGGGGAGGAAGCAATGAGGAGCCCAAAGTGAGAGGCCTGGAGACTGAAACTTGATATTGGCTGAATGGCCTTGGCACTGTCTGGCAGGAGAGGCTACATCTCTATGGCCTGAGATGGCCTTTCATCAAGCTTCCTGCCCAAGCATCCACATGGCAGTCCTGCTCCTCTGGTCAACACTATTTTCCCCCAAATACCATAAACTCTGAGTCACCCAGAATATGAGCAGCATTCACAGGTCACTCATCAGTTTTCTGCTTCTTGGCAGAAGCTCTCAGAGAAACACAAGCATTGCTCAACACCCTGGCCTGGGGCCTAGAAATAGTCTTCTGCTGGCCAAAAATATGTCTCCCAGGAAGTGTGGTCTTAGTGCCAATCAGCCACCTCAGAGGCCTCTCTCTTTTTTTATCCATCTTTCTTACATGCATGCACTCTCTCTCTCTCTCTCTCTCTCTCTCTTTTTTTTTTTTGTATGGAAGATTTTTAATAGAATTGATGACAATAGAAAGAGAAGAAAGGATTTCAAATAACAGAGTCCCCCCCCAAAAAAAACCCAAAATTACTATCCCCTGATGGACAAATAACCAAAAAGGCTGGTGCTGTAGTGGGGTAGCTAAGGCACAAAAATTTGCCACAAGTCTAAGGTATCTTCTGATGGGAAGCCATGAGAAAGGGGTTAGGCAATTCCCAGAGAGCTGGCATAGGAGAAACCTGAAATTCAAAATGTTGCACATAATCCACCATGAAGTCAGGATATCGGCTACCATTATCTCTGCCAAGCCTCCTCATGTGTCTCTCACCATGTATCTTCCAAGTATCTCTACATGTCTCTCTTCCCGTGTCTCCTCCCTGTGTCTCTTCTCCTAGCAGGACACAAGTTAAAGCCAGAAAGAACAGTCCCAACACACATGTGATCGCTCCTTCTTTCTCTGACAGCACAGGGTCGGCGTTTACTGTGAATAAAGCCCAAATGGACCCCGTGCAAGGAGACAATCAGAAAACATTTAGTCTAGTTAGAGACATCTATTCCAACTCAACAGCAGGACCTCTCTGAAAGATTCAGGAACACCCAAAATGTGCACTGAGCTCCTGCCACATGCCTAACACTGATCAACAGAGATGTGGGCTTCTGCCCCATTGGGGGTTTCTGACTCCTTGGAAAATGGACTTCACATAAACAAAAAAAGGTCATGCTAAGTTAAAAAAAAACAACCCAGACACAAAAGGAGTATTCTTATATAAGTCTATGTATTTGAAATACCTAAAATAGGCACAATCACAGAGGCAGAAAGTAGATTTCAAGTTACTACCAGGCTGGAGGGAAAGAGGAATTGGAAGTTGTTTAATGGGTACAGAGTCCCTCTTTGGAGTGATAAAAAGTTTTGAAAATAGTGATGATGGTTACCTAACACTGTGAATGTACTTAATGCCACTGAACTACACATTTAAAAATGGTTAAACTAGGGGCCTCCCTAGTTTATGCAATGGGTTAAGCAATGCACTATGAAGCAAACCGCAGCCACGGCAGCACAAGTTCTATCCCTGTCACCAGCCAGGGAGGGGATCCACATGGCGCAGCAGACCTCTCCTGCCTCGCCTGCTGCTCCTCTCCTGCCTTGCCCACTGCTCCCCTCAGCAGTGTATTTCAGTAGATCTCCCTGTTCTGTTCCCTACTCTGTCTCTGGTGGATCCTCTTACCCCCCACACCTCTGGCCTATACCCCAGTTCTTGTATGCATAAAGAAATCTTTTTTTAAAAATGGTTAAACTAGCAAATTTAATGTTACATATATTACATATATTAACCACACTAAAAAAATTCAAAGAAGCTTTTTAAAAAGAAATCAAATACATAAATAGAATTATGTCTCCCCAGTTCACTGGATTCCTCCCCAAACAATTGCCACTTTACAACTTCAGGTCTCAAATCTCGGCATGTACTATTTCCTCTGCCAGAAAAGCTTTTACATCTTTTGTTCTCTACTCTTCGTTTAAGCTTAAGCTCAAATGTTGTTACTCAGAAAAGGCCTTTCCTAAACCCCCATCCCTGTATTTTCTTTCATGCCACCCTATACCTTCTTTACACTTATAACAGCTACAATTAAGTATTTGAATAGCATGTCTTTCATGTCTTCCTCCTCACTAGACTATAAGCTTCAGAAGGGCAGGGACCATTTCTACCTTGTCCACTGAGGAAAGACACAGCACAGAGGCCAGAGGAGATACAGCACCCAGCCCAGGTAGGGCACACTGGGTATTTAATATATATTCTTAAATAAAATGATAAGTTACTGGGCTTGACAAACAAACAAAAAACACAACAAGAACAAAAGGTCAAAGATAAACCAAAGGGCTCATTGGGGGGAGGGTAGAGAAGAGACAGGAATGAGGGCAGAAAGAGCACAAGGGACTGAGGTGATGGTGCACGGGTGGAATGGTGGTGGGTACTCCCTGGGGAATACAAATAATGGCACATATAATTAAATAAATTTTTTTTAAATGATAAGTTGTTGAGCTTAACATGAACTACCTCTTACCCCAGTACCAGAGCTGACAGTACTCCTAAAAGGACAGCAGCCCACCTGAGGATTTCACACGTTTGGGTTAAACAGCATCCATATTAGAAGTAAAGAGTAAGGCAAAGTAATGTCAGCATGAGAAAGAGCATGGACTTGACTATTTGGAAAGCCAATTCTTTGATAAGAACTGGTAGGTTTATTATTATTATTATTTTTTAAAGATTTATTTATGCATACAAGCACTGGGGTACAGGCCAGAGGTGTGGGGGGTGAGAGGGTTCACCAGAGACAGAGCTGGGAACAGAACAGGCAGACTGACTGTGAAACACACTGCTGAGGGGAGCAGCGGGCACGGCAGGAGAGGTCTGCCGCGCCATGTGGGTCCCCTCCCTGGCCAGCAGCAGGGATCGAACTTGTGCTGCAGTGGCTGCTGTTTGCTTCATAGTGCGTTGCTTAACCCACTGCGCCACCAGGGAGGCCCTATTATTATTATTTTTAAAGATTTTTATTGATTTATGCATACAAGAGCCGGGGTACAGGCCAGAGGTGGAGGGGTGAGAGTATTCACCAGAGACAGAGCAGGGAGCAGAACAGGCAGATCAAACGAAATACACTGCTGAAGGGAGCAGCGGATGAGGGAGGAGAGGTCTGCTGTGCCATGGGGGTCCCTCTCTGGCCCGGGAATTGAACTCGCACTGCAGTGGCTGCGGACACTCCACAGTGTGGTGCTCAACCCCTTGTGCCACCAGGGAGGCCCTGAACTGGTAGGTTTGGGTTTACCTACCATGATTATTCAGTAATGAGCATTTCCTGACTGACTAAATTTTCCCATCACAACAATCCATTTCAAACTCAGTATATAATCTTCTGTGCTAAAAGGAAGGCAAATAAATATATAATTGTCTTTGAGATAAGAAAGAGGATTTGTATGAATTCATCTCCTGAATGTGGATACTTGTAGTAACTGAAAGACGTGAAAACACAGAAGCTGTACACAACTCACTCACAATAGCTCTTGGACAAACACATTTTCTCATACCACTAACCACTGATTCTTTCGGCCTACAATCCAGTCTTCTCTTATATTTTCTTCATGTTTTACTTATAAAATACATATAGCAGAGAATGCAAAGCAAACTGGTAACCATAGATATTGGAAGACTTCTGACCACAAGTAAGAAGAAACCCAGTTAAAAGGGGCTTGTCCAGTAAGGAAGTCCAGAGGTATGACAGACTGGGGAATGAGATTCAGTGTTTATAATGAACCAGCTTTGTCCCTCTGCCCTGTGGCTTTCGGGGTTACCATCATCCTACGACAGGTCCCCTCCATGTTTGTTTGTAGGACAGTTACAAGTTTCCTTACTCATGTCCACAAAAGACAGACACCTCTCCTCCACAGTGCACTCAGGTACTTCCCTTCAGCCTGGTGGGGCTGAATTAGGACATGTGTGGAACAATAATCATTGTAGATTTTGTCCCTAGAGATGGGGATGGAGAGGATATCTGGGCAAAAGTGACATTTTGAGAGGGAGAAGGGTAGAGAATGGATATTAGATAGACAGTCAAGACTCTGCTACAAGCAAGCCAGAATCTGCCCAGACCTGAATTACAAGTAGTATCAGAGAAATACAGAAATAACACTTTAAATTTCACACATCCACTAATCCTCTGGATCTTACCCCACCCAAGGTAAAAGAAAACTCTCCCATTTGCTGCAGAGACTTCTGGACAGCAGTGACCCTCCCAGGCTGCAGGAAGTCTGTAATCTGGGGGCTGTTCTTTGTCCGTTGCAGTCCCTCCTTCCTAGAGAGACAATGGACTCCCTCATGGAGTTGGGACTCAGTCCTGCAGTTTAGCCATGTGGGTTCATGCCCAGGGGTGGAGTGGGGTGGGGTAGGGGCTGTTTACACCTTATTCCTTCCTTCCCAATGATACCAAGTAGCATTTTCCAATTAGGCAAAATTGGGAGTCCCAAAGTATATTTGGGTATGGCTAGCTATGTAAAAGGTTCCTAAATATTCCTTGAAAAAAATGTTCCATTCTTGCAGAATCATGGAAGGTTTATTTAAACTCTAAGCACAAAAATCCCGCACTTATCATTACAAATTTCTGGGACAGCATTTCCACCTTGTCTTTTTAAGCTTGGGCGTTTGTAAACAAGAAAATGGCTTTGGTTCTCAGATGAGAGAGGTGAGGCATCATTCAAGGACATACAATAGGAATTTGTATAGAGATATACAACTACCATTATTTTCTGAATTCAGTCAATGGTTTGACTGGGAAGCTTTCTAAAAGGCAGGTTTCAGACCCTAATGCAATCTTTGGTCATGTAGGCTAGGAATTCACAATTTAAACTCCCCAGGTAATTCTGATGCAGGTGGTCCCTGTGTTCTTTGACAACGCTATCTACCTCATGCCTCCTGTGACAGTAATCAATGTTGCCATGGCAGCAACCAATATGAGTCCTTCCTGCTGCCTGCTGCCCAGGCAACAACTGCTTCCTTGGGTTCCTCCCTAGTTTGCTAGCCCAAGGAGTCGTTTTAAACAATAGCCTTCTGAATACTGCAGAAATATACAATTGACCCAAACAAAGCAGCTGACTCATAGCTGCAGGATCAGGGATTATAATAAATTCATACGTCACCTCGCCTTCACATCACCAGTTTCTTAATTCTCCTTCGTGGCTCCGCTTCAGCTGTCAGATACTAGCCTTCAACGATTACATTTCATTGGCATGAACGGAGTGTAGTAACCAACACCCAGACAATTTCCCAAGCCTGCCACAAGCTGAGGCCCTCTCTCACCTGTCATCTAGAGCACACTTTCAGCAACTGTCCTTTGGGGCTGAAAATAAACCTTCTCTCATTTCAATGATGCAATGTTGAGTTTATTACTTTTATTTCCAGCAAACCCCAAGGAGTTCTCTCTAACTAATTATTTGGTCAGACACTGTCTAAAAGATAATCCATGTTGGGCATCCCTGGTGGCACAGGGTGTTGGGCATCGTACTGTGGGGCTTCTGAGCGCTGGGTTTGATCCCCGCCCAGGGAGGGGACACACGGAGCACAGCAGACCTCTCCAGTCTTGCCTGCTGCTCCCCTCAGCAGTGTGTTTCAGTAGATCTGCCTCTTCTGCTCCCCACTCTGTCTCTGGTGAATCCTCTCACCCCCCACGCCTCCGGCCTATACCCCCCAACTCTTGCATGCATGCATAAATAAAATCTTTCAAAAAAAGAAAAAGAAGGCCTCCCTAGTGGCGCAGTGGGTTAAGCAATGCACTATGAAGCAAACCACAGCCACTGCAGCACGAGTTTGATCCCTGCTGCTAGCTGGGGAGGGGACCCACATGGCGCAGCAGACCTCTCCTGCCTCACCTGCTGCTGCCCTTGGCAGTGTGTTTTGGTCAGTCTGCCTGTTCTGCTCCCCACTCTGTCTGGTGAATCCTCTCATCTCCCTGGACTCTGGGAGTCAGCTCTTGTATGCATAAATAAATATATCTTTAAAAAAAGAAAAAGAAAGAAAATCCATGTTAAAAGAAAATACTTCAAGTGCTAGGATCTGCAGCTAATCTCTTAGCAGGTGTGGTAAACTAAATAATGGCCTAATCCCCTTGCTTTACACCAAGGTAAAACAGAACCTTTGACTGTCTTACAGTTTCATAACAAGGAGAATTAAGCTAGCAAAAAGAATTCAGCTGACCTTAAATAGAAAGAGGCGCCTGAGTTTTCCAGGTGGGTCTAATGTAATCATAAGAATCCTTCAAAGTAGACAATGGAGGAGCAAGAGTAAGTGTTAGCCTGATGTGAAGTGAGAATGGCTTGTCTTCCCATGGCTAGCTGTGAAACTGGAAGGGGACCAAGAGCCAAGGAATACCCACAGCCTTGATAAGCTGGAAAAAGCAAGAAGACTGATTCTCCCTTAGCCTCAGAAGAACATGGGAACACGGCCCTCTGACACCTTGGTTTTAGCCCACTGACACTCTTTCCAGAGCTCTGCACACCAGAATAGCAAGATTACTTGTGTTGTTCTAAGCCACTAAGTTTGTGATGATTTATTACATCAGCAATAGGTCAGCAATAGAAAATGAAATCACGGGGGGTTGGGCAAAGGCCAGGGACAGATGCAGACTAGAGTCAAAAATATGGGAGCCTCCCTGCTCAGGTCTAACTCTAGTGCTTTACCTCCTTTCCCTCTAGTGCTGTCACAGGGAGGCCCCTCATTTGGTGGTTTCCCAAGAGGCTTGCCCTTCAACCAGGTAGTCTGGATCAGAAAAAACCACATGACTTTTACTCATCAAGATATGTAGTTTTTTGGTCTGATCAGTGTTGGTTTGTTTTGTTTTTCCCTTTTTTTTAATGAAGGTTAACATATATGAACATATATGCAGAAAAATGCACGAAACATTTTACAAAGTAAACTAAAACATAAAATACACCCTGAAACTCACCTCTGCCTTCTCCAAGACACTGTTCCACCTCCCATGAATAATCACTGCTCTGACTTCCCATTCATAAATGTATTTGATGTGTTTTTGAACTTAAGTGAACTTTCATACATTATGCAGAAGTGGTGTTGAACTTCTTTCACTTATTGTCTATATTTGGAAGATGCACCTATGTGGCAGTTCTCCTGCCTACCTGTGACTATTGCAGGTGCCTATTTTTTCTCCTTTTCTTAATAAACCTGTCATTTTAAAATGTTTTTTTTTAAAAACGCACCTATGTGTAGTAATCATTTATCACCATTGCTCTACAGTATGTTATTATATACAGAAATAACACTTTGAATTTCTAACATCCACTAATCTACTTGTTAAGTTAGACTGCCTGAGGGAGAGATATATGTTCATTCACAATTCATCAATCTTTTCAAAAAGAGAAATTGTGGATTAAGACTATGGATTAGAGTGATTTCAGGGTCTCCCTGGTGGCACAGTGGGTTAAGCAATGCACTATGAAGCAAACCACAGCCACTGCAGCACGAGGTCGATCCTTGCCGCTGGCCAGAGGGGCCCACATGGTGCAGCAGACCTCTGCTGCCTCTCCCGCTGCTCCCCTCAGCAGTGTGTTTCAGTCCATCTGCCTGTTCTGCTCCCTACTCTGTCTCTGGTGAATCCTCTTACCTCCCGTGACTCTGGCCTGTACCCTAGCTCTTGTACGCCCCAGTTCTTGTATACATCAATGGATAAATCTTTGAATAATAAAAATGTGCCAGCAAACTACCAATCTGAGTCCTAGGGACCTCTCAGAAGCCTTTGCACTGTCTCAAGTGCCAAACAACAAGGGTTGCTAACCTTATCCAAAGTTCATTGCTTTGCTGCTGTTGACTTGCCAGGCCTGTCAAAGGGCCATCTGTCCACTTTGATTCTGGCATTGGTATCATGGAAAGGACTCAAAAATGATCACTGACAACATCTCAACAGAGCTCAAGCAGCTTAGTTCTCAGGCAGTTTCCGTCTATGGAATCAGAGGCTGAAAATAGATCATTACATGCCACATAGTCTTATATTCCTTCTTGCCAAGCAGCATGGTGTAGGGATTAAGAGCAGGGACTCCAGAGTCAGACTCCCTGGCTTCAACTTCTGGCTCTGCTGCTTATTAACCATGACCTTAGGCAAATTTCTCAGTACCCTCATATCTTAGTTTCCTCATCTTTAAAACAGAGGCAAAGATAACAGTACCAACCTCATAGGCTTGATGAGATCACATTTGTACAGCATTTGAGAGGCTGAGTGTTCCTGAATATACTAAACATTTTAACCAAAAACCTCCCCTGAATGTTCCAGCCCCAAACTTTGCAAAACTAAAGGCTAGTAACCCCAGAGAACACTTAGGCTCAGAGGTGGATGCACTATAGGAGAATTGGGAGGGGAGTCTTCTACTCATTCTCTGAGGATCTGATGGGCTATTTAGAACCTTGGCTCTGATTCCAAGGAGCCAAGGAATCTGAGTTCCCTGGATGTCCTAGGGAAAAACCTCTTAGTCTTTGCTCCAGTGCTTTTCCTTTTCTCTCATGCTAGCATACTTACAGTGCTTCTGACCCCAGCTATTCTACGACTCAACTGCAGTTTGACTCAATTTTGACTCTACTTGAAAATAGCATCTTATTCCATGGTTAAGGGTTCAGTCTACAAAAGTGTGTCCATACCCCACTTCAGATAATAATTGTAAATAGTAAGTCCTCAGGGTACCCACAACTTCTGTCTGCCTTGTCTATATATTAGAGGTTTCTGTGATTTCTTCCCCCTTGAACTGGAGTGTTTACTAGAGAGACTCATAGAATTCAGGGAAACATTTACTTAAGTTTACCAGGATTTGAGAAAGAATCCAGATGAATAACCAGATGAAGAAAAGCAAAGGGAAAAGTCCAGGAGTGTCCCAAGAACCAAGCAGGGACTTGTATTTCCCATGGAGATGGGGTGGGTCACCCTTCTGGTATACAGATGTATTTACCAGCCCCAAAGGTTACCTGAATCTCATGCTTTGGAGATTTTTATGAAGGCGTGATTGATCATTGAATTATTTCTAGCCTTTCTCTCTTCTCATAGGTCTGGGAGAAACTTTGGATCAGTGATTCCAACTCTGGCTGAACATTAAAATCACCAGGGGAGCTTTTAAAAAATAACCAGGCCTGACTGTACTTCACGTCAATTTAACAGAATCTTTGGGCGAGGGACCTAGACATCAGTATTTTTCAAGTTCTCCAGATGACTACAATGTGAACTGAATTTGACAATCACTATATAGACAACCCAGGTCAAACACTTTACTTTATAGAAGGAAAAGCCGAGGTACTGAGAGTTTAAGAATTTTGTCCAAATCATATAATTGATAATAGCTTGCAATTAAGAGTTCAAGTTGATAAAACAGTTCATTTTTGTTAGCAATTACTCTGGGCCAAGCATTTTATAAAACATAATCTGTAAATCCTCACAATCATCTTAGGAGAAAATTGAGGGAACTTTAACCAGTTTGCTCTAGGTCAAAGCAAATAATCTGGGGCAGACATCCCAGTTCATCCCAGTTTGAGCAGTATGCAGATGACAAGACAGAGATAAGGAATCCCTAAGAAATTTATAATCTAGTTGAAGAATCAGGTGAAACAACAATCAAAACACAGACTGACAAGTAATTATAGTAAAAGTAAATGAGGAAGGCTCCTAACTATGGAAAATAGTAAAAAAAAAAAAAAAAAAAATTACCAGAGAAGAAGGAATTGTTAAGGACAAATGAAGGTCATTTTAGTAGAAAACAAGAAGGAAGTGGTAGTGGGAGCTCAAGGACAAAGACATGGTGACTTAGAGAACAGCTCAGCATTATGTTGCACTCCAGAATGACTCAATAGGTACATTAGCAAGAGGTTAAATAAAAGAGACCAATTCATTAAAGAACTGAGAGAGGAAACCATTGAAAGATTATACACTGGACAATGAAAGGATATAAATGTGTGTGTTCAAAGGCTTGAAGACTAGGAGACCAAACGCACAGGAAAGAAAAGAAAAAGCAGACTTCATAAAAATTGAAACTCCTATGCATCAAAGTATACTATTAACAGAGAAAAGGGGCAATCCATGAAATGGGAAAAAATATTTGCAAAGCATACATCTGATAAGGGTTAATATCCAGAAATATGTAAAGAACTCCTACAAATGAACAATTAAAAAAGATACAATATGATTAAAAATGTGCAAAGAATGTGAATAAACATTTATCCAAAAAAGATATACAGCTGGTCAACAAGGCAAACCAGCAGGGCAGTTCCTCAAAAAATTAAAAATAGAATTACCATATGACTTGAAAATTACATACCATTTCTCGGTATGTTTCAAAAAGAAATGAAAGCAGGGTTTCTAAGAGATATTTGTACACCCATGCTCATAGCAGCATTATTCAGAATGGCTAAAAGGTAAAAGTGTAATGGATGAATAAACAAACAAAAAAAAATATATATATACACACACACAGTGGGATATTACTCAGCCTTGAAAAGGAAGAAAATTCTGGCACATGCTACAACATGGATGAACTTGAATCTTAGGCTAAGTGAAATAATCCTGTATGATCCCACTTATATGAAGTACCTTGAGTAATCAAAGTCATAGAATAGACAGTAGAATGGTGGATGCCAGGAGTAAGGGGAAGGAGGAATGGAGAATTATTGTATAATGAATAGATTTTCAGTTTGGAAAGGTGAAAAATTCAAGATAGTGATGATAATTGCATAATAATGTGAATATTCTTGATACCACTGAATTATATAGGTTAAAAATGTAGCTTGTATGTTATATGTATTTTACCATAATAAAAAAGCTACTGGAGAAAGTTAATAGCAATAACATGACTAGATTAGAGGGATGAAATTCTCAACGAGGAGACCAGTAAGAAAGCTAACATCCAGGAGCAAACACTTGATAAGAACCTGATAATGTAAGACAGTGGCAGGGGGGCATAGAGGATAGATAATAGGTATTTTCAGGAGGTGAGTGGATGGATGGGATGTGCAGGAGGATGAGGAGGCTTCCTGCGAGGCCCTCGCCTGATGGAGTCAGCAGCAGTGGTGCCATTCACCAAACACCGCAAAGCTGTGAGGGAGGAACAGGTTTCTGAAAAGGTGAGTTCAGTTTGGGGTGAGCTGAGTTTGAAGTGTCTGGTGAACATGGTGGCAATATCTTTTTGGAATTAGATAAACAAATCAATCTCAAAAGATTGAACTTTTTTTGAAAGTGTGATTATGGTATCATATCTTTTTTTTTAAGTTAGTGTCTTTTCTAGAGATGGGAAGGGAATGCAGCAGGGCTGGCTGTGAGGTGACGGTTGATGGGGCTGGGGCATGGTACATGGAGCTTCATTATGCAGTTCTGACTACTTTGGAGACTGTTCAAAAATCACAATGAGAAATTTGTTAACAACAGAGATGTAAGTGACTGGAAATAAGGAAAGTAATGTATTATTAACAATAATAATGCAAAGTGCTATCATTCCTTAGCCTCTACTCCATGGCAGGTACTTGCTGGGCCTTTATGTACACAAGTTGTATTTTTCATAAACACTCTCAGTTTACTTCATTTCAGAGAGGCCAGCTGTCTTGAGCAGTAAGTGGCAAGTTTTAGATGACATGAGACATTGTAGGGAGCAAGTAAAACAAGAAGAGGGCTAAACAAGGAAAAGTATGGGATAGATTTCAGAACAGGAAGGGAACCCCAAAAAGAAGCTAGTAGGTAGAGTGCTTTGCAAACTAAGGAAGAACAAAGACTCAAGAAGAAAGGGATGGTTTACCATGTCAAAAGCCAAAAAAAGTATAAGCAAAACAGCAACTGTTGGATTTTGCAGGTAGGAGGTTGCCGGGGCCTTGGCAAGAAGCATGAGGAGGTAGGTACAGAAACCAAGCCAAGGGTTGGTAGCAAATGGGAATAAGCTTTTGGAGAAGCTATACTGTGAAAGTAACTTGAAAGATTGGTTTGATATTGTGACTTATAATAAGATATAAACATCTGGTCTTCATCCGTACTTCTAGCACTGAGCTCCTAAAAACTCTTAGATTTTCTAAGTGAGGCGAGTGATTTAAATGTCTTTTATTATGTTAATGAGGTGACTTTCCACTGCATCTAATGATAGGGGGCTGGTTACCTGAATTGTGATTAAAGATTTGGAACTTTTAATCCAACTCCCCCAATATTTAGGGAGGAAAAGAACTGAGGCTGAGACATGATATCACCAATGGCCAATAACTCAATCATGCCTGTGTAATGGTACTTCCATAAAACCCAAAAGGAAAGGTTGGGAGCACTTCAGGTTGGTTAATCTATAGGGACTGGGAAGAGTATCACACTCAGAGAAAGCACAGAAACTCCACACCCTTCCCCATACCTTGCCCTAAGATTCTCTTCCATCTGGTAATTCCTACATTACATCATTTTATTTTTTTTTCAAGATTTTATTTATTTATGCATACAAGATCTGGGGTACAGGCCAAAGTCGTGGGAGATGAGAGGATTCACCAGAGAGAGTGGGGAGCAGAACAGGCAGATCCACTGAAACACACTGCTGAGGGGAGCAGCAGGAGAGGCAGGAAAGGTCTGCTGCACCATGTGGGACACTTCCCTGGCCGGCAGCAGGGATCGAACTCGTGCTACAGTGCTGCGGTCTGCTTCAGAGAGCATTGCTTAACCAACTGCACCACCAGGGAGGCCCACATTACATCATTTTAGAATAAACTGACACTCTAGTAAGTAAAATGTTTCTCAGCATTCTGCAAGTCACTCTAGCAAATTAATCAAACCCAAGTTGGGGAGTCACTAAACCTCTGATCTATGGTTAGTGGGTCAAGATAGGTAATGAACTGGACTTGAGATTGGCACCAGAAGTGGGGACAATCTTGTGGGACTGAGTGTTTTACCTGTGAGATCTGATGCTATCTTCAAATAGACAGTGTCCAAAACTGTGTTGAATTGTAAGGACACCTGGAGTTGTCTAGTGTCATAGAACTGATGGGTGGCTTGGAGAAACCCCTGAACATCAGAAGTGGTCCCAGAACATTAATGGGTTCACAGCTAGAGGGAGGTAGCCATAAAGGTGAGAGAAGGGGAAGAGTCAAGGGAGAGACAGATGGAAGAAAGGGAGGGTGCAGAGGCACAGAGTATCAAGGCTCCAGGAAGGATGCAGTGCAGCACCCAGGGAAGGATGGTCTCAGACAGAGGAAAGGCTACTTCCTTCTGGAAGGCAAAGAAGAAAGGAGGCCACTATTCACCTGCAGCTTAGTAAAGAGAGCGAAGGAGCAGTGACACCAGAGAGCCACTGGGCTAGGAGTTGGGGAAGTGAGCAAGCAGGATGGGAGCTCTGACTGGTCTGGTGACATTCTGAGCTGGAGCAGTCATGACAAGGTTCAGGGTGTACCTGGCTGATACAGCGCTTACGTCATTAGAGTTAAAAGGTCAAGAATCTAAGATGAATGGATACATGGAGGACTAAATGTCTGGTCGGTTCTATCATCAAAGGCATTTGAGGTCTACTGCAAAATCACATTTCGGTGGGGTTTTTTAAAAAATATTTATTTATGCGTACAAGAACTGGGGTACAGGCCAGAGCTGTGGGAGGGTGAGAGGATCCATCAGAGACAGAGAGCAGAACATAACTGGCCTATGCACTGAAATACACTGCTGAGGGGAGCAGTGGGCGAGCTAGGAGAGGTCTGCTGGGCCACGTGGGCTACCTCCCTGGCAGTTGCTGCAGTGGCTGCAAATACTTCATAATGTGTGCTTAACCCCTTGTGCCACCGGGGAGGCCCCACATTTCGGTGTTGTTAAAAACCATTTTATGTCCTAACTCATAGCTAACCTAAATACTCTTTGCCAAAGTGTACCTCCAAGCTTTCTCAAGGACACACCAAACAATCCGACCAAGTGATACGCTGAATCCATGAAGCAGAACTTGCGTGACAGTCCTGGCTCCGCCATGAGGGTTACGTCTACAAAATGGGTTAAATCTACCGTTCTAAGTTAGACTGGGACCTGGTCCCCATTCATTCACAAGGCGAATACGCCTTCTTTCTGCTGCCAGGCACTTTGCTAGACCCTGGGGATTCAAAATGAATCACATATGGTTTTTATACAGCTTACAAGCAAGGACAGAAATCAACCCTACCACAGAATGAAAACAGCAGAGCAAAGGAATTGTGTGAACACAAAGGAACCTAGATTTGGGGGAAGCAGCACAATAGAACTGCCGAGTAACATAAACGTCAAAGAATGCCGAAGAGTACAAAAGGCACTCTAGGAAGAGGAATGGAATAGGAGGGGGCACTGAGGCCCTAGGTAGTCAAGAAACGTGACAGTCTGGTTTGACAGAGCAGTGGTTCTTAAAAGCAAAGTCTACAGGAGAATCAGCACCCAGTCATTAAAATGCAAACAGGCTCCAGGAGCAACTAGTGTAGTAGTCCCAGGATTTGCATTTTAAAACAAGTGACCTAATGTTTCTGAAAATGTAGTCCTTAGACCATTCAAAGAAACCGTGGGCTAAAATGCAGGGTGCATGATAGGAGGGAGAAGAGGTTGGAATGAGGCAGAAATTTTGGTAAGGATTACACAGAATGAACAAGTCTGGAGCTGAATTTATAGGCAGTGCGTTACACTTTGGAAATGCCCTGATGTTTTAGAAAGCTAATCTGCAGATAGCACTGTCTTCCCCAGGAGACAAACTCTCCCTAGAACAAATAATAACAGCCACGGTGACCCACATTACACACAATCCTATACAGAACCCAGGCTGAGGGGTCACTACCCGCAGTTCTGGGGCCTGTACTAAGTCATCTCTCACAGGAACCAGCTTCAGGGCCCCTGGAATTTTACTTTACAAGAGGCTGCTTGCTTTCCAGACTGAGGAAGGATAAAGAATAAATATTAACCAAAGGCGCTGCTAGGGCATAGTGCCCAGGATTTCTTTCTCCCCTGACTTCCGGTCCCAGAAGCTGGGGTAAATTACTAATTTCCCAATCCTCTGAGTGGCTGCAGAAAAAGGGCAGAGATAAGCACCTCTCAGAGCACAACTGCAGTCTGAGAGGACTCAGTGAGGACCTGTCAATCTTCCTAGAGGGGCCACAGCCTGGCCACTGCACCACACAGACCCGACTGTGGGTTGGAGCCCGAACCAGGCCAGACCGCTTCTCTGGGTTACTTCCTTGTTACTGGCACAAGGGGGGGTGACATTGCCCAAAACAACTCCCTTTGTTGGGCATCAGCTTCCTCTTCCTTAAAACGAAAGAGTTGGACTCAAAAAACTTTACCCAGTACCAACGCACCATGAGCCAAGCTGACTGAGGCTGAATATCTTCTGTGGGGTCGGTGTGTGCTTCATGCCCACCCCAACCCCAGTTTCAGTACACTCAGGACATACCCTTCCATTTGTTCACTCTTTTCTGAGAAGCCACTACATGCAAGTAAAAACTGCCAACATTTTCTACTGCGTACTAAGTGCCAGGCACTATGTTAAACATCTTCCATTTATTCATTACCTTATTTGTTCACTATAGCAACCCTATGAAGTAGATGCTATCAGTATCTTGATTGTATACATGAAAAAAAGATGAGGTTCAAAGAGATTAAGTAATTTGCCCAAGAACATTCAGCTGGTAAAGTTACAGAGCCCTGTCAGATCCAGCTGACACAGTGCCAAAGTCCATGATCTTTCTGGCCCCCCACACTTCATAGGACTGGTCAACCAGGGATCTACAGACCCAGAACACAGCCTGTACTGGGACTGTTGAGGGGTGGTGCTGGAGGAAAGGGAGGAAGGACAGACCAAATGATGAAATTATTTCTTAAATTCTCACAACCTCCGTTGATGGCTAGCCATCAACGGAGGTTGTGAAAATTAAATGATTAACAAACTCATAAGTGCTTTTAAAAGGCAGCAACTAATATATAGTATTAACCACTATTATTATTGAATATTACATAGTAGTTGCGATTTTAAAATTGTGGTAAAACACAGCTCATAAAGTTTACCATTTTAAGCATTATTAAAGTATACAGTTCAGTGGCATTAAGCAAATTCACTTTGATGTGCAATCATCATCACTATCAATCACTCTCCAGACGTTTTTCATCTTGAACTGAAACTTTGCCAGTGGATTTTAATAATCATTAATATATAACTCATTATTATGCTAAACATGTCTATGCTCCTAACTCTTGGACTGAAGGCTAGAGGCCACAGTGCAGGGTTACTGCCAGAGTCCTACGTCAGATTCTCCCACAGTCTATGTGAACTTGAAAAACCTTCATCAGAGGGACCTCCCTGGTGGTGCAAGGGATTAAGTCACAAGTTATCTGCAGCTGCTGCAGTGCGAGTTTGATCCCCACCCAGGGAGGTGACCCAGATGGCATAGCAGACCTCACCTGCCTCACCTGCTGCTCCTCTCAGGACTGTATTTCAGTGGATCTGCCTGTTCTGCTCCCTGCTTTGTCTCTGGTGAATCGTCTCACCCTTCTGTACCTCTGGCCTGTACCCCAGCTCTTGTATGCATAAATGAATAAATCTTTTTAAAAACACCATCAGAATACAAAATCACTAATGGGAAGGAATGCATACATAATTGGAAGGAATGCATACATTCCTGTGTAAAAATTTTTTTTTTAAAGATTTATTTATTTATGCACTGGGGTACAGGCCAGAGGTGTCGGGGGTGAGAGGATTCACCACAGAGAGCTGGGAGCAGAACAGGCAGATCAACTGAAGTACACTGCTGAAGGGAGCAGCGGGCACAGCAGGAGAGGTCTGCTGTGCCATGTGGGTCCCCTCCCTGGCCGGCAGCAGGGATCGAACTCATGCTGCAGTGGCTGCGGTTTGCTTCATAGTGCATTGCTTAACCCACTGCGCCACCAGGGAGGCCCTCCTGTGTAAAATTGACAGCACAATTTTACAATAGATAAGTTATGGAAACAACCTAAATGCTCATCAACAGAGCAGCAGATTAAGAAGATGTGGTGTGTGTATATACACACACACACACACATACACACACACACACCATGGAATACTACTCAGCTATGAAAAAGATGAACTCTTGCCAATTGCAACAATACAGATGGAACTGGAGGGGATTATGCTATGTAAAATAAGCCAAAAGGAGAAAGAAAAAAAAAAAAAACAGATGATTTCACTCATCTGTGGTATATATAGTAGTGGGAACTGACTATACTGACAAAACCAAAGGAACTGACAAAACTAAACCAAAACAAGTCCTAGAAATATGACTGCAGAATTAAGTTACCTAGAGGGGGGTGAACAAAGAGAGGTAGGGCCCAGTGACCCAGAGTAAAGGACTCCACAGTGGTATAGCAATATACATCTGAGGAGATGTGAACATATTCCCCTAAATCGTATACAGTGTTATAAACCATTGTTACCTCAATACAGGAAAAAAAAAGTTAAGAAAATAAAAAACTGGGGACCTCCCTGGTGGCACAGCAGGTTGAGCGCCACACTGTGAAGCATTCACGGGCACAGCATTCAGTGTGAATTGGATCCCTGGCCAGGGAGGGGACCCACATTGCGCAGCAGACCTCTCCTGCCTTGCCCGCTGCTCCCCTCAGCAGTGTATTTCAGTCTATCTGCCTGTTCTGCTCCCCACTCTGTCTCTGTTGAATCCTCTCACCTCCTGCAACTATGGCCTGTACCCCAGCACTTAGACACATAAATAAATAAATCTTTAAAAGAAAAGAAAAGCCATCATCAATTCCTCCATGGGGATGACAATATCACTCGGAAAAGTGCCTTGGAACTTTCATGATAAGTGTCCTACAAATGTTAGCCCCTTACACTGGTAGAGGGATACTTCTAAGTTCCCAGCTCAGCTCCCAGTACAAAACAGGAATTCAGAAATAAGTTGTAAATGAACTGGTGTAGGTTCAAGCTGTTGTACAATACTGCCCCCTGGCGATAGCTGAGGTCTCTTGGTTCTGGGACCGCTGGGGAAGCTCACGGCTCCCTAGACCAGGGCTTTTCCTTCCCACTAAGACAGTATCTCCAGATGCTCCTCAGGCGGGACACTCTGTCCCCAAATAGCTGATATCCCCTCTGAACTCTTAACTTTCTCTTACCGCTTTGCTCACGCTGCTCTGCTTTCCCACCGAAACCCTAAACCTCCTTCAGATCTGCTCAAATCCTGCCTCCTCCCAGAAGGCCTCCCTTTGACTCACAGCCAGAATCTCCCCCACTCCCTTTTTTCACCTCACAGCTTGCACTTAGAGATATGCTGTATGGAGTTCTCTCTCCAGGCTATGGCTCCTTAATATAATTCCCTGGTTTTCTCAGTGTTTACCACTGTCTCCAGTGTTAGAATAGGTGGTAGACGAGGCTCCTGTAAAGCTGTATGTTTGAGTACCTCATTTGTACCAGGTTTAGTGTTGGGTACTTGAACGTGCCTTCAGTCCTCATAATTCTAATGCAACTCTAGTGAAAATTAACTATCTCAATTTGTAGACAACAATGGGTTACAGTTAAGTTACTTGCTCCAAATTATACAGCTAGAAAGAGATAGAGCAGGGGCTGAAACCATCTGTGCCAGATTAAAAATCCACAGACTACATTTCTTCTTCCATGCCAACTTCAAGCAATTGCTAGAAACCGTCTGGAACAGTGACGGAGGAAAGCATTCAAAAACCCTGGGCTTAGAGGGTTAAAGGCTATGTTTGATTAGCAAGATCTGCCACAAGCAAGGAAAGGTGAGTGGTGATGTATGAGTCTTGTGTATGACATTTTTTTTTTTTAAGATTTATTTTTTTTATTCATATAAGAACTGGGGTACAGGCCAGAAGTGTGGGGGTGAGAGGATCCACCAGAGACAGAGTGGGGAGCAGAACAGGCAGACAGCTGAAACACACTGCTGAGGGGAGCAGCGGGCCTGGCAGGAGAGGTCTGCTGCGCCATGTGGGTCACCTCCTTGGCCGGCAGCAGGGATCGAACTCGTGCTGCAGTGGTTGCAGCTTGCCTCATAGTGCGTTGCTTAACCCACTGCGCCACCAAGGCGGGCCCCTGTATGACATCTTTTTATTGCTCCATGCCGAAAGGTCAATGGAAGGATACTCCACCTTATTCTGAGCATGGTTTTAAGAAGGCATGATATGTAGAATAAGCATGAGCTTTAAAAGTCAGCCAGACCCATACTAAAATTCAAGTCCATTAGTTTCTGGAAGTTTGAGCTATTACTGGCCTCTTTAAGCCTTATATTCCATGTGAGAAATATGAAGAAAACCCAGATTGTTATGAGGGTTTAATGGGGCTAATTCTGTAAACCTGTTCAATGCCTGAAACAGAGTAAGAGCTCAACTGGTGGTATTTCCTTTTCAGATCTGTCAGTCATATTCCTGTCAAGCAGCAGTGTGGAGGGCATTATCCTTTCTAGGAAATAGTAGGTGTATGGCAAAACTATCACAAAACATGATAAGACCATCTGCTATCACTAGCCTCCAAATGTGAGGCACGGGGGAGAACAAAATATTGTCTATGTAATATCCTCACCAAAAGCATTTAACTTGAATCTGGACATGAGGAAAGAACTAGACAAGGGTAAAACTGGCCTGGATTCTTCAAAAATATCAATGTAGTAAATGCCAAAAAAGACTGGAGAAATGTCCAGATTAAAAGAGACAAAAGAGATGTATCAGTCAAATGCAATGACTGATCCAAAACAAAAAACAACATACAGGCATCCCTGGTGGCACAGTGGGTTGAGCGCCACACTGTGAAGCATCTGTGGTACAGCAGTGTGAGTTTGACCCCTGGCCAGGAAGGGGACCCACATGGCACAGCAGACCTCTCCTGCCTTGCCCACTGTTCCCCTCAGCAGTGTGTTTCAGTCAGTTTGCCTGTTTTGCTCCCCGCTCTGTCTCTGGTGAATCCTCTCACCTCCCATGATTCTGGCCTGTACCCCAGCTTTTATATGCATATAAATAAATCTCTTTTTTAAAAAGCAGCTATAAAAGACAATTGGGGGATTTGAATAGAAATTTGAATGTAAATATATTAGCGATAACATTGTCTCAATCTTAAATTTCCCAAGGGTGGTATTGCATTGTAGTTATGTAGGAGAACAATACCTTTGTTCTTAGGAGATAGTTTCTGAAGGGTTTAGGAGTGAAGTATCATGATATCCACAACTAACGCAAATGGTTTAGGAAAAGGTATAGATGTATAGATATGCCTGCATAGAGAATTAAAGCAAATATAGCAAAATATTAACAAATTCAATCTAAGGAAAGTGCATCCAGTATTCACTGTACTACGATTTTTCTGATTTGCAATATTCAAGATAAAAAGACATGAATAAATATATAAATTATAATTAACAAAGTTTTAAAATTATATTCCATTTAATGAGGCAATGTTAAAGACACTAACGTGGTTATGTTAAATACCACTAGGATGGTTGTGGTTAACTAGCATGACCGTTTTAGAAAGCAGTTTTGCAACAATGATAGGTATATCTGTGCACTTTGTCACAGAGATCATGCTTCTGGACATATACCTAAGTAAATACCTGAAAACAAGAAAAATTGGAAATATTCACAACAACATAGAAACTAGAGAATAGCTACTGGGGAATTACTAAGTAAGCTATATCAACTTGATGGGCCATAATACATCTACAAAAGTGAAAATTGTGTATAATTTCTAAATATGTATAAACTGAATCCCAACATGAAAAATAGAAAATAAAAGTTAATTTTTAAAAAGCAGAATGCAGAATTTTAACTAAAAATTAGGATGAAAAAAGTAACTTTTGTTCTTTCCACAATCTTGGATGGAAGCTCAGCCTGAGACTTACTTCCCTAATTATCACAGAAGCCCCTAGAATCTGTCTATTACTTTAAACTTATTTGATATTGTTTTAATGAATAAACAGAACAAAAAGGCCTTTGAATTAGGTCCTGACAGTGGCCTACATGTCCAGGAAACACGGTACCAAGTCTTTAATCATGAGCTTCCAGGCTGAGGAGAATCCATTCTAACTGATTTCTTAAAAATGAATTATTTTAATTAAGAGAAGTCATGAAGCAGTAAACATTTATTACAGAACACTCAGCATATCTCAAATGATATAAAAAAAAACCATGTATATGTGGGAAGTAGGCAGTGGGCACAGTCCTGTTTTAGAGAATACAGTGACAAGTGAGAAATAATATACCTCATTGACAGTAAGAATGCAAAGAAGTATACAGAAACTTTATCCAGGAAAAGCCAACAGGACACAGGGTTAGGAACCAGAGAATCTTAGAAGGTGACCTTTGAGACAAACTGGAGAAGGTGAAGACTGGAAACAGTTTCTTGCCTAAGCTCACACTGTTAGTGACTGCACTGGTCAGGGTGACACTAAGCTATGCTGCAGTAACAGGCAAACTCCATCTCAAAGTCTCACCCACAGTTGGTTTATTTCCTACCCAAAAAAGTCCTCTGCAGGCCAGGTGACTCCCCAGAGCAGCACCACTCCAAATGATGACTCAGGGATGCAGACAGTTCTATATCGTGGGTTCAGCCAACTGAACTCATATCTTCCAGGAAAAGAAAATGTGGCAAACATATATTCCTTCCTGCCCCAACTTTTTGGCCCAAACCTAACTACAAAAATGCCAAGAAGTGGGCCTCCCCGGTGGCGCAGTGGGTTAAGCAACACACTATGAAGCAAACCGCAGCCACTGCAGCACAAGTTCGATCCCTGCTGCCGGCCAGGGAGGGG
>JAGFMF010011406.1:596157-618719 GCA_019455555.1 Galemys pyrenaicus | reverse complement strand
GGAGCAGAACAGGCAGATCAACAGAAGCACACTGCTGAGGGGAGCAGTGGGCACAGCAGGAGAGGTCTGCTGTGCCATGTGGGTCCCCTCCCTGGCCAGAGGCAGGGATCAAACTCGTGCTGCAGTGGTTGCGGTCTGCTTCATAGTGCATTGCCCAACCCGCTGCGCCATCAGGGAGGCCCGGAAGGTCCTCTTTAGGCAATTTTTATGATACTACTATTTAATGCAAATGTAAAACTGAGGTAATCAGAACTGAAAGGGAACCTTTCAGGAAAACCAGAGCAATTTTCTAGCACTGGCAGAGAGGAAGCTCAGATTGGCTACCAACAGGACCCACACAAGATATGCACATGTTTCTTCCTTAAAACAGAGCTCAACTTTCTTATCTGTAGTTTGGTTTCTTAAGAACTTTCCTGACTAGATCTATTTGTTATTAGCAAGTATTGCAAATACATCAGTATTAAATTTAGGTATTCCAGATATAGACAGTCTGAGTTCAAATCCTGATTCTGCCATTTTCTAGCTGCCAGTATTTAGATAAGATGCTGAACTTTTCAGTGTTCCCATGTACCCATATGCACAACAGAGATGATAATAATAGCACCTAACTCACACAATTATCACAAGGAAAGTGAGTTAATGTATGAAAAGAACCATTAACAATTCCCAGCATATAGTAAGCACTTAAAGTTACTATTGTACTGTGATCATTGTGCTCTTTATATGAAGGAACTTAACTCTTATAGAGTGTATAGCTGCCATCATGGGACACTGATATAATCTAGGCATATTCTTTTAATGCGGGCATAGCAATCATCTCACAAAGCTAGGGCAGTCTAACAAGGAAATACAGTAGTGTTCCATTTGGAGTTCCATGAAGGATTCTCATTTCTGGTGGTGCTGCTTGATTACTGGAGAATACTGAAATACACTGCTGAGGGAGTCTTGAGAGGCTGCTATTCTGGATGTCTAGCTAGATGCCTGCCTGTCTGCCAACCGATGCACTTCTGAAGGTAATTTCCTGGGCTTACCAAGCTCAATAGCAGGCTTCAGGCACACAAGCAAACAGTCCAATATCCCTCAGATGTAAATTCTTGGTGAGCACCTCACCCCACATGTTTGTTAAAACTGATGCAACTTTGCTAAGATTATTAATACAGTTCTTTTTAGATCACCTAGGATAGAATTATATCTGAAAGAAAAAAACCTTAGTCCAAATACCCCAGGTTTATGAGTTAACAGAATGCTTTTCCCCATATAACTCAAATCCAGTTTTTAATAAGAATTTCCTTTAGTTATTTTTTTTCTGTGTGAAGCTAAAAAAACAGCTCTCAAATAGATGATCAACATACTTTTTCTGCTACACTTAATAGCTTTCTACCATCTGCAAATAAATTCTGAAGAATTATACTTTGAAACAAAGACTGTAATCTTTCCTGCCAATTTAATAAGAAGCTTGAGATAATAAACTAGTTTAAGATCTGCAGGGAGTCTAAAAAAAGACATCCGTTATTTTCTGGCTTTCAGTAATGGGTATCATTAAAATGTCTTCTAAAAAGAAGCTATTAATTCATAACTAGAAAAAAATCCTTACCTCTGTCAGCTGAAAAGGCCTAAAAAGTTCACCAACGCAGTAGCAAGGTGAGCCCCTGATGACTAGAGTGTGATTTTGAAGTCCCACCAAATATAACTAAGATACCGTGAAGAAATGACTGATTCCATATCTGAGGCAGAGATGCACAAATTAAGCATGGAATGTCTTGTCACATCCAATGGAAAGGAGGTTATCATAGACTATGATAGGACAATTTGAAGATTAATAAGGATAATAAATGAAATGGACTTAACTTCAAATACATTCAAATTGATGAGTTCGTACTAAAAATAAAAACAACAAAACCTAATGGTCATGACTGGTGCATACTAATGAGCCAACTTATTATTTTGAACTTGGTAAGTATAGAGAAAGGATCAAGCACTTATTCTGCCTCCACTGCTAACTGTACTGCTGGTTAACCCGATAGATATAGGGTGGTTTCTCTTTACTGAAACATTTCAACTTCTGAAAGAAGGAATGAGAGCATCATTTTTCAAATGCTATTAAATCAGTGGTCTTAGATACTGAGTACCAGTGTCTGTCAACATTACAAAGAAACACAGATAACTAGATATTATGTGTCTCCAGATGAACAAAGCACCACCACCTATGAAGTATTCTTGCGTCTATCAAGTCAACCTGTCTAATCAATCCTTAACTACCAGTTTATGGGATAGAAAACAAAAGAATGTGTTAAATTTATACCACAGAGATGCAACATCTAAACACAATCCATAGGACAAATAACTCAGTCTTATCAGTAATTGTAAGAAAAAAGAAATGGAAAAACCTACAAATTTAAAGACCTATTAACCAATATAATGAGTATGCTTCATGGATCCTGACTCAGTGTTTCATTAAAAACAAACAAACAACACTCCAATTGAGACAACTTAAAATTTGAACACTAATTAGATACTTGATAACAAATTAATTTTCATTTACCAGTCATCACTCTTTTTTGAAAAATGACAAACTTACAAAGCTATAAGAAGAGTACAATTCATACCTAGAATTCTTTTGACTAGTTTGTGAACTAGGTGTAATTATTACTATATTATGAACTGTTACTATATCACTCTCTCTCTCTATGTCTATATGCATGCATATATATATTATTTTCTGGAATTGCTTGAGTTATTTGCAGGAATGAGACATTTTATCCTGAAAAACATCAGCAGTTATCTTCTTAGAATAAAGATATTCTCCTATTATAACACAATATAATTATTAGGAAGTTTATAAAGTATTCAGGAAACTTAGCACTATACATAATTATGTAAGTAGTTCTAAACTCCAGTTTCTCCAATTGTCCTAATAATGTCCTTTATATTAACTGTTTTTAGTTCAATCTAGGATCTAATGAAGATCACAGCATTTTGCTGACATGTCTCTGGAATAGTTTTTCTGCTTTATTTTTAATCTTTCATGATACTAACATGTTTCTAAATTATAAAAAAAGATTTATTTATGCATACAAGAACTGGGGTGTAGGCTAGAGGTGTGGGTATGTGTGAGAAGATTCACCAGAGACAGAGTGGGGAGCAAAACAGGCAGATGTACTGAAATACACTACTGAGGGGAGCAATGGATGAGACAGGAGAGGTCTGCTGTGCCATGTGGGTCAACTCCCTAGCAAGGGATCGAATTCATGTTGCAATGGCTGGTGATAGCTTGCTTGATAGTGCTGTGTCTTTAACCCCTGTACCACCAGGGAGACCCCTAACTTATTTTTTGGTAGGATGCATGATCATTAAAAAAGACTCATCTTTTAATAATACTGAAATATTTACAGATGAAGTAGTAAAACGCTGGGGTTTGTTTTTGTTTTTATTTCAGAATAATACTAGAAACAAGGTAAGTGGATGGAGGTAGATAAGAAATTAAATTGACTATTATTTAACTGGTAATGCTGGATGATGGCTATATGGAGTATTACTGTCTACTTTTTAGTATGCTAAAATATTTTCCATAATTAAACGTATACAAAATGACTCCTGGGAAGATTGTTCTGGGCTAAATTACTAGTTTGTGAAATGCTTTTAAGTTGAACATAACAAATAAAGCTTAAGATCTTCATGCCACAGATTTACATGGTAAAAGTTTAACAACCAGGGCCTCTCTGGTGGCGCAGTGGGTTGGGCGACGCACTATGAGGCAGACCGCGGCCACTGCAGCACGAGTTCGATCCCAGGCCAGGGACCTACATGGCACAGCAGACCTCTCCTACCTCACCCGTTGCTCCCCTCAGCAGTCTGTTTCAGTGGATCTGCCTGTTCTGTTCCCCACTTTATCTCTGGTGTATCCTCTCACCCCCCTTCACCTCTGGCCTGTACCCCAGTACTTGTATGCATAAATAAATAAATAAATAAATCTTTAAAAAAAGTTTAACAACCAGCCATTATCCTACTCACACATATGTATCTGAACTCAAAGATAAGGTTTAAGAACTTTTTAAGTAATAGAAAATAGTGATCTATGTCAAAAGCTATTATACTAAGCTCCACTATAATTACAGAATTAAACAATAAGACTGCAGATTTGTTAACTGAGAAAGTATAAAAGATTATTTTATGTTAGCAAATTAAAAACTGTCAAAATGCAGACTTAATAGGATCATTTGTCTACTCTTAACATAAACACTGCACATTAACTGCAATTTGTATCAGACATTACAATGTCTCAAAACAGAATATAATAATCTTCAGTATACCTATTATATAGTTTTATCAACTCAAAGTCAATTTTGTTTTAGATATACACTACCCATATCCTAACCCAACCATTATACTTCCTGCCTCTCATTTCCCTAATTTGCTCTGAAGCAAATCTCAGACATATTTCATTTATAAATATTTCATTATACATCTCTAGAAAGAACAATTTTAAAAACACTATTGTCACACTTTAACATTCTTCGATATGAAAAACATATCTAGTAAATAGTCAAATTTCACCAACTGTCTCAATTACGTTTTAACTAGTAGAAAATGATTTCATTTTTAGGGCTAAGAAAATATAAAAGATTTCATGAAAAAAATCATCACAGTGGACTCAAATTAAAATTCTAATGTATGCATATATTATTTTTACCAAAATGTATACACCAAATAAATTACAAATGCTCCTATTCAAAGTTCCTATATGATCCTGGTTAAGATACTGCTAAAATTCACATATCATTAAATTCTCCATTGTCAATTATGTAACTTAACAGTTTTAGTATATTTATAAAGTTGTACAAGCATCACAACAATCTAATTTCGGAACATTTTAATCACCCAAAAGAAACCCGATATCAACTAGTTGTTACTCCCAATTTCCTTTCTTTCGAGGCTTTGACAATTTGTTTCTATAAATACTTGTTTTAGATATTTCATACATATGGAATCATACACAATGTGTGGTCTTTTGTGATTGTGTCTTTCACTTAACATGTTTTCAAGGCCTAGCGATACTATATATTTATCAGTTATATACGTATTCCATTTTTTTTTCCGGTCAATTCATCAGTTGATGGATATTTAGATTATTTTACAGTTTGGAGGTATTGCTTCATAAATTCTTAAGAGCTTATTTTCAAATCGAATCCAATAAACATTAGACAACTGCAATTAGTTGATATAGCCCTTGAGTTTCTTTTACTCATTATGTTCTATCTATACATTGTTTCTTCACCTTCTTCCCTTTTATTTGCTGAAGAAACAGAAAATAGCAAATGTCTCTAGTTTTCCACTTTCAAGATTTGGCTTTTTAGAATGAATTTATTCCTACAGTGTCATTTAACATATTCCTTTGTCCTCTGTAGTTCCTGTAAATTAGTATTTAAATCTAAGGTCATGATCAGCTTCATTTTTGTTTATTTTGGCAAGAACACTTCATAGGTGGTATTGTCATCTTACCTTTTTGATGTGTCAGGATCAGAACTACATAAATATCCTAGTGCTTATGTGGTTTTGTGGATGCAATAGGCTAATGTTTCCATTTAATTTCCAGTTCTTTCTTCATGAAGTTTACATACTCTGTTGGTTTGCCTGGCTACCACAAGTCACTGGACAGATATCTTCAGGGAACTCTTAAGAGTTTATGATATTTATATATTCTATAGAAATGTCACATAATCTGTAGAAGTGTTCTATACATACAGTATCTGCCATTTTCCCACCAAACACACTATGATGAAAGAACTTTCTAAAATTAGTCAACCATTAGTTTGGTATTTTACAACATAGAAGAGGTTTCAATTTATCAAACTTAACACTGCATTACCTCCCTCAATGATCTCTGGGAAACATCTATAACACACTCATCTATTCCTATATTTTATTTCACATCACAAAGTCAGTATATTCAAAAAACAAAACAGTATACCTAACAGGTATAATTCACCCAAATTTCAGTATAGATTTTGACAAAGTCACCAAAAACCTAAATGGATCAAAATCATCTATATCTTTATATGTCTATAATCTCAAGTAACTGTAAGGTCCTTTTTTCTGAGTGACTCACACTCTAGGACCAATACTGTTCAGTGGTACCTGTGATCGTGGGATCTTTAAGACAACTCTGAACTTAAGTACGTTACAAAGGAGTTCATTCTTACCTCTAAAACTGCAGTATATGACTGAAGTAAGAACTCAGAGTAGGTTAACTTGAGCTATAAATGTTATATACAAATAAAACTTTTGCCCATACTTAACTTTAAATGCCAGCTAGGCAAAAAAATGCTTTGAAATATTTTTTATTACCAAATTAACATATCATTTGGCTTTAGAATTTAAAAAAAATCACTTAAATTTTTTAAGACAACTGTTCTAATTTGTTAACAAATCCCTACTTAGCTCTTCTTTATAAACCTATTATAAGAGCATTAAAGAATTTATTTCATATCCCAACAACTTTTATTTATAAAACACTCTATTGTCATTGAAGACAATCTCCATACAGTTGCTAACTTGGCAAATTTGTGTGCTACTGAGTCTTCTTGTGAAATAAATAAAAAATAAAAATAAAATACCTTAAAATGTCCCGTGCCTTCATTAGCACTGAAAAATGAGAGCAAAATTAATCAATAAAATACTTTTTGTTTAATCATACAACAACAGGAAAATAATATGAATATAAATATTTGAGGAATATAAATTTAATTTTAAAACATGGTCAGCTAAGCCTTTATGGGAAAAACAAATGTAATTCATTGCCATTTCTGCCACCTGCTGGTAAGGCAAAGGCAGTATTTTACACTACTTTGTATACTTACTTTCATGATTTAAAAGTATATTCCTTTTTTTGGGAATTGATATAAATTGACATATAAAAGTTCACTCTTACTATGTAGATTTCTCCAACATTTAGCAATTTCCCTTCTCTAATATAATTAAAGTGTTTTATTTCTCCATAGTACAAGATAGATTTCTTCAAGAATACTATATTTCCTGTGGTTTTCCTTATAGCATATTGCATAATCACCTGGGTATAAGTTACTCAGTTTATCTTTCACCCAGAAATGCAGAGATTTCTTCATTAAACCAACTGCTTTTATGTAATGAGTGAGACCAGGGGCATTAACTTTTTGAGCTTCTAGTATGTACCCGGCATTTTATTAGCTCCTCAGATACTATTCGTGTTTTTAATTTAGTCCTCACAATAGCCCTGCAAATAACATATTAGTAATCCCATTCTACAAATGAGGAAAATTAAGCTTAATAACTTTATTTAATAAAGTGACAGAACTATTAAGTGATAAAGCTGGGATTCAAGCTCAGGCGTGCCTAGCATCAAAGCCCATGTTCATTCTTCTCTATCATGCTGTGTCAAGATAGACAACTGCATCATCTCCAGAGTATTCCTATAATACAAGTATAATATAGAAACAGAGTAATATATATTATAAATATATTTACATAATATATTAAATTACATTAACATAAAATATAAATTAACATAAAATATAAATTTATGCATACATATTATAAATATGATTCTAAGTTTGTAATATAATCTTGAATTATAAAATATTCAACTCATTACATGAAGAGTGTCTATAGAATCCATGAGATATGGGCCTCTGATTTCTGCTTGAACAACTAACGAGATAAAGAGCTTCCTAAGTAATAAGGGTGTCCATTTCATTTGTGGACAACTCTGTTAGAAATTGCTTGCTTGTATTCAATCAATAGGTAACTTATACCTATTGGTTCTAATTTTGTCTCTTGGTTCTCTTTTCAATTCTAACTATTTTATTCACTTAACATAATGATTCTCTTTTTCAGATTAAGTATTTTTGTTCCTTACACTAACACATATAACATGATTCCCAACCGTTTACCATTCTGGTTACATCTCAGTTTACCAATAACTCTCTTAAAAGGTAGTACGCAGAACTGAACACAGTACTCTAATTTGACTAATACAACACACAGTGGACTATCACCTCCCTGATTTACTACACACCACTGAGCTGAATGTTGCATCAAATTTCTGCTCTATCACAATTTGTCTCATTTCACTTGTCTCATTCACAATGTGAATCATCTTCTTTTTCAGGCAAATGTTGTACATACTATAGCATCACAGACTGCTTTAACCTTTATATTTTAATGATCCTGTATTACTTCAATATATACATACTGATAACAGTTTAGACACGTTAAGAGTAACATGTTGATTCTTTTTTAAGATTTTATTTATTTTTGCACAGAAGAACTGGGGTATAGGTCAGCAGTATGGGGGCTTTGAGGACTCACTAGAGACAGAGTGGGGAGCAGAGCAGGTGGATTTACTGAAATACACTGCTGAGGGGAACATGAAGTGAGACAGGAGAGGACTGCTGTACCATATGTGGATTAGCTCCCTGGTTAGGGGATCAAACCCAGGCCATAGCAGTGATAGCACTGTGACTTAACCCCTCAGCCATCAAGGAGGTCCAACATATATTGATTCTTACAATTCTGTTAACTGCTATTAAAATCCCAGATTTAGAAATAAAAAACTGATTATCAGAAAAGTTAAGTCACATCTCAAGGGCTACAAAGTATGAATGAGACTTCCAATGCACAATATCCCATCCACAAGGTCTATGGTTTCTATACACATTACACTGCCAGTCCAAGTCATTCTTCTTATAACCTACTTTATACAGAGAAATTGAAGAACAAAAAGAAATAGTAAAAGACTCTCTTAAGATCACAAAACATGCATACTCAATTTAGAGGAAAACCTTATGTCCAATTCAAATTCAAATTTCTTATGGTTGAAAATTTACTGTTGCCAGGCTGGCTCTACCTCAGTTTTTTTCCTCCTCAATCAAGATCACCAATTAGACCAAGTTTACCCTTACACTTCCACCAAGATTAAATCTAACCTACCATTTGTTCTGCTTTATGGGTTGCCTCTAGTAATCTAACTTTTATGGCAACACAAATGCTAGCTAGAAATTAAAAATCAGGTTACAAAGTAAAAATCCAAATACAATGAAAAGTTGGGCTTATTCTTGTCTTCATTTTCTATTTTCACTTATGACATCTTGGAGGTTGTTCAATATTAGTACTTACACTAGCACATAATCAAGTTCTATATGCCATCACTTAAGTAGTTCCCTTTTAGACATTTAAGCTAGATCACATCCTTTAGTAACAGAAATGGCTAGTTTCAAGTTTGGTATTACATGATTTCTTCTAATTCCTTCAAAGAGATTTTTAAAAAAATATATTTAGTTTAATTTATTTATGCGTACAAGAACTGGGGTCAGGCCAGAGGTGCGGGGATTGAGAGAAGTCACCAGAGACAGTGTGGGGAGCAGAACAGGCGGATTTACTGAAATACACTGGTGAGGGGAACAGTGGGTAAGACAAGAGAGGTCTGCTGTGCCACGTGGGTCAGCTCTCTGGCCAGGTTTGATAGGGCTGTTACTTTAACCCCTGCACCACCAGGGAGGCCTTTCTCCAAAGAGCTCTTTATTTCATTATCTGATGGCTTTATGGAGGCATAAAAAAGTTTCTCATTTCTTAGGGGAACATAGGAAAAATACACAGAGATAAACAGTACTTTATAAGCTATATACTAAACAAATGATACAGGCAACCTAGAATTATAAAAAGGAGATGACCGAGCAGTAAAATAGTTATCAATGACATACATTGAAAACTCTAGATTTTCCAAGAAAGACATTTTATTTACTCTTGAACTATGTAAGTATCTTGGAAACTACAGTCTGTACTTGCCAACTCTGTTACCAATACAATCTATTTAACAACGTTGCAGCATAATGGCATAGACAATATGGTACAGTGTTTGAAAAAAGCAATTTATGGAAAGATGGCCAACTCTTTAAGAAAACCTTTAGGCAAAAATTCAATAAAGTTAAATATTCTATGACTCAACAAGTCTACATTCTTAGAGAACTATCTCACATATATACAAAGATATGAACAAAAAAATGTTTAGAGCAATATTGTTTATAACAGCAAGAAAAACTGGAAACAACCTAAATGTTTCATAGTACAGAAAAGATAAATCAGGGTACATCTAAGATGCTCAGAGACAATGGAGAGAATGAACTAGAGCTACATATGTCAACAGATGAATCAGACAATGTTGAGTGAAAAAATTATGTTGAAAAACACAGTATAATGTCACTTAAATTTTTTAATAGGCAAAACCATTTCCACATATTGCTTAGGACTAGAGATAACATATAATAACATATAAAAAAATGAATGGAAATGACAATCACTATTTTAAGAAGTTTGATTATTAATCCTAGGGGAAGTAAACAGGAAGAGGTAGTCCAAAGCTTTTCCTAAATTAGCATGCTTTATTCCTTAAATCAGATGATGGTACTACAAATTATTGTACTATTCAGGCCTTTTTCTAAGTCTTAAATATTTCATAACCGATTTTTCAAAGATAACAAGAAAACTTGATTTTACCTGAGTTCAGGATGCTTTCATGACTGTTGGAACGTATTAAGTTTTTATTTTAAGATAAAGAGGTACTCACCCAATGAACTCTAGTAATAAAGACATGTCAAGTTCAGGGGGAATACGAAACACTGATTCTAAGACTTTCTTAGATCTTCCTTTGCTTGAAGGGACTGGCTGTGGAACAGCTGTTTGATAAACAAAAAAAGGGGGGTTGGAACAAAAATTTTGTAAATTGAGATCTTTGAAAAATAATTACAGATATTTTAACTGTCAAATATTTACAAAATTATAAAGTACCCAATATCCCTTTCTTTAACAACATCAGCTAATCCATCAAAGCCAATAAACAACAGTCAGCAAGCCTGCAGACTACTCCACAATGAAAGGTGAACATGTGTGGCTGATTTGTCACAGGGCTACAGAGAGTTAATCATAGCAGTAACAACTGTAGATAACCCATAACAAGCACTACTATATAATAGAGCTTGTGCATAGAAATCTGCATGTATCATCTCATTTAGTTCTTACTATAATTCCATGATACAGGTGTTACTGCTACTTTTTTTTAATTGTAAAGAAAGTGAGGTAACAATTTAGTTAAGATTAGGCAATTTGCCTAAAGTACCCATAAAGTTAGTGGAAGAATTGGGATCTAAATCCAAATCTAGGGGCCTCCCTGGTGGCGCAGTGGGTTAAGCAACACACTATGAAGCAAACCGCAGCCACTGCAGCACGAGTTTGATCCCTGCTGCCGGCCAGGGGGGGGACCCACATGGCGCAGCAAAGACCTCTCCTGCTGTGCCCGCTGCTCCCCTCAGCAGTGTACTTCAGTTGATCTGCCTGTTCTGCTCCCTGCTCTCTGTGGTGAATCCTCTCACCCCCCACACACCTCTGGCCTGTACCCCAGTGCTTGTATGCATAAATAAATAAATCTTTAAAAAAAAAAATCCAAATCTAACTTTCATCTAACATGATGACATTATCATCACCAGAAAAACTAATGTTGAAACAGTTACTATGTTCCAGACACTGTTTTAAGTGCTCTGTATTAGTCAATGTACCCCTATAACTTTATAAAGTACTATCACTATCACTTCTTCAGGCAAAAACTGTGACACTAAATCAATTTGCCAAAGTCATATATAGCTGATAAAGTGTCAGAGCTAGGATCAAATTCAGATAGTCTAGCTCCAGAGTCTATAATCTTTAATTCTTATAATTAAATGGAGTTATATCAAAACCTTCAAAATTTTGCTTTGATCATTAAAAAAAAAGCTATCATCAAAAAGAACTCAAAGGGAATTAATTTAATTAAGACAGAATTCTTTAATCTATAAATACATCATGATATACACCCAAACTTACCAGGTTTAGGTACCTCTAGACCTCTTTCTTTATAGAAATCATGCATTTGCTTTTTTTCTCCTAAAAAATGATAAAACACAGACTAAATTACACTTAAAATGTACTAGTAAAGTCAGCAGAGATTCTGGGATCACAACTATGTAATAAAAAAAAAAAACTTACTTTCCTCTAGATTGATCACTAATTTGTACACTATGTCTTGTAACTGTCGGTCCAACCTAATAAAAGGAAAGGATGGAGAATACCTCAGAATTCAGAAAAATGCATTTTGGCACAGAGTGATTGATGGTCTTTGTAGGTAACTATTTTTTCTTAGGAGTGAATAGCTCGGAAGTGAGTTACTTTTAGGGAGCACTCATGACTCCTAAGATATAACTCACTTAAGACCTCAAGTAATTATATGTATTCACAATTGTAAGTAATCATAAACTTAAATAGTTTCCAAATTATATTGGTCTTATGCCCTTATGAGAGCTTGAGGGCAGAGACTGTATTTTGAACATCTGCATATCATCTGCAAAGTACTCTTTTATGAAGATAGTGAAAACATAGTAATATTTACTGAATGAATGAAAGCAATTCACTTACAGTACTTTCCTTACCTTAGGAAATGGAACATGAACTGATATCTTGATTAATAATAAGTCACAATGATGTGTAACAGATAGGCTTTTCTAAAGAGACCAGTTGTTCCAGATATTAATTATAGAAAACATAATTCTAAATTTACTGAAAATGACAAACCTAAACTAGCCTCATTAACTTGAGTGATGGAAATAAAATCCTCAAGAAAAGAGGTCTGTGCCTTTTTTTCCAGTTCCCAGCTGATGTTACAGTGCCTGGTACATAGTAAGTGCTCTATACTTATTTCTTCAAAGAGTATGTATTTCCTTTTCTTCTAATTTTGAGATGTATCAAGAATTTATTCCCACAACTTCAAGGTTTAATAGAGTATATTCAAAACATAAATTTTACTTATATATTCCTCTTACCTTATATTATAAAGAGGTTGTGTCTGATGAACTACTATGTTGCATTTTGGGCATCTGTTGCTATAGTAAAAATGTCTTACAATGCAGCTTTTACAAACTGTCGAAAAAGAAAATGATTGTTAGGATGCTCATGAGATATCTCAAAAATTGAATATAGTATGCAGAAATGTGAACCATATGCTTACAGGTATGAAGACATTCTGTAATGGTAGTTGCATCTATTAAGTAACCTTTACAAATCGAACACAGGATGTACGGGGTCAGTTCTGAGAGATTAATCAGGCGCTGCAAAAGCAATGGAAATAATTTTAGACTACAAATCTTTGCCTCTTCAAGTTCTTAAACAGTTACACGCAAAACTTCATTATAAACAATGTGTAACTTAATTTGCAACATGGAAACAAATTACAGTGCCTCCAACCCTTTCACAAGCTACCGAAAGTTACACTAACACAATGTAAACCAATTTTTTTTTTAAAAAGTTTCATTCTTTTGGATATACTGTGTATCGCCAGGTGAGGGTCATCTTTACGAATTACAAAAATGGGCAAAGTTTCCAAATATTGGTGGTTAATAAATTAATTCTCAGTGTATTACCTAACTTGATGAATTCTATGAGTTTTAAAAAGTGAGATTAGAGATTGACTAGGTGGGGAACCTTGTAGACAGGCACTGCTCCCCCGTCCAACCGTAAGCGCCTGCAAAGCAGAGGCACAGCACCCGCGACGCCGACCGCCCCGGCACGCCGCAGTCTCGATAATGATTTACTGCACGAGTGAGTCGGGAAGCCTAAATGATCTTCAAGAACCTCACAAAACAAGTCAGCAGGGAGTCGGGTCGTGAGTAAAGGCCAGTCCCACCACACACCGAGGCCAGCAGGGGAGGAAGGGGGTGTCGACCCGAGTGCCCAAAGCCGCAGCCGCGAGCGGGGGGCCGGGCCCGGCCTTCGCACCCGAGGGCCCTCCGTCCCGAAGCGGTCGGGCAGGGGCTGTAAATACCTCCTCCTCGTCGTCGGAGTCGGGCCGCCCCCCCTCCAGCCTCAGTGAGAAGTGGCTCATCTCTTCTTCCTCCTCTTCCTCTTCCTCCTCCAGCTCCTCATCCTCTTCCAGCTCCTCATCCTCGTCCTCGAAGCGGCCCCTCAAACGGCTCAGGCTGCGCTCCGGCTCCAGCTCAGGGGGCCGGGAGCCCGAGCAGCCCGGAGCCCCTGCCTCAGGCAAAGGTGGCGGACCCTCCTCGCTCTCTGAGGGCGCGGGGGTGAGGGCGGGAGGGGAAGTCGGAGGCGGGGGCGGCATAGCTACGACTCCCTCGGCCTCGGTAGCGCCCGCGTTGCCAGTGGTCACCACCCGAACTCCCTCCATACCCCTCCACACCTCGGGAGACGCGAGGCGAGACCAGGCAGGCGAGACCAGGCGGCCGGGTAGCGCGGGAGTTCAGCCAGCCAGCCTGTGCTGCCAGTGCGCAGGCGCCGCAGACCTGCAGGGCCCTCTGGGAAATGTGGTCCTTTGCCCCTCACCTTAGGCGGGTGAAAGTTGAGCTGCTTAAGTATACAGGCTGGGCTTGCTGTGGCATCTTAGAGCACTCTTACTCAACTTTCCCTTTAAAACGGGTGATATGCTCTTCACGACCTTTTTTGTATTTATGAAATATTACTTTCCTTTTAAACTGAGATATAATTGACATATAACTTTATATTAATTCTAGATAGGCAACATAATGATTTGGTATTTGTGTACCATGTGAAATGATCACCACAATAAGTCTATCTCCCATCTATGCAATTCTTGAATTTGCGATACCATTCTCTTGCCTATGGATCCCATTCTGTGTCATACATCCCGCGACTTAATTATTTTATAACTGGAATTTGTACCTTGTTCCCCTTCAACTTTTTTTTTTTTTTTAGTTTATTTTTGCGTTAGAAGAATAGGGTGTAGTCCAGAGGTGCGTGGGAGTTGAGGATTCACCGGAGACAGAATGGGCTGCAGAACAGGCGGAGTCACTAAGGCGAGCAGCCGGGGAGACAGAAGAGGTCTGCTGCGCCATACCTGAGTTAGCTCCCTGGCCAGGATGGAACAGCAGGCCAAAGCAGTGACATCACTGAGACTTAACCCCTAGGCCACCACAGGGGGCCCCCTTCACTCGTTTTTTACCCACCCTCAGATCCCTCTCCAGTTTGGTAACTGCCAATGTGGTCTCAGTATCTGTGAGTTTTGTTTTTTTAAACTCCACATGTAAGCGAAATAATATGGTATTCATCTTTCTCTGACATTTTCCTTAGCATAGTATCCTCAAGTTCCATCGATTTTTGTAATAAATGACAATATTTTATTTTTTATGATGGGATATTCCATTACATACAGGTGATATATATGCCATCTCTTTTTTAATCTATTCATTTATCAGTAAACACTTAGGTTGCTTCCATATTTTGGCTATTATAAACATCACTTCCTTTTAACAAGGACAAATTTGCTACTGTTTAAGACAATATTCTGTCTGCATCAACTGAGGTACAGAGTACTGAATTAAATGCAATAATGATGTACCATTATAAATAACATTGTTAAAATAACAAGAAGTGTATATAGAAGTCATTCCCTCATAACATATTTATGCTTATAAGATACCTCATTTCATATTCTTCAGTGGACATTCTTGCACATATCAGTCCACACCATGATTTTTCCTATAATTATAGCAATAGAGTTTGTGGATCAGAGGTATAAACATTTACATTTTGTTCAAACATTAAAATGGACACATTATTTTATTTTAAATCATGGCATACAATGAAAGCTAGGGAGGCTACCCACAGCTACTGTGGGATGAGTTCAATCCCAGGCCAGGACCCACATGGTGCAGCAGACCTCTTCTGTTTTGCCCTCCCCTACCCCCCACTATTCCCCTTAGCAGTGCATTTCAGTGGATCTGTCTGTTCTGCTCCTCATTGTCTGTGGTGAATCCTCTTACCCCACCCCACCTCTGCCCTGAACCACTGGCCTGTATCCTAGTTCTTGTATGCATAAATAAATAAATCTTTATAAAACAAACAAAAATCATTGTGCATACTATGGCATGAATAAACAGAAAGAAGTAGAACAGACAATCCAGAAATTAATGCAAGTACATATGAAACATCAGTAAATAATAAAATAAGCATCTCAACTCAGTGGGGGAAAGACAACCTTTTTCATAAAGATGCTTAGGAAAATTGGTTAGTCATTTTGTGAGGAAAGAGTTAAATGTTAATTCTGTTGCTTCTTCCTTCCTATCTTTAAGGGAATCTAGAATTATAACTGACCCTTGGCCAACCTCAGGGAATATGGTCCTCAGAAATTTTTTATGTCAGTGATTGATGATTTTGTTGTGTACACCTGGAGCAATGGACCATGTTGTCCCAGTTTGTCAGATTGTTTTGTACCAACAAGATTGATGATTTGCGTGCACCTGGTTTTATTGTTGAAGTCCTGAGTTTGGGTTGCCAGGTAGACTGTGCCGCAGGACATGCTTGCCATATGACCAGTCCTCCATCATCCACCGCTGGAAAACTTGGATTCCAAAACATAGACAGGATTCCTTGCACAGAGACATATAACACATATGTTTCTGCAGTTTGATGCTTGAGAGAAAACATTTCCTGTGTAATCCTGGATGGAAAAGATGCAGAAGCCTGTGTTTAGCCTGTCTGTACATCTTTTGCCTGATGCTTTTGCTCTGTATCATTTGCTATTAAAACAACAACAAAACCTTAGCCTTAGGTGTTACCTGCAGTTAAGTCTTGTGAATATTTCAATGAATTACCAAAGTTATGAAAGTTTTAGGACTTCTGAAACACTTTTTGTAAAAGATAATGTTAGAGCCATACCTCACACATCTAGAAGATTCAGTCCAAAATGATTAGAAATAATTGAAAACTATGCACAATCTAGAGGAAATCATGGCAAATTTCTCTCCAACTTGAGTGGAAGGGTTTTCTACATGTTGTCCCTCCAAAAACAAACTTTCTATATATGACTCAAAATATAGATGCAATAGTGATTGATAAGTTTAACTTCATAAAAAAAAAAACTTCTGTATGACAAAAAATATATATACAATATTAAAAGACAATAGACAAGCTGGGAGAAAATATTTGCAATACATAGCACAAAGAACTATATACTTAATAAATAACTTAAAATTAAAAGATAAAGCTTAGGGCCTCCCTGGTGGCGCAGTGGGTTAAGCAACGCACTATGAGGCAAAACGCAGCCACTGCAGCATGAGTTCGATCCCTGCTGCCGGCCAGGGTGGGGACCCACATGGCGCAGCAAAGACCTCTCCTGCTGTGCCTGCTGCTCCCCTCAGCAGTGTACTTCAGTTGATCTGCCTGTTCTGCTCCCTGCTCTCTGTGGTGAATCCTCTCACCACCCCACACCTCTGGCCTGTACCCCAGTGCTTGTATGCATAAATAAATAAATCTTTAAAAAAAAATAAAAGATAAAGCTTAATATCCCAAAGGAATAAAAAAGCAGCTTCTAAAATTAAAAAAAATGTTTAAATTCTCTAATGATAAGAGAAAATGTAAGTGAAAATGACACTGAGATTACAGGTTTTGGTAATGTAATAAACTGTTTACTCTGTCTTTTCCTCTGAGTACAGATAAACACTCCAGTCAGAATGCATGGAATAGCTATCTGATGAGTCTTGAATGCAAATGGCAGCAGGCGGGCTGGGGAAGTAAACCATAACTTAAAGTACTACTAAACCATCACTGAATTTATTTTGCTTCTGATTATCTCCTGGCCTCAACTAAAAAAAAAAAAAAAGAAAAAGAGCTAAAACCCAGAACTATACAGCAGGTGCAGGCACATAGAACTCCACGAGACATCTATCTATCATGGTCTGAAGTTGCAGGAAATGGAACTTCTGTGGACCACAAAAAGGAGTGGGGGAAATCCAGTTTCATTTGTTTTTGCTTTACACCAGTCTACAGGCGAATCTAGTGGCAGTGAAAGGGATGATGATGGACACCAGGCAGATGCTTAAAACTCTGAGACTATAGCTATGATCCCAAGAGTAAGAAAGGGTCCCCACTTCTGTTTTCACTGTATATTCTTTTGCCTCTTGGTCCCAAGGAAGTTATAATTGCAGGCAGTGCACAGCAGGCAACGTAAGTAAAGCTCAATCCCTTTTCTAGGTAAAGAATCAGAAAGGAAAGTATTAGGGAGATTAAGGAGGTCATCAAAACGTTCACACAAAGTTGTGTATGAACTTCGTGGCTCTTCCCCAAGCAATATATGCATGGATCTGAGACTATTTTTTGTTCCACAGACTTTGAGAACTGAGAGAACTACACCACAACCCAGGTTCCAGGCTAGCCACCAGCACACACATGCAGGACAGATCTATATATCACTGTAAAGGCTGTGAAAGTTCACTGATATTGGAACTAAAGCCTGCAGAAAGAGGTTAGAACTTGTAGCCTGAATTTAACTGGATCAATATCCTGATAAAAATTAAAACTCAATAATTACTTTTTTCTTTTTTTAAATATTTGTTTGCATATAAGAACTGGGGTACAGGCCAGAGGTGCAGGGTTGGGGGTGGGGTTGAGTCACTAGAGACAGAGGGGGACAGAACAGGTGGATTGACTAAAATACACTGCTGAGAGGAGCAATGAAAGACAATATAGGTCTGCTGTGCCATGTGGGTCACCTCCCTGGTGGGGAATTGAACTCATGCTGCATTGGCTGCCAATAGCTTCATAGTGTTGCGCCTGAACTCCTTGAATTATTGAGAAAACTCAGTAATTTCTATAGGATTAATTTGATCTACCAAATTGACACACTATAGAAAAAGTATCTGTAACGACTTTCCTTTATTAAAGGAAAAAAAAGAAATCTCTATGTAAAATAGGATTAAAAAGAAAAGCCCTTAATTTGATAAAAAGAACTTATAAAATCCCCATAACAAACGTGATACTTAATAGGAAAAGACAAAGTGCTTTCTCATGAGATAATACAGGGAACACAGCCAATGTGTCCCTACACCTCACCACTTGTATTTAACACCATTATTCAAGTCTTAGTCAGTGTACAGGTGAATCCAGTTCCCAGGACCTAATTCACAAGAGTAATTCTGCATCAGAATGTTAATTTACTATTCACAATGGAATAAGACATCTTTCCAGGGAATAGTAAACACACCTGGGTTTGTTATTCATGACATTTCCCACTTAAGTGCTCAATAAATTACCAATTATTAAGTTAATTAGTGAACACCAAATCAGAAAAATGAGTTAAATGATCCTGAGGAAAAGGATGGTAATTCTTTCCATCTTCTAAGATTGTGATATAGATTTAGGTTCTGTCTTTTGCCCAGTGCTTAGTAAACGCTAACCAATTCTTGCTTATCTCTATTCCCCATCCCTACCTGCCAATTCATCGGCTTACTGCTTACTTTAGTTATCAAATTATTTTTATATTTCAGTCTTGGGGTCACCCTTAATATCATGATTGGATTTTCTAATCGAACATTTACATAATTTTTATTTTTTTAAACATTTTTTATTTATGCACACAAGAGCAGGGGTACAGGCCAGATTCGCAGAAGGTGAGAGGATTCACCAGAGACAGAGTGGGGAGTAGAACAGGCAGATCAACTGAAATCCACTGCTGAGAGGAGCAGCGGGCGAGGCAGGAGAGGTCTGCTGCGCCATGTGGGTCCCCTCCCTGGCTGGGGATCGAACACGCTCTGCTGTGCTGCAGATGCTTCACAGTGCGGCACTCAACCCGCTGCACCACCAGGGAGGCCCTACATAATTTTTAATTTGTAGTAAAAATAACTAGTTTTTTCCAAGTTATCCAGTTAGTAAGCAGGGTCACAGTAAGTGACTTCAAAACCAGTATCATGAATAACGATGCTAGATGTCCCAATGTCCCAGGCTCACTTTTGTCATCTGAGTGAATCCCAGAAATTATGAGATTCAAATGAGATAAAATATACATCAAGATTTGTAGCCTATGGAGCATATAGCAAAATGATATATTATTTTAAAATATGCAAAAATAAACTTTACCAATAAAGATGGATAACAGAATACAGAATGTACATTTCTTACAAACACAAAATTCAGTTATTGAAGTACTTTTTATTGAAATATAACACACATACCGTAAAGTTCACAAAGCTTAAGTGCAAAAATGTAACCCTTCCCCGTCAAAAAAACCCCCCAAACCCAAAAGGAACCGCCACTCACAGCAAGCATTACCAGTGTCAGAAGCTTCCAACTCTGGCAAATGGCATATACTTTTGATATAAAGACATGATTCCAACGCTGATACTTTCACTTTCGTCTTGTGTGACTTTGGCAAGTTGTTGAATCTCTTTGGGTCTTGGTTGAGCCATCTGTAAAGTGAGAATAACATTGGTGAGTTACGGGAGGTCATATAATAGAAAACGTCTATCACAAAGCCTGAATATAGCTGGGCTGCAATAAATGGTAATTATTATCAGGCAAATGTATTAGGCAGACGCCAACAGCCACTTCCTGCCTTTTCGGTCACTCTGAAAATTGCTCTGGCTCTTAGTTCTTTCTTCTTTCTCGCTCCGCCTACTGCCGTAAATTGCCTTCCACAGCTGTCGTAAAACGCTCCTCTCCGCCCCCCATGTGGCGAAAACGCAATCACGCTTGACGGCGCGAGGTGGCTCAGCCGCAAGATGGCGGCGCTGGCGGAGGAGCAGACGGAGGTGGCGGTCAAGTTAGAGCCTGAAGGACCGCCGACGCTACTACCTCCGCAGGCGGGGGACGGCGCTGGCGAGGGTGGCGGCGGCACTACCAACAACGGTCCCAACGGCGGTGGCGGGAACGTTGCGGCGTCGTCGTCGGCCGGAGGGGATGGCGGGACCCCAAAACCCTCGGTGGCTGTCTCCACCGTTGCTCCGGCGGGGGCGGCTCCGGTGCCCGTCGCTGCTCCGGAGGCCGGCGCGCCCCACGACCGACAGACTCTGCTGGCCGTGCTGCAGTTCCTACGGCAGAGCAACCTCCGCGAAGCCGAAGAGGCGCTGCGCCGTGAGGCCCGGCTACTGGAGGAGGCAGTGGCGGGCTCCGGAGCCTTGGGAGAGGCGGACGGCGCCAACGCTGAGGCTGCTGGTGCGCTTCTCAGCCGGGTCACAGCCTCGGCCCCCGGCCCTGTTGCCCTCGACCCTCCCGGCACCGGTGCTTCGGGAGCCGCCGCCGTCTCGGGCTCAGCCACAGCTCCTGCGGCTCCGGGGAAAGGTGAGTTGTGGGGTCCCGGGAAGGCAGGGCCGGCACGAAGGAAAGCTAGCCGGGAAGGCAGGGGCTGGCAGGCCTGCACCTCTGCGGGCTTGTTTTGAATTTCCTGGGCCCGCCTCTAGGGCCACATGCCCGCCCCTTTCTGTAGTGCGCCGGCTGCGCAGTCAAACCCTCTTTCGAGCTGTCAGTTCCAGTGAGAGACTGAGGAGAGCTGTTGAGCAGAGGGATGTGTAGGGAAGGTGCGCGCGGAGAGGCGGTCTGTACTAACACCACGATATTTGTAAACGCTGTACGATCGTATTTTAAGTCTTACAACTGCTTTTAATTAAGTTTAATGTGTTAATTTTCACTGTTTCACTGGAGGTAGACATTTATCTATTTCAAAGATGAGAAAACAGACTGAGAAAGGTCAAGGAACTTGTTTTGGATTACACAGCCAGGGATTGATGAAACATAGTATAGTTAGCAAATATTTCTCAAAATATAGGTTAAATATGACCAGTGTTAAATCGCATCCCTTAACTCACTGAATCAGATACCGCAGTCCGGAAATTTGCAATTTTGAATAAATACTTCCAAGGGGGTCTTGACCTTTAACAAAGTTTAAGAACCATCGTTTAGGAATTAGACTGACCTGGATTTAGCTTCTTTGTTGTTTTTTACTTTAGTCTTCCTAAGGTTGAATTTTTTTCTCTATTAAATGCGTTATTGTGAGGCTTAGCTGTACTATATATAAAAGGCCAGGCACTGATAAGCTTATACTTGGTATCCTTTCCTGATCCCCTTTCCAGCAACTGTTGTCCCAAAGTTCAAACAGTAAAGCTCATACAATGTAAGGTCTCAGTTGATCCTGAACTGATGATAAATGTTTATTGAGTTAAATTATCAAGTGCTGATCTCGACCCAAATTAATCTGTATTTATGAGACCTTATCTCAGAAGTGAAGTATGAATCATAGTGTTATAACCCACAGTAGAAATATGTGAAATGTGATTGAACTTTGTGAATGAATTATAAGATGGATGAATTATGTTGTTGGTTATTTTCTGAAAATTGCTTATCTCTTCAAAAATTTGATATATTTTTTAGATCATAACTGAGAAACCAGTTAGGAGGAAAATAGGCATTAGTGAACAAAGGTTAAAACAGTATTGTAATTACAATTAAAAAATTTCAAAAAAAATCTCCAACATCAAACTGATTTGATTGACAGATGTATCATTATTTTATTTAATATGGTTATATTCCAAATATACTTTCTACCTTGAAATGCTAGATGTGGCAGTTTTCAGCACATAGAATTTTTGTGTTTTAAGAAGTGTGAAGGTAGGGCCTCCCTGGTGGCGCAGTGGGTTAAGCAAAGCACTATGAAGCAAACCGCAACCACTGCAGCACGAGTTCGATCCCTGCTGCCGGCCAGGGAGGGG
>JAGFMF010011406.1:313827-590814 GCA_019455555.1 Galemys pyrenaicus | reverse complement strand
CTGCTCCCAGCTCTCTGTGGTGAATCCTCTCACCCCCCACACCTCTGGCCTGTACCCCAGTGCTTGTATGCATAAATAAATAAATCTTAAAAAAAATAATAAATGACCATATTGTAATTGTGATTCATCCTATCAAAATATGAAAAGAATGTATTAATGCATAAAAATATTGGCTCTTTTGACTTGTAGGTATTTTTTGGTTTATTAAAAGAGCCAGAAATTGAAGTGCCTTTGGATGATGAGGATGAGGAAGGAGAAAATGAAGAAGGAAAACCTAAAAAAAAGAAGCCTAAAAAAGATAGTATTGGGTCCAAAAGCAAAAAACAAGATCCCAATGCTCCACCTCAAAACAGGTAAAGAAAAAGCCTCAGGAACTTGTGTGGAGGTACCTGTAGAATGTTATGTTACAGTTCAGATTTGTCAATATTCAGAGTAATTTCCAGTCTTTTTCTTTCACAGAATTCCTCTTCCTGAGTTGAAAGATTCAGATAAGTTGGATAAAATCATGAATATGAAGGAAACCACCAAACGAGTGCGCCTTGGGCCAGACTGTTTACCCTCCATTTGTTTCTACACATTCCTCAATGCCTATCAGGTTGGTAAAACAATTGGGCAGTTTCTACATGTGGAGCCATGTAAAATGGTCAATGAAATAAAACTTAGATATTTTAACTAAAATGGAGTTTCTTATTTAAGTTAAAGGTAACAGGAGAGGAGAGCTGGGCATTGGTCAGAGGAGATAGAAGGCAGTGTTTGAAAGACCATTAGCAACTTATAGATCCAAGAATCCTGTTATTTGTGCCCCTCATTTCACTGATCAGAATTCTGCTAACCTTTGAGGAGGAACATGTAGTTCATCTCTACTATACTTGATTTAAGTAATTATATAAGCTTAATATTTTTTATTAAGAATTTTACATGTTCTTACAGACTGTAGTAGGCTGCCAAGGATATATTCAACAAGATACAAAAATTATTAACACTTATTTCATATCAGTTTGGAGAGCAAAAGGGTAAAAATGACAATTTCTCAAAGTGACTGTTCTCAAACAGTGGCTTCATAGAATAAAATCTGAAATGATCTTTCATAGAGAAGAGCTATCAATATATATTCTATAAGATTTGATTATAATTTTTTCCCCTAATACAGTATTCTTTGGTAAAAAATATTATTATTATTGGCAGGGACTCACTGCAGTAGATGTCACTGACGATTCTAGTTTGATTGCTGGAGGTTTTGCAGATTCAACTGTCAGAGTATGGTCTGTGACACCCAAAAAGCTTCGTAGTGTCAAACAAGCAGCAGGTAACTGAGATAATTTATCATTAGTTTCATGGGATATACACAGATAAACATTGTAGCAACTTCACTTTAACTCAAAATGCTAACATTCCCACAATGAAAAGTGCATTGGGTTGGCAGATCAGAGGACTGGAATGCTAGACTGTATAATTTCTGTGTGCCTTGGTTTCTTCATTTGTAGAATGAGGGGGATTAGGTGAGACTATTCTTAAGCTTAAAAATGAAACATTTTATGACTGCTTGTGAATTTTCAGAACCTTTAAATAATGGGAGAATATTTTTAGTTATAAAAATGGCTAAAGAATAAATTTCATTTTAACGTTTCTTTTATTTAAACAAGATAATGTACTTTCAACAATTTAGTCTAGTATTTTCATTTTTATGAAACACTGAGATAGTGAATAAACCTGAGTTGCAGTTCTGGTTCCAATACTGAGTAACAGTGAGCAGCTCTGTGCACACTGGCAAATAATCAACTGTTCTGAACCTGTTTCCTCTCTTACACTCTGTGGGTATCATCTAATTTGGAGACATTAGCAGTGGTTGGAATGTAGGAGCATTTGTTCAAATGTTAGTTTTTTTCCTGTATGTGATGACTAACTTAAAGTGTTTTAGTGAATATGCTTTTAAAAGTTATTATTCTGAACCATTTTAGATCTTAGCCTTATAGATAAAGAATCAGATGATGTCTTAGAAAGAATTATGGATGAGAAAACAGCAAGTGAGTTGAAGATTTTGTATGGTCATAGTGGGCCTGTCTATGGAGCCAGCTTCAGTCCGGACAGGTAAATTACAAATTAAATTCTTTCATGTTATATTGAGATCATATAAAAGCTGGAAACATTATGCAAATGTTGGGGAAAATTCTGTTGTAAAAATCTCATGGTTGTCTATCATCTTTTAGAATCTTTACATTTACTAATTCTTGGTGTAATGGTATGTAAGATAGCAACTTAATGTATATCCAAGTTGATAGAATCAAGGTGCTCAGTTTGATTCTAAGTCAGGCAGATTAAGACCAGTTTGATGATTTTAAATATTAGCTTATTTATCTTTCTATAATCAAAAAACTAAGAGAATACTGAAAAGGTAGTTTGAAAACTACAAATAGGTATTGGCTATTTTTTATCATCTCTAACAAATGAAGGGAAGATATTTTGTATTCATAAAATACCATCTGTATCTTACTTGGATAGGTAACAGCTTTTAGTTTGTCAAGGGTTTAGCCAGATACTTTTTTTTTTTAAGATTTATTCATACAAGTGCTGGGGTACAGGCCAGAGTCACGGGAGGTGAGAGTATTAACCAGAGACAGAGTAGGGAGCAGAAGAGGCAGATCAACCAAAATACACTGTTGAGGGGAGCAGTGGGCGAGACAGGTCTGCTGCGCCATGTGGGTTCCCTCCTTGGCTGGGGATCAAACTGGTACTACTGTGCCTGCAGAAGCTCCACAGTGCAGGGCTTAACCCCTTGCGCCCCCAGATGATACATTTTTGGTGGAAACTTTTTTTTAAAGAACTGATTTCACCCAATTTTTTTTTTTAAAATCTGATCTCATTTAGTAGGTGGGAGTAGCTAAATAGTCAGAGCTAACAGTTCCATTAGTATTTTCAACTCCTTTACCTGTTGTGAATTCCATGTATAAATTAAAAATGAGATATGGGGGCCTCTCTGGTGGCACATCTGTAGCCACTGCAGCGTGGGTTCAGTTCCTGGCCAGGGAGGGGACCCTTGTGATGCAGCAGACCTCTTCTGCCTCACCCACTGCTTCCCTTAGCAATGTTTCAGTGATTCCGTCTGTTCTGCTCCCTGCTCTTATCTCTGGTGAATCCTCTCAACCCCCTCCATACCTCTGGCCTGTACCCCAGTGCTTGTATGCATAAACAAATCTTTAAAAAACAAAAAAGATATGTAGCATGTTACTTAGCTATATTTTATTTCAATATACTGTGTAACTAAAATTTATTCTAGGAATCAATTTTATTATAATCTCTTCTTTTAGGAATTACCTGCTTTCCTCTTCAGAGGATGGAACTGTTAGACTGTGGAGTCTTCAAACATTTACTTGCTTAGTGGGCTATAAAGGACATAACTATCCAGTTTGGGACACACAGTTTTCTCCATATGGATATTATTTTGTGTCAGGGGGCCACGATCGAGTAGCTCGGTAAGAACGCTATGATCTTATAACTGGGTTTATTCAGTGACCATAATGGTTTCTTGCTGGGAATTAGAGACTCCAGCCAAACTCATTTTCACTCTCTATTGTTAGGATCAACTTTTAGAGAATGTTACCATTTCTGACTCCTGATCTGAAAATGAATTTGGAATAGTATTACTGTTTGCACTTATGTCTATGATAGAGTTCTGCTTTTCTTTCTCAAGTTAGTTTGACACATCTCCCATCAAATGTTTAACCTTTCACTATCACTGTAAGCACCTTTGTTTCTGTTATCACCTGCAAAGTTCAGGATGAAACATGATTGTTAGAGATTATGTGGTAGTCAAAACTAGGGAAAACACTTAATATCTATGGGTCAGACTACAGTTAAGGTGGAAGAGGAGAAGTGGGGGTACTTACCGAGAACTAAGGAATGAAAAATTTTAGTACCAGAATCAACCCTTAGTTTTTCTTAACATTTATTCTCAGTAATTCTACCTCCTTTCTCTCAGTTAACGAGTGAGTGGGACGTGTTGGAGCTAATGTTTCAAGTGGTTGTTTCTATAAATCTATTTTTGATAGAATTTTGTCATTACATAGTTAACTACTAATCATATTCTTGACTTTCAATAATTCTTAAAAAGGCTCTGGGCTACAGATCACTATCAACCTTTAAGGATATTTGCTGGTCATCTTGCTGACGTGAACTGTACCAGATTTCATCCGAATTCTAATTACGTCGCTACGGGCTCTGCAGACAGAACTGTGCGGCTCTGGGACGTCCTGAATGGGAACTGTGTAAGGGTCTTTACTGGACACAAGGTATTTCACACCTTCATTATTTCCAGCACACAAGGTTGCTTTCTAGATAAAAAATATTTTTAAAATTAGCCATTCATATATTTTAGAAACTGTTCATGCAACTGAACTGTCTTATTTTCATAATTAGCCCTAATCTTGATTATTTCCATGGACTTCTTTTCTAGGGACCAATTCATTCCTTGACATTTTCTCCCAATGGGAGATTCCTGGCTACAGGAGCAACAGATGGCAGAGTACTCCTTTGGGATATTGGACATGGTTTGATGGTTGGAGAATTAAAAGGCCATACTGATACAGTCTGTTCACTTAGGTTTAGTAGAGATGGTGAAATTCTGGCATCAGGTAAATGACTTAAAGTGACTTTGTGTTAAATGGCATATTATAAGGAAACACTTAAGTGCTGACAACAAAATTAAGTCTTTAGTTTTTTTTTTTTTTTTACTTTAGCCATAGGATTCCAAAGTCATTTTATATATACCAACATTTGAATACTAGAAATCTTCTCAGTACTCAGCAAGTATTGCTTGAAATGCTCCTTTACAGTTAATTTAGTTTTTCACTAGAAATACACAATACATAAAGTATACGTGACTAAATGTCAGAATCTAAATGGATGCTACTAAATGATTTCCTCTCATTTCCCCTTAGGATCAATGGATAACACAGTCCGATTATGGGATGCTGTCAAAGCATTTGAAGATTTAGAGACTGATGACTTTACTACAGCTACTGGGCATATAAATTTACCTGAGAATTCACAGGAGTTATTGTTGGGAACATATATGACCAAATCAACACCAGTTGTACACCTCCACTTTACTCGAAGAAACTTGGTTCTAGCTGCAGGAGCTTATAGTCCACAATAAACCATCGGTATTAAAGACCTTTTGGAAGCTACTGTTTGAAAAAGGGAGACTAAAAGCAAATACCTCAGTGATTAATATTTAAGCTACAAAGAATGTTTTGTCTATATGGATCTGGAAGTATGCTGCTTGGAAAATCTGATCAGGACTGTTCCACGTTTCTATAGCAACCATATTTAACTAATTTCCGTTAGTTGAATAAGAGGTATTATGTTCGTGGAGGGGACATTTATGGTGCTTTGGATTGTGTGGAAACTATGCATTTTCTGTTCAAATGCTATTTTAATTTATTATGTTTAGGAAAAAAATCAATTTCAATAATTCATCTGCTTCAAGATTCAAATTGAATAATATAATACCGTCTTGAATTTTAGCTGAAGAATTCTGAGCATGTATGCTTCTGCTGTAAAAATGTAGTTACCGTAGGACACTCAAGTGCTATGTCAACTGACCCGCTAACATTTTTACATGGCACATGATTAGTGGAATGTATGTAACTGGTAGAGTGAACTACAGTTTTTAAGAACTAGATCCACTGACATCTGAATTTATACCTGTTGTATATCGAGTGTACCCACTCTATAAAACAGGTTAAGAAATTTAGCTTCCATGTTCTACTTCAGCTAAAATCTAAAATGGCTACATACAACCTAATACACTTGAAGTCAGACAGACATTTCAGTTGCTTACCTCCAGTACTGAGCCTTGCTTTGGGAAACTAAAAGATTTAGACCAAGTCACTGCCAGTTTTTTGCCTTTGTTGCATTTTGTACAGTTTTTATATTTTTGATATCTTGTAAATAAAAACGACCAGCTTTTCCAGGTTCATAATTTATTGTACAAATGATCACATAATGAGTTGACACTAGCTTCTCCAGGCATGGGAACTGAACAGATGGGATGCAGTTTAGAATCCTACAAACAAAGCAAAAACAGTTTAGACACAAACATGTCCCACTCAACTTTCAAGACATTCAGTCACCAGTCCAGGAACTGAATGCAAACTTATATTCCTAAAGGAGTCAGGACCTCTCAAGGTATCTCAGATTAAAAGGAGCTGCCAACAATTTAGTATGATCCTAAGGACATAAAACTTTTTCGGCAGTAAAATAGGTATGTGCCTGTTACTTACCTGAGGTACATTTTTTCCATTTTTATAATGGGAATACTATTCTTTTCTCAAAGTTAAGAGGTATCTAAAGGAGCAAAACATTACTTGTTAGGAGTAAAATATTGGATTTGCAGTCCCCTAAGGTCAATAGTTTTAGAATTGGAAAAGTTCATTAAGAGCAGAGGGAAAAAATTCTTGTCTATGAGGGAGAGCTACAAGGTAAAGATCTGGGTTTTGGGTTTTCTGTACATCATCTACCAATACAAGAGATAACAGATGGGGGTAGGGAGGGACAACATGAAAATGGAAGTCTCAGGGGATTTAGGGAAAAGCTGTTGCTTATGTTAAAATTTGAAATTAGAAAACTAGTATAAAACAAGATACATTTGCAATTGATAAAAGGTTGGCTGATAAATATTAAAGAATTTCTAAAAGTAACAAAGAGATTGGAAGACCCAGTTGTGAAATAAGAAAAATACATAAATAGACCGTTAAGGAAAAAAACAAATAGTAAGCAAATAGGAAAAAAAGTGCTTTTACCAAAGAGAGAGTTTTACCTATCAAATTAACAAAAGCCAAAAAATGATACACAATTGGGTTGGGTTAAGAGACACCACTTTATAAAGCAGAGTGTCCCACAACTCTTTAGGAAAACACTTTAGCTTATAACATTGACATAGACTATACTTCATGCTCAAAAACACTCACTGAAATGTTTTGTTTTAAAAAATTCTAATAGATATTCCTCTGTAAAATAAATCATACTTGTTACAAGTTGCAGAATTAAAGCCATCAAAAGCCAAATGCAATTTAAAAAAACCTAAAGCATGTTAAAAATGTCAGGATAATGGCATTTAAAGGCAAAATTTTGTATATTTTTTGAACACTGAAAACAGTTTTGTTTTAAAGATTTATTTATATATGCATACAAGCACTGGGGTACAGGCCAGAGGTGTGGGGGGTGAGAGGATTCACCACAGAGAGCGGGGAGCAGAACAGGCAGATCAACGGAAGTACACTGCTAAGGGGAGCAGCAGGCACAGCAGGAGAGGTCTGCTGCGCCACGTGGTCCCCCCCAGGCAGCAGCAGGGATTGAACAGCTGCAGTGGCTGTGGCTGCGGTTTGCTTCATAGTGTGTTGCCTAACCCACTGTGCCACCAGGGAGGCCCCTGAAAACAGTTTTATAGGGGCCCCCAGGTGGCACAGTGGGTTAAGCATCGCACTATGGAGCAAACTGCAGTCACTGCAGTGTGAGTTCAAATCCCTGTAGCCAGCTGGGAGGTGATCCACACGGTGAAGACCTCTCCTGCCTCGCCCGCTGCTCCCCTCAGCAGTGTGTTTCAGTCCATCTGCCTGTTCTGTTCCCCACTCTGTCTCTGGTAGATCTTCCACCCCCCACACCTCTGGCCTGTACCCTAGTTCTTGTATAAATAAATAAGCAAATAAATAGAATATGCTTTAAAAAAAAACAATTTTATAGCAGGGAGCAAGATCATAACATCAAGATGGCTAAGTTATTAACTTTATCAACACCTTACCCTTTATGTTGCTTTCACAGCTGGGGTTTTTTTAGACCTTAACTTGAAGTATAAGACCAGCAAAGCAATTCCTCCATATGTGGCCAGCACACACTGAAAACAGTGGAAAAAGTAAATGAGCTTTGGTCACACCTACGTTATTCTAAGATATAACCACTTATAGGGATCATTAATACTTACATTCATTCTACCTGTGAGAGTATAAGAGTTGAAATACTTTTTAATGCCAGTGAACTGGAATTGGGCATCACTTTCTGGACCTGCCATGATTTCAATCTTAAAAAAAAAAGCAAGTAAAGTGAAAGTCATTACATATAAATACCGTTAATATAAAATGTCTTGCTGATAAGAGACAATTTTGGGTGGAGAATTACACCTTAACTTCTTACCTAACACTTCAGAATGTAAATCAAACCATTTAGCATAGCAAGAGAAGCCTATCATCTGATCTAATATCACTTGGTGTATTTTTCATTCCTGGCTCTATACCATGGTATGTTGTACCTGGAATCAATCAATTTAAAGACTAGCTGAAAACTGGAGCTTCTGAGAATTTCATGTAGAGGTAACCACTAACTAGACAACTCAACTTACAAATAATTTCTTTCATGATTTTTCTGAAAAAGAAATTAAGCCCTCCATGGAAATTTACTAAGTAGAGTTTATGGATACTAGCTATTGGTGGTGTCTGGCAAGCGGAATCTTTAATACTCCTTATGCTAAAATAAAACAGATAAAAGACTTAAATGTAGACAGTGAAAAAAAACCCTGGAAGAAAACATAGACAAGGGCCTCCTGGTGGCACAGTGGTTTGAGCTCAGCACTGTGAAGCATCTACAGCCCAGCCCAGTGTGAGTTTGATCTCCAGCCAGGGAGGGGACCCACATTGGTGTGGCGGACCTCTCCTGCTGCTCCCCTCAGCAGTGTTATTCAGTTGATCTGCCTATTCTGCTCCCTGCCCTGTCTCTGGTGAACCCCTCATCCCCTTCCCTCTGGCCTGTACCCCAGCTCTTACATGCACACATGGATAAATCTTTAAAAGAAAAAAGAAAACATGGACAAGTATTTTAATCATCTTAGAGAAAATATAAAGGTCAAAACCAAAAGGGTGAAACATAAAAAGAAAAAGTAATGAGACCAAATTTTAACCGTTAGACTGGCATAGATAAAATTATGGTTAACTAGTTAAGAATGTGGAAAAACACGCATTTCTTCCGCTGTTTAGAAAACAAACTAGTACAACTTCCCTAAAGTGCAATTTTGTAGTATTTTTATCAAATTATAAAGTGTTCATACCCTTTCTACTAATTGGTTCTTCTGTAGGAATTTACTCTTCTATAATATTACAAAGTAGAACACATGGTTTGAGAATGGTGACTGAAATACTGACTGAGGAATGTAAAAAATCAGAAAAACTAAGTCTGGCTACAGGAGACTATGTACATATATTTTTATATACTGACATGGAAAGATGATGTTCCCATGTAACGTTAAATGTTTAAAAAAGTCTTTGTGACATTACAGAGTACATATTAATGCTGCTTAAAAGCTGATGCCTATACCAGCATCATCAATCATCATCACTGGGAGACTGTTAGGAATGCCAATTTTCAGGCTGTACCTCAGGTCTACTGAATCAGAAACTCTGGGGCCCAGCAATCTGTTTTAATAAGCCTCCTAGATTATTCTGATGTTAAAGCTTGAAAAACAGTGATGGGGAAACAAAATCAAACACTTATTAGAACTTACATAGGAAAAAAATCCAGGAAAAATATATCGCTAACTTTTTTTTTTAATCTTTTTTTTTATTAAAATATTTTAAACTTTACATATACTTGCCATTAATTGTAATCCCCATGTATTCCCCTATCGCTAACTTTTAAGAGGAGGTTTTAGCTATAGTATTTTATTTTATTGATTTTTAAAAAGATTTATTTATTTATGCATACAAGCACTGGGGTACAGGCCAGAGGTGTGGGGGTGGTGAGAGAATCCACCCGACAGAGCAGGATGCAGAACAGGCAGAGTGACAGAAACACACTGCTGAGGGGAGCAGCGGGCACAGCAGGAGAGGTCTGCTATGCCATGTGGGGCCCCTCCCTGGCCGGCGGCAGGGATCGAACTTGTGCTGCAGTGGCTGCGGTTTGCTTCATAATGTGTTGCTTAACCCACTGTGCCACCGGGGCGGGCCCCTGGCTATAGTATTTTAAAAACTTTTTTTTTTAAGTAATTAAAAAAAAGCAAAGGCACATTCAAGGGTAGCCAGAACAAGACTTGAAAATTCGTATGTATGACCGCCTATCTACCACGACCGAAGCCACGCCGAGTCGACTGGCAACACTAACGAGCCGGTCGAGGTCCGGTCGAGATTGATAGGCAGTGATAATGAATCAGCTGGCTCTAGATGAAATGAGGGAGAAAGACAGATAGATGAGGAAGTGGTTACTGTGGAAACTGGCACTTCCCTCTTCATTCAAAGGCCTTCAGGGGCATTCATGTGAATAAAATTGGCAGTTATAAACTGGGCAAAAAACCTATTGAATATTGTTTCATGATTTTCGGAGCAGTGATGGAAATCCAAACTTCCGCGCGGGCCTCCTCAGAGGTTTGAGAGGCTGAGAATGAGTGGGGAGTGGGAAGTAGGATTTTGCTAGGACAAAACATGGAAAGACACGGGTCTGCACCCTTCAGCAAATTGCAGTTTCTTCTGGGCAAAAATCGCAAACCCTTTAAAGGACCTTTTTGGGGAGTGTCTGAACTGAAATTTGCTTTCTGAGCCTCAAGTTTAAAAAGGGCCATAAATGGAGAAAAAGAACCCAAGATGACTACTACTAATTGTTAAATGGTAGCCCATGGGGACACAAAGTCTAAGCAATGGGGTCTTCTGTTTTTCATTAAGCAGTGAACCGCTCTTGAATGCAATTAAACTTTCCATGCCTCTTTATTTTTCAGAAAATGTCAAAAGCGACCAACTGCCCTGGCTACTTTCTGTTTCCTTATTTTTTAAAAAAAGTTTCCTTATTTTTTCTGTTTTTCTATCTGAGGGGACATCTACCTGGAACGGCGCGATCACGGGGTAAAGGAGGGAAAGACGAGTGTGAGCCGCTCGGTTAACAGAAGCAGGCTCTCGCCCGAATTCACAGCTCTTGGTTCTCGCTACTTCCTAGGAAAGCCTTCCCGCATCCAACACAGACTGACATCTAAAGCGCTGACGGCGAACCCCGAGAACTCAGGGGCCCTCTACACTCACTCTTTAACACAGGCTGCAACGCAGCTAGAGGAGCCTGACCGGCCAGCTTCCTAAGCCCAGTTCATTGGAAACAAACAGCTAGGGGTGTGCAGAGGAAAAGAGGTTAATTCGGCCGGAGGTGGGGTCAGAAATCCGAGTTCTCACCCAATATTACGTCACTAGGTGACCTTGCGGGACTCCTTTTGCTTCGGGCCTCATTTTTCGCCAGTGAAAAATGCAACCTGAGTGCGTGGGAGCTATGGGAGCGCGTACCCGCCTTGCGCCGAGGTTTCCTAGCCACGATCCGACCCCTCGCACACAGACCTTCGTTTTCCCCCCTTTCTACTCCCCACAGCTCTCGTCTCCCCTCCCCCCAGTCGAAGACCTAGCGAGATTCTCGAACCAGAAGCGATAAGAGCCTAGGCCCACCCCGTACGGCGGTGGCGCGAGGTCCGACTCTGGGCTCCCCTCCGCACCCACCTTGCAGAAGGAACGAACCCCTCACCGTGTCCTTCAAGGTACGCGAAGCTATCTCTTGGTCCGGCCGGAAGAAGCCGCCTCCCCCGCACGCGGTCAACGGGCCACAGCGAATCAGCCTTCTGCGCCGATTGGCTGTGGCTCGAACTCCCGCCCTTCCGCTTCCTGTCTCTGACTCTCCCATCGGCCCCCCTCCGCTGCCCTGTAGGACTCAGCAAAGTAACGGAAGTAGGGCGTTGGGCCCGCCCACATTCCGGAAGAGCCTGTTCGAGCCATGGGTTTGCTGGTCTCCGCGTGGGTCATCACCGTACTGCTGGCTTTGGACTAGAGAGGTGACAAATCGCGGCACTGGTAAGTGATGGCAAAGGCGAGACGGAATATACCTCGTGGCTCCGTCCCAGGGTTAGCGCAGAAGCCGTTTTCTGCTAGAGGGGCGGCCTTTGTAGTCTCAGGCTCTGTCCCGGGAAGTTGCTTGTCTCTTCTCCTTTGCTGCTGGATCGCTTAACATTTTGCCCGCAATGAGACTAAGGATCAAATTCCCAGAAAATTAGATCCCACTGTATTTTACTGTTTCTAGGAACACACGCCCATTCTTGTTTCCAACTCGTAGGCTACCTCACCGGTGTCTTCTTTCACAGAGTCAAACTTTTGTAGATTCTTATTCCTGAGTGTCTCTCAGAACAACCTCTTCTATCTGCCATTTTCATATTGCTAGTTCTGGGTTTCAGGTTTCTCAGCTGTAACTACAGTTAGGTCCTATTCGATCTGCTTTCCTTCGGTTCTGTCTCTTCCTATCCACTGTGTACACTGCAGTACATTTTTTCTCGATTACTGTTCTGCATCTTCCCCTATATAAGGCTCTGAGATGCCAAAGTAAACTACTCATTTAAGTAAATATCTTTTACCAAAAAACCCCAATTTGTCTCTTAAAATTTAATTTTATTATGCTTTATTTGCTCTTTGATCTAATTGAATAATTCGTCAAAGAAAGAGAACAGCAAGTTTTTGAGTAATTGACAGATTGCTGGTGCATATTGAAATAATTGACCTACTGTTTTCATGCCGCTTCTCATATTCGTTCTGCTTTTTCCACCTGTGAAATTGCTTTTAACATTTAGTTCAAAAGCATCTTTAGGAAGTTTGCCTCCTTTACTGAACCCTCATCACTTCCTACCTCTTTGTTGATAGTTTGTAATCTGAATTGTATTTTAAATTTTTGCATAATCATTTTATCTTCCTAAAAGTGTGCATGTTTCTTGAAGGTAGAGGGTTGTATTCAATTGTGTATCTGACTTAACTGTAGCTCCTTAATGATATTTACTACATTGAATCTATAACTTCTTTTCCTGGAAAGAAATGTGTGAACTTGTGTTTTGAAGCAGACCTTTGGGAAGGTAAATTATGGATTATCTGGTACCTGGCATCAGACCATCTATTCTTAGTCCTGAATAATGAACATGGGTGCTGAAAGGTTCTATCTCTACCCATTAATCAGAACCTTTAGGAAATCTGATACTATGGCTACATCTCAGTGTTGTGCTTTGCATTATTTTTAGGAGACTCAAATATGGCAACCATGGAAGAAAGCTTCCCCCGAGGGGGTATAAGAAAAATCCACAAGTCAGAGAAAACTTTCCAGCAGTCAGTTGAACAAGACAACTTATTTGATGTAAGTGGTGTGATTGTTTGGTAAGACTCACTGAACATTTTCTCTGTTGTATGCTTATGAAGAAATGATCCTTACTTGAGACTCTTACTTTCCAGGTTTATTTCTTTTTGAAGTCCCCTTTTGTAAGTTGAATTTGTTAAAGAATTGATCTCGCCACTAGGCTATATTTTCTGAAGCATGGCATTTAGTATTTAAGTTTGCAGTGCTTTTTTCCCTTATTCTTAGGAACTTTGTGCCATGTTAATTAAGGATGAAGGGAAAGCGGTTTATCATTGCATTTTATGCATTTTAACCATTATGTGGTTCCTTGCCATATATAATGATCATAATTTGCATTAAAATTTGCAGTCTTTTTTTTTTTTTTAAGATTTATTTATTTATGCATACAAGAACTTGGGTACAGGCTAGAGGTGCAATGTGGGTCAGCTCCCTGGCTGGGGATCAAACTCGTGCAGTGGCTGCAGATAACCTCATAGTGTTGTGACTTAACCCCTTGAGCTACCGGGGAGGCCCCAAAGTTGCAGTCTTTATTGAGACTAGGCTATGTTCCAAATTCTAGAGTGAAGAGAACTAACATTTGATTGTGTGGCCTTATGCCTATTTTATGTAATCTTTCCAACCTTACTATGAAGTAAAGTTTGCCATCCTATGATAACAACCAAGGCTCAGAAAGGTTATATAATTTAAATGAAGCCATAAGCTTGTTATGGTGGAATTGGGTGTTTAACTTAGGTCTCTGGGAATCTACCTTCCATTTTTGCACACTGCTTCAAATTGCTTCCAATAGTAGGGAACCCCATTGTCCACCCCAGTCAGGGGAAGAAAAACACAGGAGAGAAAGCTTTTTGAGAACATTAGAAAGCCCAGACCTTGAGTGAAGGGAACACTAGGGACAAGATGGGAGCATTGGGATTGAAGCAGGAATTAAAGGAAAAATTGAATTGAAGGAATAACAAAGCAAGGTGTCAGAGGACCTGAAACTAGAGGGAAAAGCCAGAATTATTCTTACTCTTTTGGATCTCTTCTTCCCCCTACCCCCCAAGATTTCTACTGAAGAGGAATCTACCAAAAGGAAAAAGAGTGTGAAGGGGCCAGCAAAAACGAAAAGATTGAAAACTGAAAAGAGAGAAAGCAGCAAGTCTGTAAGAGAGAAGTTTGAAATCCTTGGTATTGAGGTTTGTTAAAATTTGGTTTTGTTATAAACAAACTACCTGGGTTGCTTAAGTTTGTGTATGTTTTTCTTTCCTCTTGCTTTTTTCTTTTTATATATAGGAATATGAAAATATTTGACACATTCATGTACATATGTGTTCTTATATACTTGCATATATACAGTATGTGTGCATCTGTGGAGATTCTTGCAGTTTGGTTTCAGATTGTATCCTATTTCTGTTATTAATCATACCTAGGATCATGTGTGTTTTTGTTTCTTAAGATTTATTTATTAATGCATACAAGAGTGGGGTGTAGGCCAGAGGTGTGAGGGATGAGAGGATTCAACAGGGGCAGAATGGGGAGCAGAAGAGATGGGTTGAATGAAATATACTGCTGAGGGAAGAAGTGGGTGAGACAGGAGAGGTCTCCTGCACCATGTGGGTTAGCTCCCTGGCGTGCATTTGAACTTGTACTGCAGTAGCTTTCAATAGCTTGATAGTACTGAGACTTAACCAGTTGTATCACCAGGGAGGCCCTCGTGTGGCTTTTTGTTTGTTATTCTTTTTAGCTGCTGAATCTCTTGTTCTGCTTGTTTTCTTGTGGAAATGTATTTTAGTAGATTCGTAGACTAGAATTGTCAGTAACTTTCATCATCATTCTAATTCTTCCTATTATCTAATAGATGTGGAAGCTATCTCAGAGAAGTGAAGTCGTCTTAGGTTCCTTTGTTTTGTAGATTATAACTCTGGCATGTTAGTTGTGGGAAAAAAAAAGAAAAACGATTCTCAAAGGAAAGATTCAGATTCAGCCTGGAGAAGCATTTGTTTTGTGTAGTACTTACAAAAAGATAATTTTTGAACACTAGAAAACTGAAATACTTCACATAAAAGTGTGATTCCTGGTGTGTTGTAAAACTTTAAAGCTCTGACAGCACATGGCACATTCCCTCATGTTTGTAGTCGTGTGGAACAAGTGATAGGGGCGCCCTCCAGGCTGGGACACCACGCCAGGATACCGCTGTCTCATTGGCCTGTTTCCTTCACTGTTACCTGCCAGGCATTTGAGTTTGTGTTGCTTGGAATAATGCAAATGACAGAGCACGCATTTGTCAGCACTCTTGAGCTGTTAATACTAGTATAATTTAGACCTATTATGATGCTGAGTCAGATGTTTGATAAGTGCACTGTCATACACACATTTGTATGTCTTTTCAGGTATGGAACTCTTGTTGTTTTTATGTTTGAGTTGGGGCTAGAAGTTTGAGCCTCTAATATGCCTAATGATTATTTTCTTCTTCAATTCACATGTTTCATTTTTTTCTTTTGTAGTCCCTGTGTGAGGGGATGCGGATTTTGGGTTGTGTGAAAGAGGTAAATGAACTGGAACTGGTGATCAGTCTCCCTAATGGCCTCCAGGGGTTTGTGCAAGTGACTGAAATCTGTGATACTTACACCAAAAAATTGAATGAACAGGTGGCACAAGAAGAATCTCTGAAGGTAAGAGAAACCTGAATGTAGTCTAGTTCTAGAAATAAATGGTGCCTAAATTGATGTAAAATTGCAACTTTGTTAAGTGCTAAAAAGAAAGTATAAGGCGCCCTGAGAGTTGCAGTGAGGGTTTTTTTTTTTTTTTTAAGTTTTTATTCTTTTAGCTAGTAAGAGGATTTTGACTTAGTCCAGGGAGCCTGGAAGACTTTCCCTGCCTCCTGAGCAAGGGATGCCTGAGCTTGATGGAGGGAGGAGGATTTATAGGTAAGGAAGGAAGGGCCTTTAGGCAGAAGGACATGGTGTGCAGCAGAGAGAAGACCTGTGTGACTGCGGCAGAAAGCGCAAGGGAGAGGTGTGGGATAGGGCTCAAGAGCTGAGTGGAGGTCTGACTCTAGTAACGGAGGTATTTTATAATTCTAGAATCAATGGGAACCAATTGAAATGGCCCCACTGGCATCGGTGATATGTAGACAACATATGAAGATTCAGATTGTTGGCAGCTTGGGGTCAGAATTTACTGAGAACCAAGGGAGGCAAAGTCTTTGTGATGGATTTGGTGTGGCTAGTGAGTCAGAGAAAAGTGTCAGGAATGAACTCTAGGATTCCGTTGATCACCAGCCATCCCATCCCATCCTGAGATAAGAAACTCCAAAGGAGCCTGGATGGGAAAGATGACCTTGATTAGATTTTCGGACATTGAATCAGCGGTGCCATTGACAGGTGATTGCAGCGCTCAGACAAGACTGGGTTAGAAACATAAATGTGTGCAAACATCTTTGTGTAAGTGGTAATAGAAGTTATGAAGGGGAAAGAAGTTGCTTAGAAGGAGCAAACAGAGTGAGAAGAGACTGAGCCTGGACTGAATACTGGATTTTAATTGCTCAGGTTTGAGGAGAAGAAACAACTGCGTGAAGGCCAGACAATGGCGTCTCAGTGTTGGGTCAGGGTATGGCTCAGGTTTCTCATTGTGTTTTACAGGACCTGGTCAGCTTGCCTGAACTCTTCTCACCCGGGATGCTGGTGAGATGTGTGGTAAGCAGCCTGGTCGTCAAAGAAAAGGGCAAGAGGAATGTCAGACTATCTCTGAACCCTCAGAAAGTCAATGAAGTGCTGAGTGCTGAGGCCCTGAAGCCTGGCATGGTATGTATTTGGGGTCAGAGAAGTAGAGCAGATAACATACTTTCTCTCTGTCCAGAGCCATAGGTCTTTCACACCAGGAGAATTAATGTTCCTGAATCCCTCTTCTGTCCTCTGGTGGGAATTAAAGTTGAAAGGAGAGTGGATTTGGATGGGATTGTGGGATGATATGTCAAGATAGATGGTGGGAACCCTTACATTTGCTGGTCGATGTTTGCAGTGTGGCTCATTACCTTTGACTTGACTTTGGGAATGCTCCCGTCCCTCAGCTGCTCACAGGTACCGTGTCCAGCCTGGAAGACCATGGCTACCTAGTGGACATTGGTGTTGGTGGGACCAGAGCTTTTCTGCCTCTGAAGAATGCCCAGGAGTATATCCAACAGAAGAACAAAGGTGAGGGGAAGACAAAGGGCCATTACATGTCAGTGAGGTGGTACAGTGGGGATTATATTTAAAAGTTATTTTGATGAGAATGGTGATAGTATGTATGGTGATGCTGAAGACTGCCTGGCTTTGCTAAAATTAGTCATTCATCTTAGCTGATGGAAAATTGGATATAGGGTCTCACTAAAATATGATGGTCGAGTTTTACTTTTTCTCAGAAGAAATTTCCACTGAAATTTGAACACGTAGGGCCTCTGAACCAGCACTTTCCTGTCTTACTGAGATTTTTCTGTGTTTTTTGGGAGTTGATTCTAGATATGGGTGTACTACATAGTAACTGAGCTGATGGCCATGGACTTTTCGGGTATTGCTTGAGCTCAAGTTAAAGTTCCTTTTCATAGAGTTATTTTTCTTGGGGGACTGGGCTGGGCTTGCAGGTGCTAAGCTGAAGGTGGGTCAGTACCTGAACTGCATCATAAAAGAAGTGAAAGGCAGCGGGGGAGTTGTCAGTCTGTCTATTGGCCAGTCAGACGTTTCTGCTGCCATTGCCACTGAGGACCAAAACTGGACCCTTAACAACTTGCTGCCAGGATTGGTGGTCAAATCCCAGGTACAGGAGGTAAGCCATTCATGTTACTTTTCTTTTAATTTCAAAAAGATTTATTTATTTATGCATACAAGAGCTGGGGTATAGGCCAGAGTCGAGGGAGGTAAGAGGATTCACCAGAGACAGAGTGGGAACAGAAGAGGCAGATTGACTGAAATACACTGCTGAGGGGAGCAGCGGACAAGGCAGGAGAGGTCTGCTGTGCCATGTGGGTCTCCTCCCTGGCCGGGGATCTAACTTGCGCTGCTGTGTGGCAGATGCTTCACAGTGTGGCGATCAACATGCTGCACCATCAGGGAGGCCCCGCATGTTAGTTTTCTAAAATAAAAGTAACGTTTATTAAAGTACATGTACACAGTCTAAACTTTGCTGTAGCCAGTGCCATGGTGAAATAATAACATTGGATTTATTGGGTTATTAAAGTAAATTTCACCTGTGTGTTTGTAGTTTTTAAAATGTGACTGACTGCTAGAAAACTTAAAGTTACATATGTGACTTGCATTATATTTCTGTTGGACATTACTCATTTAATCATTACTAATTTAATAAATCAAGTGGTATTAAAAATGAAGAACTCTCATCCTTCCTAACCCCTGTCTTTAACTTTTTAGTTTCTCTTTTGAAATTTCTGAATTTCTAAATTGCCAATATGGTAATAAACATGTAAAAATACATATAATTTATATCAGTCCATCTCTCTTGGTTTGTCAGTTTTAGACATTAGTTTAACTTTTCAAGGTAGATGAAGATTTGACTGTCTTAATCTCCTCTCTCAACTTTCCAACAGTATTTAAACTTCGGGTAAATCATTGTTCAGTATTTAAATATTGATGACTACATAAATATTATTTACTGCCCAAGATAGGTTGTATACTGTGACTCGAATTTTCTGTTGTTGGAGTTGAAAATCAGCTTTGTTTTTGTCATTTGCTAAATTCTTTTCTTTCCTATCATGATTCTTCATACACCCTCTTAGTTATTTTCCTCTCACTGCTGATTTCCATGTTTTCAAACCCTTTAGATGATCTCTTTGTTTTTTTCACCTGGAGACTCATGCAATGTCCCCCTGCAATACAAAACTGGCTACTCTGTTGGGCTCCTGTGTAGCTAATGTCCGAGGACTTCCCTTCTCTGGTCCTGGATCCCCACACCCCTTTGCTGTATTGAATGAGTCTTCTTTGATTTCATGCCTCTTGGCTTACTCCCTCATTTTAGTTTGCACATTTTCCAGAAGAGCCTCAGAATGGTACATGGGAGGTTAATTTCTTGCCATGTGAGTCTGAAGTCCCTCAGACCACAGCTATGACTTACTACAGGGAAGGCGGTAAGACAAAATCAGCAAAGGGAAAGCGCCTGTAGAGGGAAGTCTAGAAAAACCCAGGTGCGAGCTTCTACAACTCCCCTCCTAGTGGAGTCAGAAAGGGTGTAAGCCGCTCTCCAGCAGCATGTTATGACTAACATGTGAAATGTTGTCTACCAGAGACCCTCATCTGAGACTTACTTCCTGATGCTTTAATGAGGCTGCCCACTTCGGTACCCTGTCTGACACAGTTATGATGGAAAATGTAGCATTAAAGTGTTTGGTATTGACACATCTCAGTCTCAGTTTCTTCACAGAGCTTTTTCTTAACTTATTCTATTTATTCCTAGGTGACTCCTTTTGGCCTTAAGCTAAAATTCCTCTCACACTTCACTGGCCTAGTGGATTTTATGCACCTGGACCCTAAGAAAGCGGGGACGTATTTCTCAAATCAAGCAGTAAGAAATGTTGCACCTCTCTTTCCTTGATTTCATTTGTGTCCTGGTCAGCTGTCCAGTACCTCAGCTAGCTATGGAGTGGGCCGTAGGCTGCAGGGGTGCAGAGGCGGTGAAGGGAAGAAAAAGTTTGGAGGAGCACAAGAAAGTTCCAGTAGTTGTCTCTGGGAACTGAGGTTGTGAACCCAGAGAGAAAAAGGCAGCTTTTAGTTTTTAGTTTGTGTTCTTTCGTTTCTGAACTTAACTGATTTCGAGGGGCGGGGATAGAGCTTGGGTGCTAATCTTTTATAATTTAAAGTGTTTGGGGAGGGGTTATGTAACATAGGAGAAGGAGAGATGTTTAAGCAGACATATTTAAATAGATAAGTGTAGCTTAAAAAGTACTATGAGTAGTAGAAATAACAGTTTTGAAAATTTGAAAGTACAACTGGCTGAAATACTGAAGATTATGTAGTCAGGTGTTAATGATTAACTTTGGGTGATTTTTCTCTTACCTACTCAAGTTTTCTACAGTGAATGTGGATTATTTGGGAAGAAAATCTCAAAATATGTTTTTCAGAATAAAAAAAAGATTTTTAGTTTTTTAACATGCTAATAGATGCCATAGAAACTTTTTTTCTTTTTTAAATTAAAATGAGTTTTCCCATCATTCAGTGATATCTTTGTTGACGTTTTGGTAGGCCTCTTCCTATATGTTGTTCACATTTCAGTAAACTTCTTCCTAGGAATTGGTTTTGCTCCATGTCATAACTGTATGCAGAGTTAAGTCATTTTACAGGCTGTTACCTTATGTGACCTGTTTGTGGTGTGTTTCAAATGAGCCTTTCATGGTGACACCAGTACATGTATTCTGTCCCGTATGCATTGTTACCATGATGGTGCTGAGGTGATATTTTTCCTGGCCTTAAGTAAGCCGTAATTTAATTGGACATAACTTCTTCTTGGACATAATTTCTAGGACATTTTACTTGAATTTTCTGTGTTCTACTTGGCATCTAACCTCTCCAGCACACAGTCTTGATCTCAGAAAGTCTGCTCCAGGGTCCTTGTATCCTGTGTGCCTCCTGATCATTATTCCCTTTCCTTGTGTAGGTAAGGGCCTGCATCCTCTGTGTCCATCCTCGGACCAAAGTTGTACGGCTGAGTGTGCGCTCCACATTCCTGCATCCTGGGCGCCCGCTCACCAGGCTCTCCTGCCAGCACCTGGGAGCTGTGCTGGATGTTACTGTCCAGGGCTTTTTCAACAAAGCTGGCGCCACCTTCAGGCTGAAGGATGGGGCTCTCGCCTATGCGCGGGTAAGGACCCTCTTAATTTTGTCAGGTATCTTATCACTAGAGGGACTTTTGTATCACCAGTGTCCTTTTTTGCTCTCCTTACCCCTTATGTTAAATTCCTATATTTCGATATTCCCCAAGTGTGGCAACTATCATTGGGGCTAGACGATGCACATTTGTTATATTAAAGTGACTTATAATTAATTTTACTTATTTGATACTTGGTGAATGAGAGTTACAAGAATGAATAAGGTAGGATCTATAACAAAATTTGGCAAAGGCTTTCTTAAAGGGCCAGACAGAGTGTACTTTTAGACTGATGGGTCATGTGATCTCTATTCTAACTACTTAGCTCTGTTATGGCTAAAACTGCCACAGAGAATATGTAAATGAATGGGCCTGACTATGTTCTAGTAAAACTTTAATTTACAAAAATAGGCAGTGGTTTGTCAGCTTCAGTTTACTGACCCATAATCTAGATTCTTCTCTGACCTTATAGAGAGTTCGTGATGGTAAAGAACAAGTTTTTATTTAGAAGAATAATTTTAATAGGTACTCAGAGTACTGTTTTGATGGTAGGTGATAAATGTGAGTCATCTTGGTGTGCTGTAATGTCTGATTGCCTCACATCTCTCTTCTCTTGTTTGTCTTTAATCACTTGGTACTTTGTAGCTCACCCATCTCTCTGATTCTAAGTACACCTTCAATCCTAAAACCTTCAAGCCAGGCAATACTCACAAGTGTAGAATCATTGACTTCAGCCAAATGGATGAATTGGCTTTGCTCTCTCTGAGGACGTAAGTCTTATTAATGTGTGTGTATCTGTGTTCGGGGGTGGGGGGGCAGGGTGTAAGATGGGCTTGTACTGACTGCGAATGCAGTCAGTTTCTCATGGCCTTCCTCGGTAAGGCTTTCCTTCCATGCTAACGTGACTTAAGTAGCCCTTAATTTTAGGCAGCCTCTGCTGTAGTTTATTAAATGCTTTGTTTTCCTTCTGTTCTAGATCTATTATTGAAGCTGAATACTTCAGGTATCATGACATTAATCCTGGGGCATTGGTCAAGGTAAGGCCACAAACATATAATTAGTTCCTCCTCCACCTTCACATAGTCATTATTTCACAGGTTAACTGTCAGCTCATTAGTCCTCACGGTAACACATTTAAAGTTTTGTTCTTTGCCTCTGCCTGTTAACTTTGATTTCTTTCTCTTCCCTTGGCAAACGTGTAATTAATTTCAAAGTAACCGCCATACGTGTACCACCCAGCTACACAAAGGCAATAGATCATAAGTCCTGGGGTTGATGATGTTTATTAGACCAGCTCTGGTAATTGAACTCCTGGGGGTGGAAGAAACCGGTTCCAGTTTCTCTTATCTGGGCCAGCTAGCTCAGCTTTATAGGTAGAGTCCATTTTAGGGGAGACATAGTCTTCTCCTTTAGAGATTGTACTTGTAAAGCAGACAGAAATTACTTGCTCACACAAAAAAGATGTGAAGATTCCTGTAAATATATTGATCCAGATCAATATCCACATCAGGGTAGAGTTTATGCTTTGACTGAGATCTGGAGCAGCAGGCACAATTGGGTCAGGAGTTGAGCTTGGTAAGACAGGTGTGATGTGCTTTGTTGTAAGAGGAGGAGGAAAGACCATTTTTTAAAGCATCTTGGTATCTTTTCTTCGGATTCCCTAGGGCACAGTGATGACCATGAAGTCATGTGGGATGCTGGTTAAGGTCGGCGAGCACATCAGGGGCTTAGTACCTACCATGCACCTTGCTGATATCCTGTTGAAGAATCCAGAGAAGAAGTATCATGTTGGGGATGAGGTCAAGTGCCGGGTGAGCCTCCCTCAGGGTCTCTGTGAGGGATTGGGCCAGCTTGCGATGAGAGCAGTGCTTCTCAACTTGTTTCTTTTTCCACAAAAACATCACATAATGTCTGTCGTGCTGTTTGGATGGGGACGAGAAAACTTGGTCCCTGCCCTTGAGAATTGTGTAGTGTAATTGAGAGATCAGGTATCTGTACATGAAGAAAGCAGGCCAGTGAGACCTTTTGCCATGTGGTTCAGTGCAGGCTGTATGCTGTGGTCAGACCTCAGAAAGGGGGTTTGCAGATGGCCTGGTGCACTAAGACTCATTGGTGATATCAGATAGTAGCTACCATGTAATACATGTTCTCTGTCAGTTGCTACCCAGGCACATGACTTGTATATTTTCTTTCAATCCTTAAAAGAACTCAATACAGTAAATACTGTTGCCCTCATTTTGCAGGTGGGGAAATTAAAGCTTAGGAAAGCCAAGCATCAAACCCAGTGTGTCATACAGCTAGTAAATTGCAGAATCAGTTTTCAAATTCAGCTCTGTGTAACAGTAATGTCTTCTAGGTTTCTGGCAGAGGTAGGGCTTGAACTGGAGAAAACAGGTAGGATTTGGGAAGTTGAAGGGGAGCAAGGCGTTTGTCAGGCACAGAAATGGCACAGACATAGCTGCCAATACTTGGGTGTTTTATGACATACTTGAATCTCAAAAGAAATTAAAGAGTGTTGTGAAGATTAAATGTGATTCTACATAGTGCTTAGCACAGGACCTGGCGTGTGTAGGTGCTCAGAACGTTAGACTTTTTTTTTCTTACTGTGTTATTGAGTCAGCAAAGGTATTGCCCACTGGAGCATAATTTTTAATAGTGAGGTCAGGTGTTAGAGGATTTTCTCTGCCCTCAAAGAGATGACTTTCTGAGGGATGAGAGATAGTTGGATCTTAGTCTCAGTTATAGCTGATATGCAACAGTACTTCGCTGGTAAGTCAGTCCAGTCTTTCCTTCTATTAGATGAGAGGCAAGTGGACCAGGGCCCTAAGGCAGTTAGAAGAAACGGTGACCCAGGACTCGGGTGCAGTGGGATAATGAGTGCTGCTGTGGCCCCGGGGTGGAGTTTGCAGCAACTTGTGGTAGGAAGAACTTTGGAAGTAGAGTGATGTGTGCCGAGGGAAAGAGAGAGTAGGGCCTTAGGAACTGACCGTGGCCTCTGGCTTCAGGGCTTTGCAGAGACCAACCCACTGGCTCTCTTAATGCTGGGAAACTTGATGATCTTCCCCTCAGGTTTTGCTTTGTGATCCTGATGCCAAGAAACTGTTGCTGACCCTGAAGAAAACCTTGGTTGAGTCCAAACTACCTGCCATCACCTGCTATGCTGATGCCAAGCCTGGTCTGCAGACACATGGCTTCATCCTCAGGGTCAAGGACTATGGCTGCATTGTGAAGTTCTATGGTGATGTGCAGGGACTGGTGCCCAAGCATGAGCTCAGTGCCGAGTATGTCCCTGACCCGGAGAACACCTTTTACACTGGCCAGGTAAGCCTTTCCCTGGATGGGCTCCCATCCTTGGTGACCCATGAACGGAGATTTGAAGGAGTAGTTGGAGGGTACTTTCTAAGATGTGAGGAAGAGCGCTGTGGGCCTGAGCCAGGTAAGTGGAAGAGCCGGAGAGCAGGACACAGAGAAACCCTCGGGGGTTCAGCAGCAGCTGGCAAATTCATGGACTTGAAGCCTACAACTTGGAAGAAATTATTTGTCTTTACCAGTAACACACTGGGTGTCCCTCATGTCAGAGGTTGGTCTGAGGCCACTATCACCACAAGGGGGCAGTGCCATAAAACTATGAATCTGGGTCTGTCTAGGGAAAAAAAATTTTAACATGGGGCTATACCAAAAAATTTAGTCAAGTCTTCCTTTCTCCCAGAAGGCCTTGTGGAATTCAGTGTAACTCAGTACATGTCTTTTCACTGGCTTCCCATCTGATCCAGGGTTTTGGTAGATCTCTTAAGTCCTTTGCATTGCTCATGGGGGGCACCTTTCTCTGGGACCTGAAAGGCCAGCTATGAGGAGGTAACTAAGCAGATGTGGTTTCTCACCAGGTGGTGAAGGTTGCTGTGTTGAACTGTGAGCCATCTAAAGAAAGGATGCTCTTGTCCTTCAAGCTTTTGAGTGATCCAAAGAAAGAACGCGTGGAACACAATCAGAAGAAGAGAGCCATTAGCACTGGGCAGGTACTGGGCTTGTCCGGACAGGTCTCAGCTTACTGAGGCAGAAGGCCGGGTGCCCCGGCCCATGGGATTCTGGAGCCTACAGAGGGGAAAGATAGGGAAGCTAGACAAGATTCTCAGGCTAGAGAGATTTGGGGTTCACTCTGAGAGAGGCCCTCATGTATGCTCTTTGCTGTGTATCAGAGCAAATGGAAGCTATCTAGGAAAGGAAAGTTCTGTCACGGTCTGGCTTTTCAGGGTGTCCTGCTGCCCTCTGCTCTCTGTTCCCTAGGGCCAGCCTGCAAGTCTGTCCTTTCTCTGGGACCCCTTTCTCTGGGACAGGGGAGAGGAGTGAGCACACCAGTGGGTGGTGTGTGTCTGCCCTGGACCTCAGGCAGGGGTGCAAGAGTGGTGGGGGTTGGGGGTGGGGAATGGACAAAGCTGCTTCTCTGGTGTTGACCTCAGTGATCCCTAGTGCTAGGATTTGATGCCCTGCTCTCCTGACTCAAACAAAAGCTCTCTGCTTGACAAGCGCTGTTTTTTGTCTTTCTCTTCCCTGAGTAGTTGGTGGATGTGAAGGTTTTAGAGAAGAACAAAGATGGGTTGGAGGTGACTGTCCTGCCCCACAACATACCTGCTTTCCTCCCCACGCCTCATCTATCAGACTACGTTGCCAACGGCCCGCTGTTGTTCCACTGGATCCAGGCAGGTGATACCCTTCACAGAGTCCTGTGTCTGAACCAGAGTGAGGGACATGTTGTATCCTTTACTGATATATCTGGGGTGCTGTGGAAAGTGGGGGAGTCATGGATCCATGTGGGAGGTTGGGTAACTCTGGGTTAGGCTCTGCTCTTAGAAACTAAGGAAAAATACTAGCCATTTGATTTCAGAAATACCTCCATAGGGCTTCCCTGGTGGTACAAGGGGTTAAGTCTCAGCACTATGAGGCTGTTGCCAGCAACTGCAGCGCAAGTTGGATCCCCAGCCAGGGAGCTCACCCACATGGCGCAGCAGTCCTCTCCTGTCTCACCTGCTGCTCCCCTCAGCATTGTATTTCAGTATTGCCTCTTTGAAGGAGAACATTGCCTCAGCTTGTTCTGCTCCCCACTTTGTTTCTGATTAATTCTCTCACCACCGCCCCCCAATACCTACAATACCAATACCTGGCCTACACCCCAGCTCTTATATGTATAAATAAATAAATCTTTTTAAAAAAAAACAAAAAACCTCCATAAGACCAAACCATTAGCCAAGGCTACCTTCTCCCTCTATTTCCCTGGTGGAAAGTAGAGCGGGATTAAAGTGCTTCCTGATTAAAGATGCTGAGGGTCAGGGCAAAGGGAGAGTTCAGGCTTCTGGGAGGGGGCAGGATGGTATACCAGACCCAACGGAATATTCCCTGTCACAAATCCAGACTTTACTGGGGTGTTTGGTGCTTGCCTTTTGAGTTAGAACAATTAATGTAACTTGTTCTTTCCTGCCTTTCCTTTTTTTCTCCCACCACCCACCCTGTTCCCCTTTGGGATATGGGGCTCAGAAAATCCCTCTTAGTCCCTCTTATTATAAGTACTTTGAAGGAGAACATTGCCTCTTCCCTTACAGAATGTGATCTCTCTTTAGAGTGAAGGTGGGTGGGGGAGGTGAAGTAGGGCTGGCTGGTGTGATGTGGGGACAGTGAAGGACTGTATCATGGCTGATCCAGCTGCCAAACGATGGGGTGGGCAGGCCACTCCTTTTTTGGTCCCCTCCAGTGATCTGCAAAGGAGTTCATGAGGAATGGAATAAATCAGTGGTTCTCAAACACGTGTGCCTCCTAATCACCTGGAAGGATTGGTCAAATGCAAGTTGCTGGAACAAACACAAAAGTTTCTCTCTCAGTAGGTTGGGGCTTAAGGATTTGTATTCTTGACTAGTTCCAGGAAGTGCGGATGCTGCTAACCTGCGCAGCACTGGGGTAGCAGAAGGTGTAGAGTAAACCGTCGGTCATTTCATTTACTCTTTCTGGAATATTCCTTGATGAAATGCTACTAGCTCCTTTGTAGGAAACCAGCTTTGGTATCCAGTGTAGAAGGTGGCGAGGATCCTAAGAGCTTCTCAGAGATCCATCCTGGAATGCTACTCACGGGTTTTGTGAAGAGCATCAAGGACTATGGTGTGTTCGTCCAGTTCCCCTCAGGTCTTAGTGGACTGGCCCCCAAAGCTGTAAGTTCAGCCCCATGTATAAGGACCTTTGGGGAGAGACAACGGGATCATGGAACCCAACAGTGGGAAGGAGCAGGTACTCATCCCTCGAGAGATTTTCAGGGGCATGACATGACGTACCTGGCTGAGGGGGAATGGAGCTGAGCTTTAACAAACTACACTCCTTTACCCAGTTGCATGTCCTGGCTCAGGGCTGGGTCCTGTACTTCTTGCTGCAGTACTGGGCAGGTGAATAGTGGCCCTGGAGACTACATTTGAAGAGACTAAACTTGTTTTTAGACTTCCAACATATACAGACATGGAAATAGATTTTCCTGAGCACCTTGAGTACAGGTTTTTTTAGGCTCTTGGGGTTTTTAAGGTATTAAGGTAGCAGAATACCCTTGAAATTATTACCCCTCTGCCCCACATACCCTTGAGTCACACCTTTTTAGACTAGATGCTGTTATGCTTGCTGAATAAATAGACTCTGAATGGGGCATGTATGGCAGCACTGAGAAAATAGCTTATAGATCATTCTCACCTCAGATCACATGTAAATATCTCTCCCTCTCCATGGATTTGTCTTCCTGCCTAGACAATCTCATTTTTATCTCCTACCAGAACACTTTTTAAAATGGGAGCAGACAGAAGGGCCCTCGAAACGTGCTTAGTGAGGTCACACAGTTCACATTAAGTGCTAGAGCCTGGCAGTAATGTGTGTTCTGGTCTGGGTGTCCTGGAAGCTGGGCGTGGCAGCCAGGGCCTTGCTTACATTGTCGTGGAAGTGGAGTAGAGCTGTGCTGAGAGAGGGCTGAGGGGAACATTCTGGGCCTCATTCCACTCTCATTGAAGTTTTTGTGGGCACATTAAGTGTGTCTTCTTAATGAACTTCCTTTCCCATTTTCTTCCCGTCAGCTCATGAGTGATAAGTTTGTGACCTCCACAAGTGACCACTTTGTTGAGGGGCAGACAGTGGTTGCGAAGGTGACCAACGTGGACAAGGAGAAGCAGCGGATGCTGTTGTCGCTGCGGCTGTCAGACTGCACTCTGGGGGACGTGGCTGCCACCAGGCTCCTCCTCCTCAGCCAGTGCCTGGAGGAGCTGCAGGGTGTGCGCAGCCTCATGAGCAACCAAGGTGGGGGCAACAGGGCTGAGGAGGAGGGTTCGAGGGTGGGGAGCACTCCTGAGTGATACCTGTCCGTTTTGATGGGTGGTTGGGTTTCTTAGAATTAAAACCAAAAAATAAACGTTAAGATCGGGAATATGGCCTGCATAAGGCACACTAATCAGTGAGTGTACTGCTCAGTAAATGTTTATAAGCAGACGTCCCTGCTTACCACCTCCAGATTCAGGACCTTCCACCCAGTTCAGAATCTGTGATCGCAACTCGAGCTTGCTTGCAGTGTTCACCTGTTCACTTTTTGTTTCTTTGTTCAGCATATACACAGTGGGTGAGAAAATGGAATTGGCCCTGCCAGTGGGTTCAACAGGGGCTCTTATTCCGACCCTCCTAGACATTGAACTGTTTGTGGGGTTGTTGGAACCTTAATGGCATTTGGGAACAAATGTAGAATTCTAACCAGAATGAATGAAAATTCAGAAGCCAAAAGAAGACTTAAGTCTTGGGTATTTATTGGCTGTCTTGACGAATTGGTATCCAGGCAGGATTTGCAAGGGGCTTAGGTCTTTCTGCCTGTGATTTGTTTTCATGAACATTAAACGTGCTTACCAGAAGTGATTTTACCTTCGCAGAGGTTCCTCTGTGATGGCAGCACATTTCCAAAGCAAAAGATTGGTGAGTTGTTTCCTGCTCCTAACCCCTGTTTCCTTTGGGTCTCTGGCAGACTCTGTGTTGATCCAGACGCTGGCTGAGATGACCCCAGGGATGGTGCTTGACCTGGAGGTGCAGGCGGTATTAGAAGATGGCTCTGTAGTGTTCAGTGAGGGCCCAGTGCCTGGCCTGGTCCTGAGAGCCAGCAGGCATCATCGGGCAGGTGAGTGCTTCTGTTGTGCCCATCGCGGTTGGCGGGGAAACCCTTTGCCAGTTGGCCCCATCCTGGCTACAGAACTTTCAAAAACGTGGGGTTGATGAACAGCTACAACTGAAATTTTCAGCATGCCTATCTTCTGTGAGTGCAAAGCAGGGTAACTGACAGCACACTAAAAAGGTGTAGGTATAAACCCTTTATTGTTATAATTGGGTCACTACATCTTTGGGAATCGGCTTGCAAAAAATAAGGCTCACCTGCACTTGAACAGCGGGAGCTAGAACCATGGCTTTCCTGCCACACAGCGCCCCAGGGTATACTTCCTTTTTTCTGTTTTGGGCTTAAGGACTACAGGGCTCTTGGAGGGGACTGTCTCCCTCCACCGTGCTGCCCGGGAGTGATCACATTGTGTTCGGTCCCGCACTGCAGGGCAGGAGGTGGAACCTGGCCAGAAAAAGAAGGTTGTAACCCTAAATGTTGACATGCTGAAATTGGAAGTACATGTTTCCCTCTGCCACAGCTTGGTGAACAGAAAAACTAAAAAGGTAAGTTCGCAGGTTCATCAACGCCCCTTCAACCCTGTGCTCTTTGCTCAGGGTTCTCTTGCCAATCTGTCGTAGGGTGGCCGTATGCCTGGATTTGGCTGGCACATTCCCAGTGTCCACCCCTCATCTTGATGTAGTTGTTGAAAGCACTTTGACTCTGGTTCAGATAAATTCTTTGGTTACCTGTATTTAGGGCCAAGCAGGTAATGTGAACGTGAATATGAACAGGTGGGTTAGGCAGTGCTAGCTATGGGGACGACAGATAGTGGAAGCATGGCCTGGAAGCAGGGGCAGAGACTCTTCAGCTCCCTCTGGTCGTGCCAGGTAGGAACACCTGGGTATGGTGTGGCTAGGTCTGATTTTTGAGAGAAGGCAGAATTTGGATTTTTATTTTATTTAAAATAAAAAATGCTGGAAACAACATTTATATTTTTTAAAAGTATCATATGACCCAAACAAAGCATATCCATGGGTAATCCTGAGCTCTGGCAGTTCATGCTGTGTGACAGAAGAATGGGTTCAAGAGAAGTCTCAAAATTTGCATTTTTCTGTGGATGGCTTAATATATGTGGTCATCATCTAAAGCATTATGAGTATATAATTGCATAGTGTATGAAGCAGAATTTTAGGTATAGTCCTTAATTCTAGTTGTTTAAAGTTTTAAGACTTAGACAAGGAGAAATGATAACAATATCAGCTTTTCACTAGATTTTTTAGCGGGTCCCTATCCCATTTTATCATCCGAGTGAAGCTGGTACACAGTGTGGGTTTTGGGAAAAGATAAGCCACATGTCTGGTGCGCAATAAGCTCTCAGAAGCACCTCTGCTTGCTGAATGACTGAAAGAGCAAATTTATTTGGTGGAGAGTTGTGAGACCAAGAGCATCAGGAGTCTTAGTATCTTAAAGCTGGAGAGCCGTTAGGTCAGCTGGCTCTGCATCAGTCGCCTAAGTAGCTTTTTAAATTTGGGTTTACTAGTGCCAGGATAGGTCCTTCAAATATGAGTTCAAAACTAAAAGTAACTCCAGATGATTCTGATGTCGTTCCTTCTGGTTATTCACGCCACCTCAGTGTACAGGAGGGGAAGGCTTGGTCTAGTGAGTGAAGGCCATTTGTTAAACTGCCCAGTCTAGCCGTGGGTCCCCTAGTCTCCAGTGGGCTACCGCAGCCCTGCCTTGCCTAGTGGGTGGGTGACGCCTGAGTATGTGTGGTCTCTAAGAAGTGTGCATGGTGGACTTTTTCTGTCTCTTAGCTGAAGAAAGGCAAAGAATACCAGGCGATTGTGCAGCACCTGGAGGAGTCCTTTGCTGTTGCCTCCTTGGTAGAGACTGGCCACCTGGCAGCTTTCTCCCTGACCTCTCACCTCAATGACACCTTCCACTTTGACTCAGAGAAGTTGCAGGTGGGACAGGGTGTTTCCCTCACCCTCAAGACCACAGAACCAGGAGCGACCGGTCTTCTTTTGGCTGTGGAGGGGCCAGCTACTAAGCGGACCATGAGACAGATCCGGAAGGACTCTGAGACGGTTGATGATGACGAGGAAGTGGATCCAGCTCTGGTTGTCGGCACCGCAAAGAAGCACTCCCTGTCCATTGGGGATACTGTCACAGGGACAGTCAAGTCTGTTAAGCCCACCCATGTGGTTGTGACCCTGGAAGATGGCGTCATTGGCTGTATCCATGCCTCCCACATTCTCGATGATGTTCCAGTGGGCACCTCTCCTACTGCCAACCTGAAAGTTGGGACTACAGTCACTGCCCGAGTGATTGGTGGGCGAGACGTGAAGACGTTCAAGTATGGAGGTTTTGGGGAATGGGCTGACTTTAAGGAGATTGTTGTAATTTGGGAGAAGGAATAGGAACATGGGCAAAAAGTTGCACATAAATCAGTCAGTTAACAAAAACTTTAACCAAAGTATCTTTTTTTAAAAAAAGCTTTACTTTTACTTATTTATGCATACAAGAGCTGGGGTGTAGGCCAGAGGTGCAGAGGGTGAGAGGGTTCACCAGAGACAGAGTGGGGAGCAGAACAGGTGGATCTACTAAAGTACACGGCTGAAGGGAGCAGCGGGTGAGGCAGGAGAGGTCTGCTGTGCCATGTGGGTTGACTCTTTGGCCAGGGCTCAGACTCAAGCCACAGTGGCTGGTGACAGCTTGGTAGTGCTGAAATTTAACCCCTACGCTACCAGAGAAGCCCCAAAATATCTTTTCGTTTGTCCTTTTAAAATGGAATCTTGTGGGGGCCTCCCTGGTGGCACAGCGGGTTGAGCACCACACTGAGAAACATCTGCTGCACAGCAGCATGAGTTCGATCCCCAGCCAGGGAGGGGACCCACATGGCACAGGCAGACCTCTCCTGCCTCGCCCACTGCTCCCCTAAGCAGTGTTTCCGTCGATCTGCCTGTTCTGCTCCCTGCTCTGTCTCTGGTGAATCCCCTCACCTCCCGTGACTCTGGCCTGTGCCCCAGCTCTTGTGTGCATAAATAAATAAATCTCTGAAATAAATAAATAAAATGGAATCTTGTGTAGTGGGTCGGAGCACTGATTCAGAGTCAGACCTGGTTTTGAATTCTGAATTTGCCACTTAAAATTATGTGAGCGTGAATTCAGTAGTGAGCTCATTGCACTTCATTTCCTAATATGGCAAGTGAGGGTGTGATTGACCAACTTGTTGGGGTCCTTGTGAGGACAGGTGGAAAACATCTGGGGTGTGGCGAGCCTGGTGGTTTGCCTGCCACATCGTTACTGCTCATTGTACATTAGCAGGTCTGTCCTCTCTCATGTACCTGGATCATTCTCATTTACTTAAAATTAGTTACGATATGGTACTCTAGCAGACATTTTTGCTACAGAAAGAAAAAAGAGTTGAGGTCTGGCCACGAGTTTGCATATTAATTTCATTAACTCACCGAGGGATCTCTAGTAAGTCATTTATCCCTCTAGACCTCAGTTTCCTCATTGTTAGAATGAAAGAATTGGACTACGTAGTCTTTAAGGAAAATTCTTTTCGGGGTTAATACAGTCATCCCAGAAGATCAAACAAGCAAGCTCCTTGACATTACTGCATAAGACGAGGGTGGAAACCTTCAGTTCCGATGCGTGCATAAGGGGTGGTGTGGCAAAGGAAGCAGATGATTTTTTTAAGCTTGATTTTGTGGGGAGTAGAGAGATTCTGATATCCAGATTGTTTGGTTACAGAGACAAGGAGATTAATTTGATTTTGTTTGTTTCTCCAGGTTTCTCCCAATCAGTCATCCCAGGTTTATTCGAACCATCCCAGAGCTGACTGTTCGGCCAAGGTGGGGGCCTCTGCCTTGATAGCATGGACTTGTGGAAAGAGCACTGGCTTTTGGAGTCAGGAGCCTGAATTCTAATCTTGGTTCTGCCAATGTTACGATTCATTTGCATTTCTCTCCTGCCTAATTTAATTGAGAGTGTTGTCACATTCAGTGAGAGATTGTTTGTACACAGTTTTGTTTCTTTAATTTGTAAGGATTTTGTAGACTACCTATCTGCCTTGGAGCTTGTTTAAGCCCAGATGAAAGAAATGGAAAAGATGAGTTCTCTTGCCACTATTCTGTACATTTCCCTTTAAGGAAGGAAATGAGGATGTAGAGGGTTGTAAGAGTGGGGGGGGGGAGGGGGGGAGGGGGGGAGGGAGGGAGATGCTTCGAGCTAGAAGCCTTATCCAGAGGTTGGTTTGTTCTTTCCTGCCTTTCTGCAAACAGTGAGCTAGAGAAGGACAGCCACACTGCCCTCAGCACGTCCGCTGCCAGCCCCTTGGAGAAGATCAAGCAGTACCAGACTGGTCAGACTGTGATCTGCTTCTTGAAGAAGGTGAGTGGTGCTAACCCTGCCAGGCAATGCCATCATTTAGGAAGATGGGAGGGCAGTGGAGGCAGGCCATTAGCATGAGGCCGTGATTCCGTTTGCCACTGTGTGGTTGTGGGAAATGATACAAGGCCTCTATTCATAAGAGACTTCTAGTCTAGTCAAGGAGCTGAGTGTAAGGTTTGCAGAACAGCAGTTCAGTTCAAGATAGAGCAAAACTTAAAATAAATGTGGCATTGTACTTTAGATTCTTGCTTTGCAGAAAGCTCAGGTGCAGTGCAAAACAGTACGTGACTGGGCGCCAGATTATATGTCTGAACTGCAAGTGGAACGGGAGTTCAAAAAGGATAGAGATCAGTGCTGTGTACTGGGTGGACGTGTCACAAAGTTGGACTGGACTTGGGTGATCCGTCCTCCGCATTGTTGCTGAGCTGCTTCCTTGAGCACCTGTCTGATCATGTTGCCGATGCTTGCAGCCCACATTACCCACTGTCTAGATGCTCACACCCTCCACGTGCCTTAGGATGGTATTTAAGACGCTTCATAATCTGACCTCGTGCACTTTGTATACCAGTACCCTGAAAATCTCTTTTTCTCCTCTTGTCTTTATTTCTACATCTGGAGTACTCTCTATTCTATTGTGCAGAACCTTTCAAGGTCCAGCATGGATAACCCTCCCTCGCAACTAGGTCTCCTGTGTCCTGCAGCAGCATACTGTACTTCCTCCAGGTTGCTTGCTGCTCTAGTTATTTACAGACTCCTTTGACTTCTCTTTGCAGACTGTAGTCGCCTGGAGGGCAGGGCCTGGCTTGTATTTATTTCTATACTGCCACATGCAGAGAAGCTGCTTGACAAATGTTGTATTGAGTTGACTTAACAGTTGGGGGATGTGCTGTGGGCAGGACACTATAACAGTGAAGGATCAAACTCTGAATTGATTTAGAAATAGCATGTCGGCCTTTGGAGATGGTTAATAGGCACTTAGCACAGCTGAGCTTAGAGGAGGCTCCAGGGGTCTGTGTTATCGGTCCTGCTTCTTGAGGGCATCTCTGAGATCATTATTTTGCTTTCTAGTCAACTGATGCACCAGCAAGGATGCATGCTCTGCTAAGTCTGAGCTAGATGCTGAGTGAGCCCATGAGAAACAGAGATTGGGCAGGAGCACTGGGATGTAGAGATGTTTCCCTTGGGAAATGGCTCTCTCTCCTTTTAGGAGTCTGTATTTCAGTGGCTGAGAAAAAGAAATGCTTCTGTCTGCCTCATTTGTTTTTCCTCTTTTTACCCCCAGTACAATGTGGTTAAGAAGTGGCTTGAGGTGGACGTCGCTCCAGATATCCGGGGGAGAATTCCCTTGTTGCTTACTTCTCTTAGCTTCAAGGTCAGTGTACTTCAAGTCCCCAGAGAGGAACCCCAACTGCCGGGCTCAACTCTGTGTGTGTTGTGTATGTGCACAATGGTTTCCAGGAACCATAGTGTGGAGATCAGTTTGGAAGAGACAGGCTATGCAGACTTAAATGCAGTGGTTCTGGATGAGTGACAGACCTTCCTTCAGACATCACAGTAATAGTATTTTTGTCCTTCCAGGTTCTGAAACATCCAGATAAGAAGTTCCAGATTGGTGAGGCCCTGAAGGCCACCGTGGTTGGCCCAGATTCCTCCAAGGCCTTCTTGTGTCTGTCACTCATAGGTGTGTTGATGGAAGGGGGCCTGGCCCGGGAAGGGAGTGGATAGAAAGGAGCAGCAACGCTCTGCAGTTTCTGCCCAGGTCGAGGGATGCCTTTCATACCGGAGTCCGCAGGAAGTGTAGTGTGTCTGGTGTCTTCCTGGAACAGTTTTTCTCTTGGGGCTGTGCACTGTGGCCTCTGTTACTTTGCTACTGCCTCGGTCATCTTTACCTCCACAGTTGGTTTTCTCAATTCTCAGAAAGGGCTGTCCACCACACATGGACTACGTGGCGTGGTAGTCTAGATCTTATAGGTCAAGTCTGAGCAGCCTGTGGTTGTCCAGCCTTCTAGCTGCTTTCCTGTCAAGCCGCCCCTTCCCTGACCCAGGTTTATTCTCCTCTCAGGTCCTCACAAGCTTGAGAAAGGAGAAGTAGCCATGGGCCGGGTGGTGAAAGTGACTCCCAACGAGGGACTGACTGTCTCCTTCCCTTTTGGGAAGACTGGAAAAGTTAGTCTGTTTCACGTGAGTGACTCCTACTCAGAAGCAGCCCTGGAAGACTTTACTCCCCAGAAGATTGTCAGGTAGGCCAAGTTTTCTTCCTCTTTTGACTTTTTGTGGAATCGTGGAAGAAATTGTACAAGTAATACAGGATTTTGGACCAGAAAATATAGAAGTTTCCATTGCCGCTCTCTCCTCTACTTTCTTGCCAGAAAGTATATCATGGTCTTTGTCATTCAAGATATTACCATATCTGGTTTTATTTTCAGCTCTGCTAATAGAATTGTGTTGTCTATACTGTCCTGCAACTTGACTTTTTCTCAGTTTATCATGGATTTCTTCTTTTCCCATACTATATATACTAGAGTATATCTAACTCTAGCTTGTTCTTTATGTATAACTTTTTAATATCCCATTGTGTATTTTTTTATTTAAGCAATCCTCTGTTTTAAATAATGTTGAAAAGAATATCTTTGCAGATATGTTCAGATACTAGTACAAATACACTGTGAAATAATTTCTTAGGAACAAAATCGATGGGTAAGACAATGTTACACATTCTGCCTCATTGCCTTCCCGAAGGATCGTGCTAATTGATATCCCCATTAACAATAAATATGACTTTCTCACACTTCTATGGACACTAGTTATCTCAATTTTTATTCCTAGCCATTGAACAGGCAAAAATTGATCTTTCATTTTAATTTGCATTTCTCTTACTGGTCATTTTTCATCTTTATTGGCTATTCTGTTCTGTGCTTTGCTTGTCCAAGTTGCTTGCTCATTTTTATATTGTAGTATTTATCTTCTTAATTAAAAAAATTGATCTGTAGTGTTCTCTATAAAAGGATAGTAGTAGCCTTTTTGCAGCTGGGGGTGGGCTTTATTTATGATCTATTTCAGATGTACAAAATGAACCCACCTCAGAGTTTTAAAACTGTTTTGTGGCCTAAATAGCATTGAAAGGGCAGATTTCAGCCTGTTCTGATGCGGAATCAGAGGTGGCGCACAATGGAGAGAAACCTGTAGGAAGACTGGAAAGTATTTCGCTGCTCACCTCCTGATCTCAGGTGTCCAGGCTGTCGGCAGCCACCTAAGTTTTCAACCACTTTTCAGAGCTAAGCAAAAATGTCTTAGGGCCTGGGAGAAGAGAGAGAATGCATTAGAGAGACACTCAGCATTATTTCTTTTTTGCCTCTTATGAGGCTTACAAAATGTGATCTGGGACAAGTGCATTTGCTCTAAATACATTTTACTATAGCCAAACCAATAAAAGCATTTTATTATAGCCAAAGAGGAGTTGTAATTTTTGATGTATCAAGTACAGATAGTAAATCGGCTTCCTAAAGATAAACAATCCCGGGCCTCCCTGGTGGCGCAGTGGGTTAAGCAATGCACTATGAAGCAAATCGCAGCCACTGCAGCGCGAGTTTGATCCCTGCTGCCGGCCAGGGAGGGGACCCATATGGCGCAGCGGACCTCTCCTCCTGTGCCCGCTGCTCCCCTCAGCAGTGTGCTTCTGTTGATCTGCCTGTTCTGCTCCCCGCTCTCTGTGGTGAATCCTCTCACCCCCCCACTCCCCTGGTCTGTACCCTAGCGCTTGTATGCATAAATAAATAAATCTTAAAAAAAAATAAACAATCCCTTGAGGTCCTTTCCCAATTTATTTTTTTAATTGTTATTTATTTTTATTTTATTAACTTTTTTTTTAAGATTTATTTATGCATGTAAGAGCTGGGGTACAGGCCAGAATCAGAGGAGGTGAGAGGATCCACCAGAGACAGAGTGGGGAGCAGAACAGGCAGATCTACCAAAACACACTGCTGAGGGGAGCAGCAGGCAAGGCAGGAGAGGTCTGCCGCACCATATGGGTCACCTCCCCTGCTGGCAGCAGGGATCGAACTTGTGCTGCAGTGGCTGTGGTTTGCTTTACAGTTCAGTGGGTTGCTTAACCCACTGTGCCACCAGGGAGGCCCTTTTCCCTTTCCCACTTTTGTGGCCCCACTGTTATATCATAAGTAGATAACCTGTTATGGGGGCTACCTTGTTGCAAAGATCCTTTGCATTGCTAATAGGATTGTACACTTAGAAACTGCACCTTTGTCTACTAAGGGTGTTTTAGATGAACTAATTTTGAACATCCAGCTGAAGGGTAACCCTGCTTTTCTTCCTGGAGGGCTTCCCTCTGCTCAGCCCTCTGATGGGCCTCCTCTGCTCTGCAGTTTGTTACCTGGTCCCTAGAATCAGACACTCTCAGGTCCCAACATGGGATTGGCCTCATCTCCTAAATACTGACATTGACTCTCTCCTTGTGTCTTCCAGAGGACTGATGTCTCTTCTTACTTTCTCCCCATATCTTTCTTGGGTAAGAGGGGTGGCTGGTGTTATTTATGTGTGACAGACTAGTAAACTGGAGTTCACAGATGAGACTTGAAAACTTAAGGTTTTCAACAGAATGAAGGACAGAGTCCTGTTCTGCCCATTGGTCAGCCTTATGGAAAGGAGCTGGAGGCATTCTGTTGTCTCCTAAGATGCTGAAAATTGGCATTTCTTTTCCTTTTGTTCTTATTCCAGGTGTTATGTCCTATCCACAGCAGGCCATGTACTCACTTTGTCTCTGCGACTGTCCAGGTAGGTACCTGTGTTGGACAGGAGTGGGGAGAACACACACTGACTGAGGAGAGGTTACAAGGACCTGACACAAAACTTTGGGCTTCCCACCCTTTTCTCGGTTTATTCATTTTATACCTGCTCCGTTTTCATCCAGAAATGCTGACAACATTCAGATTGCTAAAAGAAACTGTCTACTGGGGTTTTTGTTTCCCAGGGAAGGGTTCACACAGTCACTTGAGGGTGCATCCCCAGGGTTCCATAGTCGGGGTGAGTGTGCCATGGGCATTTCTGTTGAGTTCCCTCTGGCCGGGTCAGCCTTCTCTTCCTGTTTCACAAAGTCAGCTCAAAGACACATTTCCATTCTGACAGGACGTAGGAGAGGGCAGGGCAGGGTCCGTGTATCCCCAGACAGGTCCAGAGTCTTACCGTTAATGCAGAGTTTGATTATTGTGAGTTGTGGGTGGGGGTGGGTGAAGGGCTCAGGGGTATGTGGATGTGACCTTTTATTCCTTTAGGACAAACCCAGAGACAAAAAGCAAAATAGCAGATCCTGAGATTAAATCCATCCGGGACATTCAGAAAGGACAGCTTCTGAGGGGCTTCGTGAAGGCCATCGAGCCCCACGGTGTGCTCTTGGGGTGAGTGAGATGAAGCCTGGGGCCCTAGGTCTGACCAGGTGCCTCTAGGTTCATCCTGGCTGCAGGCCTGCTGCACCCCTCAGTCAGCTTCTCTAAAGGGAATGTGAGGGAGAGTCTGTGAGCTCCCTCTGGTTTTGAAAATTCCAAGCATTTTGTTATATCTTCAAAAAGGTTTTTAATTATTCTGATTTGATGTTTTGGACAAAGACTGTGGTACGTTCACGATCATGATTTGTAAATGTTCTATGAAATCACACAGCGTTCAAAACCCCGAGCTATCCCACCCAACATTCCCTGCTGTAGTTACATCACCTCATTGAGCAGTTTGTGATTTGTACATTGTGATGCTCTGATAGGGGGTGAAAAATATTTTTCAGTCATTACTTCATTATGCTGGGTGATTTTTTTTTTTCTCAGTTCAACAAGCTTTTTTTAATCCTGTGGAATGCCGGGAACTTGCCTGTCATAAAAACCTTGTCACAGCTTGGGTCCCTAGGACAGTAGAGGCATTAGGCTTGGCCAAGTCCCTGTTGTATTCGTGACCGCTGTGTCCTTGTCTCTCTCCTGTCAGCCTTGGCCCCTCTCTTGTGGGTCTGGCCCAGTACCCACATGTCTCCCAGTACAGCCTGTCCACGAAAGCGCATTATAACAAATACCTCCCTGAAGGGAAGCTGCTCACAGCCAAGGTCCTAAGGTAGGTGCACACTCTCTCCCTCCCTCTCCCTTTCCCTTCCTGCTTTCCCTCCTTCCCCCCACCCCCTTCTTTGGGAGTCCTAGGAGGAGATTTATAGGTGAACTTCAATCATAATGGCTTGGGTCATCGTGAACACTGTTCAGATGAGCAGAGCCCCTTTGGAGTCTCTTGCCTTCGCTTCTGAAAAGCAGATATGGAGACTTTTCTTTGCATGGACACCTGCTGCTGGGGGGAGTGGGGTCACCTCACAGCTGTCCCTGTGTGTTCCCACTAGTCATGACAAACGGTGCAGGTCGTGCCTCAGAAAACTGCATGGGTCCAGCAGCGGGGGAGGCCCAGGTGGAGGACTGATGCGGAGAGGAAGGGGTGTGCTCGAGTGCCTACTGTGCTCCTCTCCCCACTCTCATTGTCACCTCCCGCCCCCTTGTCTTAGGCTGAACCACCAGAAGAACCTGGTAGAGTTGTCATTCCTCCCCAGCGACACTGGGAAGCCAGACGTGTTTCCTGCCTCCCTGGGCTTGCCACTTCTAAAGCACGGGGAGAGGAGGGTGGAGGCAGAGGAGGAGAAAGACCAGAAAGGAGACAAGGAGAAGAATGAGAAGAGGAAAGAGAAGCAGCAGCACAAGGGGCAGGAGACGAAGCTACCCAGCAGGGAGAAGAAAGCACCCCAGGAACCACGAGTAAGGAAGCAGGGCAAGCGTTCACGCGTGGAGTCTGGAAGTGAACAGGTACGTGCCGGGGCAGTGCTGTGGTGCCAGGAGGGCAGAGGGGGGCGCTGCTCCTGGGCCAGATGGAGGCTGTGCGCTCTCGCCTGTCATCTCAGGACAGAGAGAACAAGAAGCAGAAGACGGCTCCGTCTGAGGAGGACGACAGTGGTGTAGAAGTGTATTATCGGGAAGGAGAAGAGGAGCTAGACGAGGTGCTTGTGCCGCCCAAGGTGAGGGGCATATTGGACAGGGGGATAACTGCTGTGGGCTGGGAAGTCCTGGTCCCTGCCTCAGAGCCGGGCTGACTCCCGCACCACCCTCCTGTCTTGCTGCTCCTTGTGAAGGGGCCCTTGGTTCCCTCTTGGTCATCAGCTCCCTGAGGACCAGGGCCCTGTCTCACCCAAAATGGGCCGCGTGAAGTCAGTTGTAATCAACGTTTACTAAGTGGAGCCAAATCAAACTAGTCACTGGGTAGACAGAGAGGAGGCTTAGCTTTTTCTAAGCCTGTGTCCGCCTCTGAAGATGAGGACAGTGCTGCTTGGTCTGAGGACTAGGCATGGGGGGCCCCCCATAAGGTGTCACAGCCCTGTTGCCCTCAGAACACTGTCTTACCTTGGCTCTAGTTCGAGTGTTACTTCATGTGTTACGTCACTATACACGTATGTGTACTTTCCCGCGAACATATGTGTGTATGCATATATCTTTTTTAAGATTTTTTTTACCTAAGGTAATTTATTTGCAAAGAGAGTTTTTATACAAATAAAGTTTTTATAAAGTTCCTGGGGCCTCGCCTGGCCCTGAGAGGGAAGGAAAGTTCTCTGGGCATGGTGGGAGTCCCTGCTCGTCCGGGCGGGTTGGGGCTGAGGACCAGGGAGCTGCCTGACCCAGTGCTGTCCTCACAGGAGAAGCAGAGCAGGCCAGCAGAAGTGCCCCGGCTGCAGCTGTCTTCTGGCTTCGTTTGGGATGTGGCGCTAGACTCTCTGACCCCGGCCTTGCCACCTCGAGGAGAGAGCTCAGACAGCGAGGATGAGGAGAAGCCACAGCCGACCACGGTGACGTATTTTGCAGAGCTTTAACGTTGGTGCAGGGAACCCTTGGTGTCATTCTCCTGTGCTCCATGGTGGCCTAGGTATCTCTTCTAGGCTGCGGGGTTGGGGGCCTTCTCTGGCCACACAGTGTTTACAGAGCTTGGGAACTGCCCTGCCAGCTCACTTTCTACTTTTTACAACAGAAGAAAAGCAAGAAGGAACGGGAATTGGAGAAGCAGAAGGCAGAGAAAGAGCTGTCCCGGATGGAGGAGGCGCTGATGGATCCTGGGCGACAGCCAGAGTCGGCGGATGATTTCGACAGACTCGTACTGAGCTCCCCCAACAGCTCTATCCTTTGGCTGCAGTACATGGCCTTCCACCTGCAGGCCACCGAGATCGAGAAGGCCCGGGCCGTGGCTGAGAGGGCTCTCAAGACCATCTCCTTCAGGTCTTGGCTCTGTCCCCCTGCTTTAGGGAGGGGCCTTTCCACACAAGAGACCGTGCCTCGCCAAGTTGAGGGGCTTGCTACCTGTGGGCTGTTTCCTTTAGACTAAGCATTTGGGTGGCTGCCACCAGGGGCCCATGGCTCTCGGGCTTTCTCTCGTAGCCTTGTCCATCTGTGAGACAGTATGCTCATTTATATTTCATGGTCCTCGTCACTGAGGTAGCTCAGGGTAACATTGCCAAGCGTCTCAGCGGTGTAAAGTGCCCAGCGTGGAGCAGCAGAATGGGGGCAACGGCTCCCCACAGACCTTGGTGAAGATCCAGTAGGTGGCCACTTTCCAGGCAGAGAGTAGTGTTTTCAGAAGCCTGGTGAAAGGGATGGAGAACCTTTGCGTCATCCTCTACTTTGGGGGGAGAGAATCAGACCAGAGACTCTGGTCCTTCCAGCTTAAAGTTCGGGCCAGTTTGAGATTTGGTCGATCTTCCAGGAATGGAGGCAGAAACCAGGGGAGCCCCACTGGGCAGTCGGGGTCAGGGTAACTATGGTAGGGCGGGGCCTGTTGCAGGTGGTAACTGAGGGCATGGATGGAGCTTGGCTAGGGGGAAGCAGTTCTAGTCTCCATCTCCAGATGGGAGTGGGCAGCTTGCAGGGCTGAGAGGATGGAGCTCATGTACCAGCTGTTCTTCTCCCCTCCCTCCAGAGAGGAGCAGGAGAAACTCAATGTGTGGGTGGCACTGCTGAACCTGGAAAACATGTATGGCTCTCAGGAGTCACTGGCCAAGGTCTTCGAGCGTGCCGTGCAGTATAATGAGCCTCTCAAGGTCTTTCTCCATCTGGCTGACATCTACACCAAATCAGAGAAATTCCAGGTGGGCATCTGGGCCAGTGGCCTGTTGAACAAGGTCCTGAACTACTCAGAAACTCTTCCCTGGGAGTCAGGCCACAGGAATGTCTCAGGGAAGAAACTCTGTGCCCTGGGTCTTGTCCTGCTCCAGACTTGCTCTGTGACATCTGGGCCCTAACTGCTCACCTTCCAAGTCAGAATTCGTTTCCCCCACATCTCCTTTAGGAATGGGGCAAAGATGGGGGAAGAGAAGGGTCATCGGACCCCTGGTGTGTATCCCTTGGGCCGCTGATGAGTGTTAAAGACAGAGGTGACGTCCAGCCCAGCCCTGCTTCTCTGTCTTACCTGTTCCCCTTGTCATTCTCACCCTTCCAGTCTTAGGACATCCTGTGTGCACAGGATCGGTCAGGCGCCGCCTCAACACTTTAGGCTTCCTGGCGTGCTCGTTTCTGAGCCTGCCCTCTCCTGCCGGGTCTCGAATTGGACCTCCATAGCAATGGAGTCCCTGAGCCTGAGTCTGTTTTCTTGTGAGTGCATCTGTGGTCTCTGTCCTGGCCCCCTCTGTCATATCTCATTTCTCTTTCTCATAGGAAGCTGGTGAACTCTACAACCGGATGCTGAAGCGTTTCCGGCAGAAAAAAGCTGTCTGGATTAAATATGGGGCCTTTCTTCTGCGGAGGGGCCAGGCTAGCGCCAGTCACCGAGTGATGCAGCGTGCCCTCGAGTGCCTGCCTACTAAAGAGCGTGAGTGCCTTCCCCCTGCCGGCCCCAGCCTGGCACACCAGGCTCCGGTGCTTGGGCATGGAGCTTGGGTCTTCTCATCAGAGGTGGAGTTAGGGAGGCCTGTGGAGGCACAAGACTGTATTCTGAAGATGGAGGAACAAAAAGCAGTCAGCCCGAGTTTTGTTGCCCTTGCGCCTCCCTCCTCTCCCCCAGAGAGAGGCTGTCTACTGGAAGTCAGGGATGAATGCCTATCTGTATTTGACCCCAGGTCCACTTCACTCTCCTTGTCTTGGGTCTCAGGACCCAAGAACAGGGAGTGGTGAGGGAGTCTGCCTGCTGTGTGTCTGAGCTGTCCTTTCTCTACAGACGTGGATGTGATTGCCAAGTTTGCCCAGCTGGAATTCCAGCTGGGAGATGCAGAGCGGGCCAAAGCCATTTTTGAGAACACACTCACCACTTACCCAAAGCGCACAGACGTCTGGTCGGTCTACATTGACATGGTCATCAAGCACGGCAGCCAGAAGGAAGTCCGGTGAGAGCGGGGCACAGGTTGGGGCTGAAGTCCCTGAGGGTTTGGGGGCATTGGCCAAGCTGTTGTGTTCTAGCACCACAGCAGCTGTGACCACCTCCAGGGCTAGCCTCTGGGTTATGTCAGAAACTTTGGGTGAGGGGTGCGCCCGCGCCTCCTTGGGCCTCCCTCATAATTAACGCCACACCTGGCACTCCTAGAGACGTTTACGGGCATAATCTCACTGTTATCCCCACGAGGCAGGGAGGATAAGAGATGGGTAGACTGATGTCCAGGGAGCACTAGTGCCTCACCCAAGCCCTCTGTGACTTTTAAGCAGAGCTTTTCTCACACACCCATCCCTCGCTGATTCCCCATCCCAGTAGTGTCCGGCTCACTGTGACTTTAGGCCAGAATGTCCTTTCACACCTTTGGGAACCTGTCTGCTTCTCTAGAAAGTGAGGGTGGTGGTTTCTCAACCTGCAGACTTGATGGGAGTTTATAACGCTAATAAAAGCAAAGATAGACGTGGGCGTGCTGATAATAGAGGCCCTGGCTCCAGCCTGAGAGCAAGTGGTTGCCAGCTTAGTTGGTAATTGTGTGGCCGAGGACAGAGGCAAATGCTCCCTGCTCTTCCTCACAGGGACATCTTTGAGCGGGTCATCCACCTGAGCCTGGCCCCCAAGCGAATGAAATTCTTCTTCAAGCGCTACCTGGACTACGAGAAGCAACATGGCACTGAGAGGGACGTGCAGGCAGTAAAGGCAAAGGCCCTGGAGTACGTGGAGGCTAAGAGCTCCGTGTTGGAGGACTAGTGAGGGGTCGGCTCCGCTGGCCCAACCTTAGGCACGTAGGCTGTTGAAGAGCTGCTGCCTGAGAACTCTATTTAAGTGCTGCTTTTTCTGCAGTACCCTTGGGGGGAATCCTATCGGGATAAAAATGTAAGTTTGCTATTTCTTATAACTCCTTTTTACTTAAGTACCGGCTTAGTTCACCCATTTCCTTTCTGAGGCTGTACAGTCATTGTGGGTGGCAAGTTCTTGGGCTCCCAGGGAGTTCCCTAGGGAGCAGGAATGGAGGAGCCAGCTCCTGACAGGCTGTCTTGTGGCCAGGACCCCACTTTGGCCCTAGCAGGCTCTGGGTCCAGGCAGTGGGCTGTCTCTGGGCATAGCCGTGGCTCAGCTACTAGGAAGCCATGAGGTGTGGTCAGGGGGACGAAGGCAGAGTCCAGAGGGGAAAATTGGGGAACCTGAATGCCTAAGAAAAGTCCCAAGGGATTAAACCTCATGGGTGTTTCTTCTCCCAGGCCCACCATGACCAGATTACCCAGCCTCTCTTTTGGAAAGTGCGGTTAAAAAGCTCTGCCTTGAAACGTGGTTTTGTGAATTAAACCATTATGTTGTTTGCAGCCACTGCTTAGCAGGTGGGAAGCTGTGTGAGGACCTTGGCCACATGCTGGGTTACGCTGGGGAGGGCCCAATAGTTCTCTCCCCTTCAAGCTCCTCTGGGCAGAGGTTGCTGGGTGTGGGCATTGATTCCTTGAGCCCTGATAGAAAGGGACGAGTCAGGCCACCATACACCCCTGCAACCCTTGTAAAGTAGCCAGGACATGTCTCCTTTGATGAGTAATATTCCTGTACATTCCAGAGTTCTTGGAGGCCAGCTAACACCCAGCTAGTCGATGATACCATTGCTCTCTGGCTTCATTTTGAGAGAATTAAAAGTTTTCTCTGGCAGAACTTTAAATATCCTGAGGACCAGGAAGCTTTCCTATGGGAAATAACCGAGTCCGGCCCTGCAGACCGGTGGGGACAGGGGAGACCCTCCAAAGGTTTTAGAGGTGGTGGAGGCCTTAGCTAAGGATGGGCATGGGAGGGCGGGGAACCTGGGATGGCCTCGTCTAGGACTGTAGCACTGGGTCACAGGAGCTAGGCGCCTTCCTGAGTGCAGGGTCTTCTGTCTTGTGAAATTGAAACTGAGCTTCCCTTTGAGAAAGACCAGGCTCCATCTGTTTTCCAGATCAAATCAAGTAACTGAACCCAATAGCCAGGAGATTGTCAGCCCTGTGCCTTCCACGTGAGGCTGCCTGGCTCTCCTGCATCCTTTCCCCACTATGGCAAGGCCAGTACAACAATCCAGACACCAAGGTGGTCCTTTCTCCTAAGAAAAGCTTTATCAAGAGTTTCAATCCTAAAATGAAGCCTGAGGCGCACACTGCAGGGCGGCTTCCCAGCTGAGCTGGGCGGCCGTCTGCTTTGGGCACGAACTGACTGCGCAGTGTCCCACCAGAGCCCACTGGTGAGCTTTTTGTCACCACCTGCGCTAACTAGTGCTTCCCGGCCCGGGAGTCCCACCAGAGAAAGGTTATCCGCAGCAGTGGGCTCAGAACCGCTTCCGGGAAAAGCTCTTTTCTCAAGCTCCAGTCGCTTCTGGCGGCAGGACAAGGGGGTTTCTTCAGGTCCAAGAGCCTTCTGGTCAGAGCTGACCATATCGACACGGACTCTCATCCGCACCCCAGGTAATTTTGTGTTTCCCCAAAGAAGCTGACAGTTTTGTTTTTTTAAATCGCCCTCTGATGCTGGTGTGAGCAGGTAGTGGGGCTCAGTCTGGGACCAAGTGCTGTCACAGCAGGGTGAGAACGGCCCTTACGAGGCGAGCAGGGCCATCTCTATGTTGTCAGGGGCCGTGCCATTGCCCGCCAGGCCCTGGGCCCACTTGTGCAGGCGACTATAGAGGGGGAGGCCCTGGTTCTCCCGGTACAAATAGACACCGGTGATGGCATTCCACTGTGGCCGAGGCTGTGTGCCCTGCACCGGGAACTTGGCCACCAACTCCTCGTCGTCCTTGTTGAGCGCCACAAAGCCGAAGAAGCGCCGCACGTTGTTGGCAGCGAGCACCCGGGAGTGCACCTTGATCGTGCGCTGGAAGAGCTGGTCCTCGTTGGCGCGGTACTGTGCCCAGTAGGCTTCCTGGCGGTAGCTGAGCGGTGAGCAGCAATGCTTGAGGCACTTGGTCAGGAACACCAGGATGGCCACCACGCCGATGAGCAGCCACCCAAAGAGCTGGCCAGAGAAGGGGTAGGGTTGAGGAGGGGCAAGGAGCTGCAGGGGCAAGGGGTAGCGGCTGAGCACCCACCCCAACCTGCTCAGAAATGGGAACTGGTCTGTTGAACATGGCTCAGAACCCCCTGTGAGCTGGTTCTGTCACTTCTCTGGCCAGTCTGTGTTTCTGTAAGGGAAGAACACTCTGGCTGTGAGTCCACCTGTGCCCTCTCCCTGAAACTCAATGCCTTCTCTGTTTTTAGATGTTGCCTCTCGCAGTTTCTGCTGCCATTCCTTCCGCCCCAGCCCCTCTTCCCCCATCTCGGCCCATCAAAACTCAGCTGAACCTGCCAGGCTCAGCCCAGAAGCCACCTCCAGGAAGCCTTTGAAGGCCCTCCAAGAGCAGGCTTGCTCTCCCTGAGTGCCTCACGGCCTGCTTCTGCTTCTATCTTCCTCTGCCTTGTTTCAAAATCACCATCTGCTGGTCTCAAGTGCTCACTTGGGTATAAGCCTACTGAGGACAAGGACAGTCAAGGTCATCTTTGTGTCACCATTTGGTCCTGCACAGAGATCTATGTATGAATTTGGTAAAATAAGTTTTATTCCTCCATCTGCCTTCTCGTCCTGTGCTGTTTCCAACTCTCCTCTCTGTCTCTATTCGTGTTTCTTAAATACTTGAGAGGAGGCATTTTGGAAAACTGGTGCCATCTCTTCCTCACCCCCTACTCTTAAGTTGACACTTCAGCTTGGGCTTTTCTGCCATTGTCCAGGTCCCTTCCCTCGCCCTCCCTCCCAACCCACCTCGCTTCCTTCAGAACTAAGCCAAGCCTGGGCAGGCATCAGGGCAGCAGCGGCTGCTTCCTGCTCAGCAGCCCCTCCTGGCCCAAGGGATCCCCTCAGGTCAGCAATGCTTGAGACTGACTCAGGGCCAGCGCCCTCCCTGCCTGCTGGACTCAGCCACACCACTATCAACTCATGGCTGACAACAAATGTTGAGAAGTCTTGCAGGGGCTTGTGCTCAGTCTGGCCGGAATAAGGGACTTAATCTCTGATTGGTATCAAGACTCAGCGCCAGAATGTACGTTTCATGTTACTTGGAACCAGAGCTAACCCATGGGTTCCGTAGCTCTGATGCTGACGCCGATAGTCTAGGCCCTTCTTAGAACTTTCTTTCCTGAAGACCAACTCTAGCTTTAGCTCTGGGTCACCTTGGCAGCTCCTGCTGCTATCATCTAGGGAAGAAAGGAACTTCCCTTGCACCACCTTACCTGGGACTCATACTTGAGCCTGCGACTGACCTCCTCCCGGAAGACTGACAGGTTGGCAGGGCCCTCCCCGCAAGGGAACCTGGCCAGGATCTCTGTGGCGTGAGCTAGCGGGAAGCCTTCTTCCCCGTCTGTGAGCGAGGAGGGGTCCACAAATTCGCTGAGAGCACAGACGTAGGCCTCGCCACGCAGCAGGGAGATGACAGACCAGGTGACCGGGGCCACGGCTGCCCGGCCCAGGATGGAGCTTAGAAGGAGGAAGTTGGGGGCAGCTGAGCAGTTCTTGGTCCTCCGGTACTGGCACTCAGCAACTAGATTCCAGGTATGGTTGTTGAGGATGATGCTGATGAGGAAGAGCACCAAGGCCGGCACACCGATGGCAGTCAGCCCGTACAAGTAGTTCCGGGCTGGTGAGCAAGGGCAGTGGAAAGCCACCACAGAGAACAGCTCCTGGCTACCCACTGTACCCAGTGCCACCAGCCCGTTGAAAATCATCACATCCTTGCTTTTGAAGAAGAGCGAGAGGAAGCGGAAGTTCTCTGCGATCAGGGCTGCCATGGTGACAGGTTGGCCGGGGACCCACTGCAATGGGGGTGGCAAAAGACCAGATAGGTGCTTGCTGCTGGGGCTAGGAAGGAGCACAGGATGGTGGGTACCTGATGGCTGGGCACGGTCTTGCCATTTTATCCCCTGCAGTTGCCAGCCTGGTGTTCCCTGTAGAACAGCAGATGACTGGTAATGTTTGCCAATAAAAACGGGTGGGGGTTGCGGGGTTGCTCTTGTGGCTTTTGAGAGGAAGAAGACTGGGGGAGACAAGGCGAGGCCAAGGGGAACTGATGGTAGCCAGAGTTCACTGAGCTTACTGCGTAAGCACATTTACTTCCATTCTCACGATCCCACCCTGCACTGTCAGCCCCCAGGGGACACAGAAGGTGGGGGCTCCCTGCAGCCAAGTGACTTGCAAGGGTCACGCGGAAGTGGCAGGGCTGAGATTCAAGCTCGGGTCCACCTCCCCAGACACGGGCTCGTGTGGCTACCAGCTTCTCTTGGGTAGGGCTAGGAATGGACCGGTGGAACTGGGGAAGTAGGGTGCTTCCCTTTGGGATTCTAGGAAGTGCTAATGTTTGGAGGGACCTCAGGCTTTTGGGTAGTGTGTCCTCAGGGCCTCTAGTCCGTGGGTGTGGGAGCGGGAGGGAGTGTCCTGGTGGATAAGGGACTTGGATCTGACCCTGGCGCAGGGTGGGTGGAGGTAGGACCCTGGAGTAGGGGCTGAGCCTGGCATAGCATCCCTAGAGTTCCTGTGAACCTTTTCATTCTGGCGACCTCGGACTCTCAGCTGGCTTAGGAGATTCTGACTCTCAACATACTTTGACTTTCCTCTGGCCCTCTGTGCCGCATAGATTGTTCTGGCCCTTGCTCTCCTCTTAGAGCTGCTGGAGAGGAAAGAAAGGGGATAAATGCCTGGAAATTGTTCCAAGCTGGAGTCCGCCATCTCTCTCACCCATTGAGTCTTCAGGGTGGCTCGCAATGATGAAGAAGGGGGAACCATTTGCAAAGATCAGGAAACTAAGGTCTAAAGCGTATAAACTGCTATGCTGGAGGTCGTGCAGATACTGAGCACTGCCTAAGGATACTTGGAAGAGGACATGGGTGGGTCCAGCTAAGTGAGTCTTCCATTTTCCTAGTCTTCTCTGCCCCTCCACAAGTACCCTGGCAATCCTCCCCCTCCCATCCATTTCCACTAACCTACTCAGCAGCCTCCCAGCAGCCCCATCCACCCACATCCCCGGGCCCAGGGACCATTCTCACCAACAACAGGAAGCCTTGGCGAAGACTGAGGCTCAGTCATGCCCACCAGCCCTTTGGGAACCTGCCCTGCCCGGATCTGGGCTGCACTGGCCTGGCAGGTGGCTAGGAAGTGGCCTCAGGCTAGAGAGAGGTTCTGCCCCAAATCCCTTTCCAGGCTCCACCCACAAGCTGAGAGATAGACCAGGGTGTGGTCCCACAACCTCCCTTTCTATTTTGGGTTTGAAAATAAAAATCCTCACTCAGGCCAGCAGAAACTAGGGGTGGGGAGGGGGTGGGCAGCAGGTGGTCCCTTCTCTATATACCACCAGCCCCCAGTCTCTGCCAGGGCTGCCAGGTGGACTGGTTCAGGGCTGGTGGTCACATGGGACCAGAGGAGGCGGTAGAGGGTGAGGAGGGGTCTGGCCCCAGCCTCTGCTCACCCCAGGGGCTGGCCTCTAACTCCCTGGGGAAAGGAGTGCAGTATTGCTGGGGATGAGTGGCTTAAAGGCAGCCCCCTCCTTCCTCTTCCCTTCTTGGCTTCACTCCTAAGAGCTCTTGTAGGGGCCCTGGGTTCCTCAGTGGGCCAAAATAGAGTACAAGAGGCCTGAACACTTGAGTAGTGAGCAGAGCAGGGGCCAAGCCCTCTTCTGAGACGCTGCCTGGGCCCCCTCAAGCCAGGGGAGGGTCACACCCAGGTCTGGGTGGCTTTCCCCAGTACAATAGAACCGGAGACTGGCAGCTGGAGGAGGGGGCAGGAGTGGCTCATCCCAGTATGGAGGGGCCTCTCTCCAGGGCAATCCTCGGGCAGCCCGGTCCTGCTCTCCCGTTGCCTGGCACACCCTGGGAGGGGCCATCCTACCTGGGCCAGCGGCGGCACAAGTTTCTGGTCCTCTGGAGCGCTGGGCTCTCCGAGGGGCGTCCACCCTCCTGGCAGGCGGCCGGCCTGCTCCACCCACAGCCTCTTGCCTTGTGCCCTCCTGATCGGCTTCTCGGGACCAAGGCAGGGAGACCGGCAGGCCCCTGGCTGATGGCGGCTTCAGAAAAGTTTAACCCCAGAAAAGAGGAGGGGACAGCAGGATGGAGTGTGCGCACCAGCAAGTAGAAAACAGCCCGGGTGCCAGGCAGGGGGCGGGAGAGGGCGGGGAGAGGAAGGAAAGCGGAGGAGGCAGCTGTCTGCAGCTTCTCAGCTGGCCTCAGCGCAGGCTGCCCCCAGACGCCTGGTCCTGCCCCGGTCCTGCCCACACCAGCGGGACCAGTTCAGTGGGCAGGCAGGGGGCCTTCCAGGAGATCTGGTCTGGGCTTGCCCTCCAGGCCAACTTCAAGACAACCTCAAGAACATATCCCGAAGGATAGGGAAACTCACGGGACCTGTGTTCACGGCTGCACTGTCTATGTGGCCAAGCTAAGGAACCGGTCTAAGTGCCGTCAGGCGGAGGACTGGAGAAGAAATTGCAGAACGGACACTCACGCGCTACAACTCAGCTGCTCAGAAAGATGAAATGGTGCCTTTTGCGGGTCCACGTGGATGGACCTCAAGCTGCTCACGTTAAGTGATGTAAATCAGGAAGTGAGCGACAGATATCGCCTGGTTTCACTTATCTGTGGGATGTAAATAGCCAGAGAACACGTTCTGGCTAAACACAGCAAAAACAAATCTTAGACTTGGTGAAAATGAAAAAACACACTGGTTACCTGCCAGAGGGAAGGGAGGAAAGACAGAAGGGGAGAGGAAGGTGAAAGGGCATTGTTGACCTGTGAGGTTTGCTGGAAGGTGAGTGAAGCCTGTGTGAGTCTTTATATAGGTACGTAAACAAGAGGGTGAAAAAAAACCAAGCTTAACCCCCACCAGGCAGAAGCTGCTGGAGGAATGTCCACTCCTACCTCCCCGCAGGGCTGGGGAGAGACAGATGCCATCAGACCATCAGACTGCTGCTGAATCACAGCCTACCCCGTACTGGCCTTTCTCCCTGGGGGCCATTCTGCACACTCTTCCCCCACTGGCTCTTTTGTCTACACTGTCCCCAGGTACTGCTTCAAACCTCAGGAGGACTTCCAGGGTATTCTTATGACTAGGGGTGCTTCGAAGTCCCCCGTCCCCCCCCCCACCCCGTGGGCAGAACTCTGGGGTAGAAATGACAAGGAGCAGATTTCTGAAGGAAGCCATTGAGAGTGTGCAAGCTGAGTGCAAGGTCAAGTTCAGGAATGCTGAAGAGGAGCGTCCTGTCCAAGCACAGTCTAGATAACCACGAGGATCAAGGCCGAGAGCCCCAGACCCTGGTCTGCTCTGCCACATTGTGGCTCCAGAACCGTGGGGACAGCTGAGTGAAAAGCTGACAAGCTGGGCTTATCCACATGCGGAATGAAGGCAAAAGGGACCAGTGTTTATTTTTCAGATGCTACCGTGTGCTAAAAGTCATTCCGAATTCTTACTCAGAAATGATCTCCCTTATCCTCACCATAACTCTGAAAAGCAGGTCTTTTATTTTGATAACTATTTCACAGATAAACACACGGGGTCTGGAGGGCTCCTTTGACTTCGCATAGGTCCTCGAGCTCTGATATTTGAACCGGGTCTGTCTGACCTGGAGCTTTTACTCCTTCACATTTGCACCTCCCAGTTCTCTTTGCCACTGGGAGTTCCCTACCTGGTCTTTACTCATCTGACTATTACAGGGCAGGGAGAGGGGGCAGCCCATAACCCCCAAACCTGCCCACTCTAAATAGTTTCTGCCATCCGCCACATCAACGCAAAACATATAAGACTTCTAATGGAAAGGAACTTTAATACAATTAATGAACAATACAGTGAAGACAAAGACTATAGTTTCCAAATCTAGCACCCAAAGTTACCTGTCCCCTCCTGGGTAAAAGTCCAGCCAAACAGGATTGGCCCAAAGCAAGGCCCAAAAACCTGCCACAAGTTTACAGCATCCTCTGGTGGAGACCCATAGCAAAGGGTCAGAAAGAGACAAGTCTGGGAGGAAAAGAGCAAAATCAAAGTCCATATAAAAGCTGCCATTGTTAACCTCCCCACGGGTCTCTCACCCTCATCTGTTCCAACCAGTCCAGGACCAAGAAGCAAGCGCAGTTTCTTCGCATGTCTCTCTGCCCATGTGCCTCCTGCATGTCTCCTTTCTTGCTCTCCACACTGCTTCCTTCCTTCTCCAGTCTTCTCCTCTCCAGCTTCTTCTCCCTGCTCAGCTCCACCCTCTTTTGGGTGGGGCAGGGAACCTGGAACTTCACCTTTTTCTGAGGACCACTCGTTACAAATCCTCCTCTCATTTAGGGCTTAGCTCAAATCCTCCTTCCCAGAGGAAACTTCCAGCCCACAGAGGCCTGCAGAGATCTCCCTCTTCCTAAATTATTAAAGGAGGGGCTGGGGGTCCAGAGTGGGACTAGAGGGAAGGACGCAGAAGGAAGAATGGAAACTGTTAAACAATGTTGTGCAGTTCAAGGCCAAAATAAATTCATAGATGATAGGAACATGCATTGCTGGTCCCATCTGCTTGGCTGTTCCCTCCTCAACAAAGGTAGCTCCAGCCCTTGTCTCCTGTCCCCAAGCTCAGGGAGAGAGTTAAGACCTCAAGCTCAGTATAGCAGGCGACAAGACAGGTGAGGGCCCTCCCTGGTGGCGCAGTGGGTTAAGCAACGCACTATGAAGCAAACCGCAGTCACTGCAGCACGAGTTCGATCCCCGCTGCCAGCCAGGGAAGGGCCCCACATGGTGCAGCAGACCTCTCCTGCCTTGCCTGCTGCTCCCCTCAGCAGTGTATTTCAGTTAATCTGCCTGTTTCCCCACTCTGTCTCTGGTGGATCCTCTCAGCACCCACAGCTCTGGCCTGTACCCCAGTTATTTTATGTATGAATAAATAAATCTTTAATAGCAGACAGGTAGGCCACCTTACACACTTCACTTTTCTTCTAGCATAAGCCCATGAGGTAGGTGCCTCCTCCCGTTGTACAGATGAGGAAACTGAGGCACAGAAAATGAAGCGACTGGCCCAACAGACACAGTTGGTAAGAGGCAGAGCCAGCATTTGTCTGGCTCTGAGCTGTTTCTACTCCAGGCCACTCCCCCGCCTCCAGGCCCCTCTCAGTGCAGAGCCTCTCAGCTCCTTAGGGGTCTCTGCGGCTGTGCCTATGAGAACAGGAGGACTCCAGCTTCAGTCTCCCCGGAGGCCTGGATATGAGATGGATGTCAGTGGCCCTCAACGACCCCATATCCGGAATGTGCTTCTCCGAGTTTACATGATGACTAGAAAGCCCTAAATGTGGTGTCATGAGGTAGGGTCAGTGGCTGGCACCTAAGTATGGGGCAGAGCCCTCCTGAATGGGTTGAGCGCCCCCACCCCCATCCCTGGCCTTCCCCAGGTGAGGACCTACTGAGAGGCACCTTGTTAACAAGGAAGGCAGCCTCCACGAGAACCTGACTGCCGCCATGACGCTGGGCTTCCGGCCACCAGAGCTGTGAGACGTCCATTTCTGTTATTTGTACTACCCAGCCTGTGGTTCTGTTAAGGCAGCTCAAAGGGACTAAGACAGGAGGCCTTTTGTGCTTAGTGCTAACTAAATGTCCAGCCCACCTCTGCAGTTGAGTGACCTCCATGGTGACCCCGCATGCCGGCTTGCCTGAGTGGACCTAGCTCCTGGCCTCTGGTCTTGTCACCTGTCACATCAGGTAAGGCTGTGTGCCACATCCTTGTGGTCCTCGGCCCACAGGCCAGAATCAGAGGCTCCTGCTTGGGAAGATGACTGGATATCCCCGGCCGCCCACAGCTTGAGCGTAGGGGACAGAGGTCCTTAAAAGTCACAGATAAGACTGGACACTGCAGCAAGGGTGTGCGCAGAAACTGAGAGGAGACCAGGGATGAGGTGGCCTGGGGGGGGCCTGGGCAGGTGACTCGTGTCCCCTGAGACACTTCTGACCCTTTCTGATTGATGCTGCTCAGTGCCCATGCCCCAGGACCACCCAAGGCGTGGTGGTCTCAGCCAGAGAAGTGGGGTTCCCTTCTGGTTCAAATTTCCTCCCTCCAATGGGCAGAATACCTGGGCACGGGGGTCTGCTCCAGGAACCCACTACCCAGAACTTCTGGCCCAAGGGGCTGGGCCTCCAACCCCCATTCCTGCCTCGTCACCTGGCCACCGCTCAGACTTTGCTGAAGTAGGTGGCCACCTCCTTGCGTGGAGTCCGGGAGCAGCCCCCGGCCCAGCCGTTGCCCACCAGCGGCGCCTCCTGGCCCAGCCGCAATGGCGGCTTGCACTTGTGCCAGCTGGTGAGCAGCCTGTTCATGGTGCCTTGATCGGTGATACCACGTAGCTTCTCCTTCTCCTCCTCCACACCGTCGCCAGGAGCTGGGGCGGCCGAGCCAGCAGGGCCTGTGGTCAGTGCTCCGTGGGTGTGACCCAGCTCCAGGTCATGGTTCATGGCCTCGAAGAACTGCTGGATACAGACCTTGGCGAAAGCCTTGGCGTGCTCCGTGCACGTCTCATCGAACAGCTTGCGCTCGATGTTGATGTAGTGGGACCAGTACTTGCTCTTGAGGAAGGCGGCCTGTGTGAAGCAGGGCCGCACGGAACGCACCACAAACGCCAGCAGTGTGGTCAGCAGCACGAAGGCCCAGCCCAGCGCCTGCAGCAGGGAGTAGATGGAGTCGGTGGGCACTGCCCTCTGGCCTACACACCTGTCCAGATCCTGGGCACTTATTATATCAGGGCCTTTAGGGAAAGGCACCCGACTGGGCAGGTGTACATGGGTATAGGTATCACCATCTCATGGAGGTGAGATCATGTGAGTTGGGCCTAATGTTCAATGCACAGGAGTTAACGACCCAGGAGGTAGGCGGCCTCTGGGTGGGTCCCGTCTCCACTGCTTCCTAGTAGACCAGGAGCAAAGCACCTGACTTCTCTGTACCTCCATTTCCCCTACAAAATGGAGCTAGTCATGGTCCCTATCTCCTGCGATTGTTGTGAGAACTACAAGTGGAAATAAACTCAGCACAGTGCCTGGACAATAGCTAGCTCTCAGGAATGATTCACCACTATTATTATGCCCAGAGGCCCTCACTGAGCGTGCTTCACTGAGAAGGCTTCCTTCAGGAAGCCTTCCTTGACCTCCCAAAGCCAGGATGACCATTCTCTGAGTTCTGTCCCTTGGCTCATGGCATTGCCTGCCTTTTGGCACCAAGTGGACACTTCCTCTGTGTGCCATGAGCTGGGCTTCCTGGGGTCACGGAGACAAATCGGGCCATCACTCAAACTCGGTGCTGAAGAGCCCTGGATGTGTGGTTTCTAGCTCTGCTCTGCCACTAACTCACCGCGGGGCACAGCGCAGGATGCCCCCAAACTGGGCTTCAGGGTGAGGCCCCCAGCTGCACAGAGAACATTTAACCATATCAGAATGGGGGACACGGGCAAATCCAAACGTCTGTAAGGGGAGTCGGTGGGTAGTGCCAAGCGGACATGGGCTGGGGAGCTCAGAACATGAGCTTGGTCTGGGGAATGGAGCCGGCCCGCTCACGGGGTGCGGTGGCTCTCCAGGTGTTTCAAACCAAGCTGGAAATTGGATGTGCTTGCAAAGACAAGCCAAAGAGCGGTTTTAGATGGTGCCAACTAATTCTTATTGAATTCACCACTCAACCTCCACGGCTCCAGGCGCCTGCGCTCGGGGGGTCCCTCCAGGTTAGATGTGAGGGTGTAAAGGTCAGGTGAAGGGGCAGTGGCCCCAGGCTCTGAGGGGCAAGCCCACGGGGGGCAGGTTTGCCAGGGAGGAAAGAAGAGTTCTGACCGGGGGCTCAGCCCGTGGGCTTCACGGGGACGTGCAGTGGTGAGGCAGGACCGGGAAGCGGGTGCCTGGACTCGCCGGGGTGGTGTGTGCATGTTCTCCAGCCCTGCGGGACAGGCCCGGCCCCTGCCCACGCCCTCTCCTGCAGGGCGTGCTGCCCAGGTCCCCCTCCCCGTGCTGCAGGGCTGGAGGGGAGGCTTGAGGAGCTCAGATGAGTAGGCCCAATGGACAGAATATGGGAGCGGGGAGGACCCCACTTGTGATGTTCCCACTCGGGCCTTCCCACCCTGTCTCAGGCACATTCCTATCATGCATCTCCCTCACAGGCCCTCCCCCCAGGGGTACCCAGCTCTCACTCCTGCTCCTCTAGCACAGAGGCACCACCTGGGGGGCATTTGCCAGGGAAATGTACCCAAATGGCCCAGCCACCCACCGGCCTCATCACTGTCCAGACCTGGAAGAGGAAAGGGATGCAAATTTCCCTGGGGTTCCAAGCTCCGACCTGGATCTGGCTGAGCCCTTGGGTCAGCTCTGGGGAGGGACCTCAGGTAGACAACAGTCCCGGCGCAGAGACAGTCACAGCACCTCTGTAGGTGGCCGGGGTCTGGCCCTGCCTTCGGAAGCCGGGCCTCCGTGGAGAGACTATGCCCTGCCCCACGGTGCCGTCTGAGGCGGCAGTCCCAGCCTTATGTGGGGCGCCCCACTCCACTGGGAAACTATGACTATGCCCCCTTTCTAAGAGGCCAGGGAATCAGGCCCTTCCCACGGGACCCCAGTCTGTGCGGGAAGGCCGAGGCCACGGACCGCTCACCTGGGAGATGCAGCGCAGGTAGCGCACAGCCACCTCGCGGGCCAGCAGCCAGTCGCCGTCGTAGATCTCAGGGCAGGGCACCCGGGCCAGCAGGCGGGCGAGCTCGGGCGGGGTCAGGCCGGGCTCCAGGCTGCTGTTGCCCAGCATGCTCACGGGCACAGCGGTGCAGAAGGCGCACAGGAAGCACTTGCCGTCCAGCAGCGTGACGGCCACCCACACGACGGGTGCGATGAGGGCGCGCTGGGCCATGGAGCAGAACATGTAGCGCAGCACCGCCGGGTCCTTGGCGCGGCGGCCCGGCGGCCGCTTCCACTCCTCAGCCAGCATGGACACGTTGTTGTTCATCACCAGCCCCAGCAGGAAGAGCACCAGCGGCGGGGCCAGCAGGATGCCGGCGCTGTAGGCCGCGTTGTAGCCTGGCAGGCAGGGGCAGTTGAAGTCGAAGGCTGCGTAGATCTGGGCGCTGGCCAGGGCCATGATGCCGCATATGCCGTTCATGAAGGACTCCTGGTTGGACTGCAGGAACTGGAAGATCATCCGGAACTTGTCCATCGCGGCCCTCTGCGCGCCCAGAGGCCTCCTCCCACCTCACCACGGCCTCCAGCGTGGTCCCTGCCGTCCACCCTGCCCACCCGGTGCACACGTCATGGCCGAGACAGGGCTCCGGGCAGTGGCCAAGGTCACTGTCTCTCTGAGGAGCCTTCAGTCAGGTGCTGGCTGAGACGGGGCCACTGGCCAATGCCCTGGGTGTGCCCGGGCTCTGCCCCTCCCCTTCCGAGCCCTCCCGGCGTCCTCCACAGCAGCCTCCAGCGCTGGAAACCACAGGGCAGCTTATGGGGACAGCTCCCCATAAGTGGGAGTGGGTGTGGGAGGCTGGGAGGGAGAGGAAGGAGAGGCCAGGAGAGGGCCAGGGCTCAGGCCGATTGAGGAGACAGTGTTACCAGCAGGACTGGTTGGGAGGACCTGGGCTCACTGCGGAGCCTGAGCTTCTGGTCCTGTCCCCTACACTCCTGGGGACATGTCACCTCCTCTGCCCTTCCCACCAGGTCTTTCTTCCATGCTGCATCAGGGTCTAGGAGGGCCCTCATGAGTTCAGGATGGTAATTTGATGCAGTGATTGATGGCAGTGATGGTGATGGCTGTGCTGGGAGTGATAAAGCTAGCGCTGGGGAAGGTGCTGACTGAGGTGAAGGAGCCGATGACGCTGGTGGTGATGGGGAGGGTGCGGAGGTTGGTGATGGGGAGGGTGCGGAGGTTGGTGATGGGGAGGGTGCTGAGGTTGGTGGTGGGGAGGGTGCGGAGGTTGGTGGTGGGGAGGGTGCGGAGGTTAGTGATGGGGAGGGTGCGGAGGTTGGTGATGGGGAGGGTGCTGAGGTTGGTGGTGGGGAGGGTGCTGATACTCTTGGCCCCAGGGGCAGTGTAAGTGTGGTGGTGGAGAGGGTGCTAATGTAAAAGGCCCTGAACTTGGAGTCTCAGGATTTGGACCTGCTGCTTGCCAGGCCCCTCCCTGCCTGGCAGGGAGCTGAGGGCTGTGAGCGTAATGCAGGCTCCTTTTTTACCCTGGTCTGCTTGTGCCTTCATGTGGCTACGTGTGTTTGTGATTTGTGGACGACAAATCCTTTCCACCTCCACTTACCTCTACACCCCCTGGATCATATCTGGAGATCAGTTCCCCAAAGTGTCTTTGGGAGCCAGGCCAGGGCCCCCCAGTGGCAGGTATATCAAAGCGGGGAAATCTAAGGGTTCACTTTGATGCTCACTGGTTCTCCCAGAAGGGCAGGGCAGATCCAGCTCCAACCAGATAACTCGAGGACGAGTCCAGAGGCCACTGCAACCTTGGTCTTCTCGAGTGGACATGGCTCCCTGTGTGTGGCTGGTGTGCCCGCTGGAGACGCCCAGGCTGGCTGCAGGTGCTGCCCTAACCATGTGCACTCTCACCGCAGATGTGTCAACAGTATTTTAGAATACGTGATACAAGCAGTTTGACTGGGTTCTAAACCTGTTAGGCTCATGATCACAAGAATTTAGATTACCGTTACTAAACATAAAGAATGAATGTGGGAATCTTTACACACCATTCCAGATGTTGTGAATTTGGGAATGACAGTAAAATTAGTTTTAAGTTTATTACCTACTTGCACCAAGTTTTTTGTGGGTGATATTCATGAAACATTTGAAGAGTTCACTAATAAATAACCTTGAGGGGTGGGTGGGTGAAATGAGTGAAAAGTCAAAAGGCACAAACTTACAGCTATTAGATAAATCCATCTTGGGAATGTAATGTACAAGTGTCTCACTTGGTAATATATATATTTGAGAGTTGCTAAGAGAATAGATCTCAAAATTTTTAATTATAAGAAAAAAATTCTATGTGATATGATAGGTATTAAATTGACTCACTGTGGTGATAAACATATATATTTATAGACTGAAATCAATATATATGTATAGATGAGATCTATACATATATATAATAGATCTATACATATATATTGATATATATAGAACTCATCTATACATATATATTTATTTCAGCCTATAAATACATATATTTATGTATATATGAGCTATATATATATTTATCTCAGTCCTATGTTGTGCATCTGAACCTAATGGTATATGTCAACTGTATCTCAATTTTAAAAAAAAGAGCCTTGAATAAATGCCTGGGTCATTTCACACACAGAAAATCTGATGTTAAAAATTTGCCTTCATCAAAGCAAACTTAAGTTTCCTATTTTAGGATGCCTGGAGATTTCATCTGGCATCTCCAGGTTTCAAATGTTATGCATTACATAAACATGTAAGATAAAAAGGAGGTTTATATATATGAAACCACCAGGTTTTGTGTGGAAGTCTCACATCCCCTCTGTTTGCCCCAGAGCCATGAAGCAATGTTACCCACGGCTGCAGGAGGTTAGGAACTTCTGCAGAGGGAGCAGAGAGGTACCGGGTGCCTCAGGTGAAGAAGCTGGGGGCAGCCTTGAGCACCTTCTGAAGTCAGGTCGCTGTCAGTGACGGCAGAAGGGACGCCGCTTGCATGGCGGAGGCAGGCGTGTGGCCTCTGTCATCGGCCTTCCCTTTTGCTCTCCCCCGCTGGACCACCATCTGCCCTCTGCCCATCCAAACCCATTTCTAAGCCCTGCCCATTTGTTCACTGTTTCTTTACTAAACGGTCAAGATTTTTTCTCAGCAAGAAACCATGTCCCAGAGTGATTAAGAATAACCTCACCAGTGACCTGGGTTTAAGTCTCAACCCCTCCAAATACTGGTCAGGGGCGGTGGGCAAGTGATTTCCCTCTGAGTGCAGGAGAAGCCCCTACCTCTCAGATTACCTTGAGGCTGCAATGAGATGACGAGGGGAAGAGTTTAGCACAGTGCCAGGCCCGCAGACAGCTCCCAGCTGATGCACGTTATGACCTTGCCATACTAACAACGATCACCTCTGCACCTGAGCTGTAGTGGCTGGGTGTTTTGGAAATTAGTACTAGTTTCCTATTGCTGCTGAAAAAAATGACCATGAACACAGCGGCTTAAAACAACATAGACTAATTCTCACAGTTTTGGGGGCCAGGAGTCTGACATGGGTCTCAACGGGTTAAATGTCAGAGTTTGCAGCTGTTGTTCCTTGTGCAGACTCTAGGGCAGAAGCCAGTTCCTGGCCTTCTTTAACTTCTGAGGGACACTCCGGTCTCTGGCTCCTGCCCCGCGGCCCCACCCTCACCCAGTCCCACCTCAGCTTCCATTCTTCCTCCCCACACTCTTATAGGACCCTGCGGGGTGCACTGGATCATCCAGGGGAGTCTCCCCGCCTCCAGAGACTTTACATAATCGCTCCTGCAAAGTCACTTCTGCAGGGTCACCCTGCCGGGTGCAGAGGTTAGGAGGAGGCCTCAGGGTCACAGGCAGCGTGTTCAGCAGTGCCCTGCCCACTCCACCTGCCGGTGACTCCTAGAGCAAGACCGTGACCGTGCCTCCATGGAAGCGGGTGTCGCTGCCCTTCCATGCACCGGCGCCAAGCTTGCCCGCAGCCCCCACTTTGGCCTGTGGCCTGGCCCCCTTGCCTTCCTTGGGAGTTGTCCTGGCACCCACTGCAGTGCTGGGGACTCTCCAGCTTGAAGGGTCATGAAAAGCAGGATGCAAAAGGGACCTGTGGGGAGCGGGTGCTGGACCTTTAGGAAAATGCCCAATTTGCATAGGAAAGCAGCCGCCTTGTGCTCAGCGCTCAGCGGGAGCTGTCACCACCCAGCAGGGGAGCACCCAGAGAAGGGGGCGTTGGTGGAGGAGGCAGCAGCCGTCAGCCGGGTGGGGCTGCCGAGGAGACCGCTCCAGTACCGCCAGGCTGTTAATAGAGGTCTGAGGTCTTTACCCAAAAAGGATATAGTGCTGATCTTTTGTGCGTCAACCAAACTCTATTGGGGTTTGTGTATCGTGGCAAAAAACAGTGCTCACGAAATATTCCATGTGCCGCCTTACAACTCTCTTTTTCGGTTAGGTTGGGACGATGGGGCTGAGCTCTGGTATAGAATTCCCACTGCACCCCCATCTCTTGCCACGTTCCCTGCTCCTTCTTTTCCTTGTATTTCAGACCCCGGACACCAGCATAACAGGTGCCTCCAGGCCCCACCCAGTCCCATCAGCATGCACCTTCACGTTCCTCAGGCCTCCGCGCAACCTGAGATTGATTGCCTGATGTTGGGGTAACATCTGCTTCAGGGGAGCCTAGAGGTGCTGCAGCTTGTGCCCCCACAGTGACAGCCAGAGAGGGGGGAATAAACACTCCATCTTCCTCTCTCCCGGGCCGGTGGGCTCCCAGAACCCTGCAGTCACGCCTGGCTCCCCCCAGACCCTCGACTGGCTTTCTTCCCTCTCCCGTATCCCCGCTGTGTCTTTCCTGGTGTCTCCTGGGAGCCACTTCCACGTGCACTACTTGCTTCACTTTCTTGTCTCAGGATCCGGGAAACACCGCGTGGCTTGATGGCAGCACCCCAAGACGAGGGCCTGGGCCCCCAAGAGGCCAGAGGAAACTCCTTCCGCTAACCACCCTCTGACCTGCGTCAGCCTTGCCTGAACATGAGATACGTCTGCGCGTGTTAAGGCACTGAAGCGCTGGCTTCTTGTTGCTGCGTTTTACTCCCACCTGCAGCCCGCACACACTTGGCCCAGCCCTGCACAGCTCCTCCCGCGCTGTGCAGCCCTGGGCAAGATGACCGCATGGCTCTGTGCGGTGCCCATGTCGCAAGCAGGGTACCCACAAACAAGAGCATCCAGAGCCCCCTCCACCTGCTAGGTGCCTCTGACCTGCTTTCCCATCTTTGCTGAAATCCGGGGCCCCGTCGGTTCTGGCCTGCCTGCTGCAGGTCACACCCCACCCTGTCACCCATGCCCAAGCTGTGGCCAGAGCGAGCTCCTAAAAGCAGGAGTCTGAGCAAGCCTCCACAGACGTCATTCCCTCCATGGCTGAGTGCAGATTCCTTAGCAGGACCTATGAGGGTGAGAACGGGCTGGCCTGGGTCACCTTCTTCCCAAGTCATCTCTGGCTTCCCCGCCCGCTCTTCCTCCCCAAACAGGAGAAACCCCTCCAAGTCTCAAGGCTTTTCCAGATGCCTCTCCCTATTCTTCACGTGAGATGCTGCGTCCTGACAGCCCATGGCGGGCTCCCTGAGCCTCCTTCCCCCTGACTGGGAGCCCATCCGTGGTGATGGAGCCATCTTCAAGGTCTCCCTCCTTCCCCGGCCCAATGCCTGCCCACACTTTTCCTAAATCTTGCCCCACCCCCAGTGCCATCTCAGACATTTGCATGTTCTGACCACAGCAGGTCAGATGGGGTGGGGGAAGGTCGAGCTGCAGGAATTATCTAATCTGGCGAGAGCCCAGGAGAGCACAGATTGCCTGATGTGGAGGGGGCTGGGCTCCAGGCGGCTTCCAGGGGCCCCTTGCTGCTCTCAGCCCTGAGGGCCAAAGTGGGTGAACCTGGCCTGCACCCTGTGGCTACCTCTCGTGCTGCCGGAGGCAATAACAGGATGTGACTGTGTGTGGGTGTGTGGGCATATGCATGTGGCATAGTGTGGGTGTGGGGGTGAGTCATCGGGGAGAGACAGCCCTGGGTTCCTCGGAGTTAGATCTCCCCCAGCCCTTCCAGTTTGAGCTCAGACTGAATGGCAGTTTTTCCAGCGAGATCGAACCCTGCCTGGTGTTTCAAGGGTCTTAGCTCCTGAACCAGACCCCACATGCATCCTGGTCCAGAGGTTCATAGACATGGGTGTGGGTGGTGGTGTCTACACCCACCCTCCCCCTGATTTGCAGATCTGGTCCATACGCCACACACCTGCAGGAATTCTCACCAGCTGCGACACTCTTGCTAAGGGAAGCAGATAAACACTCCTGAGGATGTCAAGGGAAGGAGGCAGCTTTAGAAGAGACCTGCATTCAGGGGTCTGAGGCAGGTGGTGGGAAGACTGTGAGTGGGGGGTGAGGGAGGTGGCGGCTGCTGGCTGGTGGTTAGAGAAAGGAGGACCAAGGGGCCCCCTGGTGGCGCAAGGGTTATGAAGCATCTGCAGCCACCGCAGCAGCACTAGTTTGATCCCTGGCCAGGGAGTGAACCCCACTGCGTGGCAGCCCTCTCCTGCCTCTCCCGCTGCTCCCCTCAGCAGTGTGTTTCAGTCCGTCTGCCTGTTCTGTTTTCTACTCTGTCTCTGGTGAATCCTCACACCACTCCCCACACCTCTGGCCTGTACCCCAGTTCTTGTACGCAAAAATAAATCAATGTTAAAAAAAAATAGAAAGGCAGGCTGAGAAAGGTGCTGCATTCCTGGGGCTGCACCAGGCAGGGCTGCTCGGCCTTGGAGGACTGGAGACAACTTAGTGGGACTTGAGACGAGGTGGGACCTTGACATTCAAAGACCAAAACAAGCCCCTCCACAGGAAAATAAAGAACTGTTCATCTGCTGTAGCAGCAAGCGGCACTAATTCATGCGTTCACGAGGAACTTACAAGCAGAGCTGGCTAGAGCTTCCTCAGACAACCTTGGGGGCAGCTGCACGGCATCCAGCCAAGCACGGCATCCAGTACGCAAGCACGGCGAGGGGCGGGCGCTGCTGGGCAGACCGGAGAGGGCTGACCCAGAGCCAGCCCTCTGGGGTCAAGGCCCTGCTCCTGCAAGATGACCTCCGGCATCTTGACCTTGACCTCTTCATGCCGTTTTCTCTCCTAGAACAATGGAGTTAATAGCCATCCCACTTCAGTGGAGAGCTTAATGTCTATACAGACGATTTATAAAAACTCGCACTTGAAACCTATCTAGTGCTATATGCAGCGTCACTTCAATGAAAAGTACTTTACAAACCATCCTACTTCACTAGGTAACCATAAGGATTAAGTGAGTTAATCTGTGTAAAGATTTGCAACAATGCCAGGTACACAGTTAGCACCAGGGAAGCGTGTATTTAGACTCAGCCTAGGACCCAGCACCCACACAGTTCTACACTCTGGCTACTCAAGCGCTGGCGGGAAATGCAGCCTCAGACCAAGTTCTGGACGCCCTGAATCAGAATCTGCTGTGAACAAGAGCCCCCCGCAAACACGCTCGAGTTTGTGAAGCACTGCTTTGGGCTACACGGGACATGGCACCCCAAAACTAGGCCAGAGATAGGGCTGTCTTGAGGAAGGAGATTGACTAGGGTTGGGCCGCCCTGCTTTGGGGTCCCCACTGCCTGGAAAGCCCCTGGCAAACTGCCAGGGCCCCTATACGTCGGTGTGCTGGGCAGGTCTGGTGCCCGGGGACCCTGTGGGGGCACGGTGGTTGAGGCCACCTCCCCAGAGTCCAGGGGAGGCCACAAGTTTGAGAGGTGGCTTGCTGGAGTACCAGGAACTCAGGAGGTGGTCCACCTGCTCCCGGCTGGACACTGCACGCAGGTGGGCCTTGCCAATTCCACCATCCGGGCCTTCTGGGGGCTCTGGCATCTCAGGGGGCTCGGGGCCTCTGCCCCCTGACTCACGCTGCAGCCCCCGCACCTGCATCTCGCGCTGCATGCTGGCAAAGAAGTGCAGCACGCAGCGGTGGGCAAAGTCCCGTGCGTGCTCGCAGCACGTCTCATCGAAGAGCTTCTGCTCCAAGTCCACATAGTTGCTCCAGTACCTGCGCTGCAGGAAGGCGGTCTGGTCGAAGCAGGGCCTCAGGCAGCGGGCCAGGAAGGCCAGGATGATGAGCAACAGGGTGATGCTCCAGCCGATGGCCTGCGGAGCACAAGGTGGGTATGGGCTGGGCAGTTCCGGACTAGCCGCCTCTTCTTACCAACCGCCTCCACCCATCCTCCTTTCCATTAATCTCTCATCCTCGCATCCAGCTACCACTCCGCCCATCTGTCCTCTCTCTTGACCTACCTCTGTCATCCTCCTATTCAGATGTCTTCCCAACCATTTGTCCATCTGTCCATTCGAGGGACATTTAACGTGACCGAGGACTTAATCTGAGTCAGGATGCAAGCCCTCGTCTCACTGCAAACCCCGCAGCCTTTCCCCTGAACAAGTGGGCGCTCAGGGACCATCAAGGTGGAGGAGACCAAACCTTCCTTTACTTTGTAGGAGAACCAGGCCTCGAGGGTAAGTGGCATGGCCACTGTCAGGCTGACCAGAGTCCACCGTGCTCTGGGTGCTGGCTCTGTCTCCCCTGCACCGCTTGTCTGCACTTGTTCCACAAGTTTTATCCTGCAGCCCTGGTGATGCTCTACATATGTGGGCTCCTGTGACTGCTTTGGGGGAGCACAGCAGAGGTGGAGGCTCTGGGAGTAGTGGCAGTGGGACCTGGAGTTTGAGGAGGGAGTGGGGCTGGGTTTGCTCCCAAGACAATGGAGCTGGTGCTGGTGGAAAGCCAGGCACTTGGAGCACGGGGGAGGACCAGCCGTGTGGGGGTGGTTGAGGGAGGCTGGAGTATGCAGCGTGCATTCAGATCCTGGTCCTGCCTCTTACAAACCGTGTGACTTGGACCTTAGTGTGAGGGCAAACTAAGCCCACAGAGACGCATCTTCTAGTCTGCGGAAGGGGTGGTGATAACCTTATCACTCATGAGGCTGTTCTGAGAATGAAACAGTGATAGTGTGAAGGGCCTAGCATGCGCCTCACAGTTGGTGTTCACTTAGTGGGGATCAGTATTATTTCTGACGGGCAGGAAGAAGGGTCCCAGCCAGTCTCCTGGGGATGATTCTGGACGGCCTGGGCCTGGTGTCTGTCTTGGGGTGAGTGCCCATTTCCTAAGGCCCAACTGTCCTGTACGTGGGCCACTGACCCCCAGAACCACCTGCTCCTTTGTGCTTGGTCTCCAGCAGTGGGGAGGGGCCCCAGGAAGTCGCTGGCACGTCTTCCCCCGCCACCCCTGGGCACAACGCAGGACATTTCTGGAGGCTGGGCAGGACTCCTGAGTCACCTGCGACAGGCACCGCAGGTATCGAGACACTGCTTTCCGAGCGGGGCTGTCTCTGACCAGCTCGTCCTCCTTGCAGGGCACCTTGGCCAGGAAGAGCTGCACCTGGCTGGGGGTCATGTTGGCAAAGTCCAGAAACTTGTCAGGGTCCACGGAGCTGCTGAAGGCACACACGAGGCACTTCCCATCCAGGAGAGCCAGCAGGATCCAGACCACCGGGGCGGCCAGCGCCCTCTGCAGCACCGAGGAGCACATATACCTGGGCACAGGGCGGGGGTGGCAAAGGGCAGCCTGAAGGTAGCTGCGAGAGGAGGCCTGAGGGAGGTGAGAGGACAGTCCCCCAGGGGCAGCTGGAGTTTGGGGGTGCTGCTGGCGGTTCCTGGGTGGGTGACAGTGCTCACGAGGGGTGCTGGGGTTTGGGAAGCTCTGACAAGGCCCTCGGGTGCTGGGCATGTGGGACCATACCTGACAATGCCTGGGTCCTTCCTCCGGTGCCCCGGGGGCCGTTGCCACTCCTCCACCAGCACCACTGACTGCCGGTTGGCCAGGAGGCCGCAGAGGAAGAGGGCGAGCGGGGGCGTGAGCAGCAGGCCCAGGCCGTACAGGGCGTTGTAGCGAGCCAGGCAGGGGCAGTTGAAGTCGAAGGCGGAGTACAGCTTGACGGTGACCGCAGCCAGCAGCAGGCAGATGCCATTCATCACCGACTCCGAGCTGGACTGGAAGTGCTGGAAGAACATTCGGAATTTATCCATGGCCCTGGCTGGCTTGGGCCCACAGGGTGGGGGTTCACTGAAGATTTAGCCGCTCTGCTGGGCAAAGCCTGGCCACAGCGGGAGGGGAACTCTGGGGCCCAGGGAGGTCCTGCTTCTCTTTCAAGGGCTTGAGGGGAGGAGCAGGCAGAGCGCAGTCCAGTCGCAGCCCAGCCTCCCCTGATCCAGTGGGGGACTAAAGGCAGAGGCAGGCTCTCTCCACCTAGGCTCCCCTGCCCCACCAGCTGCCAGCCAGCGTGCTCCTCTCTGGGAGAGTGAGTCACTGCTTCCTGACCAGCCAACCCAAAGTACCTCTAGGCAAATGTGCCCTGCCCTTTCCCTCCTCCCCAGTCTCTGCCCTCTGCTCTGCTGGGGCTAGGCAGAGACCTGACAACTGCTGGGCTTCCTGTGGGAGCGACACATTCTGGATACCGCAAAGCAAAGCTGTATTTTCTCTTTACAGTTTACTTACATTTTCTGATATTGCTCAAAAACATGCCTGGACTCTGCAAAGTGCAGGGAGGTCTCATCCTGGATTTCACCCTGGCAGCAGGTAGCAAAGGGAGGCCTCTGGGGCCCCGGCAGCCTCTAACCGAGGGAGTCTCCAGGAAAGAACTAAACTTTGGGAGAACATTCCAGAAGCTGGGATGAGGGCTCCCCGAGGCCACCCTCTGACAGCTGAAACAGTACTCTGGGCCAGCCAGCATCTGCATGGAATGGGTGCTGGTATTTACTGGAAAACATCAAGCAAAGAAAAAGGCCAGAAGAAAGCGTAGCACAACTTAAAGGGACGTTATCTCAGAGAAAGGAGGTGGCTTATGTTTATTTTTTTTAAATCAAAATTGTCTATTTTTATAACAATTTTTAAAATTTCTCAACAGAAACCATATACTATTTTTACTGGAAAAAGAAAAAGAAAAAGAAAAAACCTCAAAGGGATTAAAAGACCAGGTAAAGGAAGGAACCACCTTTTGTTGCTTGGGACCCAGGCTTGCTGAGCCAGGAGAGGCAGGAAGAGGAAAGATGAGAGAAAGACTTCTTTTCCTCATGAATGTAGAAAGATACTAACTTGTTGATCTGCAGTTGCAATGCCTTGCCCTTGGCTTTCTTAACCTTCCCCCTTCTAGGCCTCCACAGCCCTGTTCTTCTGGGTCTTTTAATTCTGGGAAAATTTTAAAAATTCACGTTTTCATTTAAATCTTTCTACCAGTTTTAAGCAACTAGAAGCTCTTTCCAGAGTATGTCTTTGGTTTTATCTTTCTCAAACTGGAACTTACAGATTTATTACTGGGCATCTCCCAGATCTTTTCCCTTTGTAAGGGACCTGGATATTTGTTGAGAAACATTCGGCTTGACAGTTCTTTGAGTTCTTGTGAGGGAGAGGGCTCTTTAGCGACAGCCCTGCCCCCAATAGCAGAGACTCAGCGTGTGTCTGGATGTGCGCACTGTGGGTGCACGTGTATTCACGCGGTGTGATGTGTGCAGAGTGTAAAAGTACGTGCGTTTTTAGAAATACAGATGTGGACACCTGCCAGTCTAGGACACGCACGCTCCGGCTCTGGCCGCGCAGCCACAGACGTCCACGGCTCTGCGGTGCCAGGCGCTGCCACGTGCTGTGGTGCACAGGTGCGCACCTCGGTGACAGACGCACCCGCGCGGCGTCTCACTGCGAGCGCGGGGAATGCTCTCAGAGGCCCTCCACCGGGGAGACGCTAGCTTAGCCCTGAGCCAGTCTCTGTTGTGGGTTCCACCTTGTTTGGTCTCGCCACCCAGCGGGAGCACTCCCCCATCGGAGAGCGAATCTCAGGGTGAAAGAGAAAGCAGTCCCCAGTGAAGCGAATATGCACAGTGGGCAGACAGCTCTGTGACTAAAGGGTAGGGCTGATTTCCTCACTGACATATTTTCTTTATCTCCAAGGGAAGCTGTAAGAATATATTCCACCACCATTCCCCAGAAGAAAGCTCCTGTTTTGAAAGAGGCAAAGCACCTTCTAAACATTTTTTTAAACGCTTGATTTACATCAGGGCAGCGCCAAATTTCCAGACATAGGGGACGCTGGTGGAGTTCTAGCGCCGCCTAGTGGTGACTTGAGAGAAATCGAGGGGCGGAACCCAGGGAAATCGAGAGGGAAGCTCAAGCTCTGAGAGGAAACTTCCCACAGGCTACCCTCCTGGGCAGAGAGGGCCCCCTAAGACCTTTGGGTGAAGGTCGCAGTGAGCCAGAACCTCTGGGACCGCTCTTGGGAGAGGTGGATAGAAGCCAGAAGTTACACTGCCAGCAGCAATGGAGCAATGTCTACTTCCAGTGCAGGGAGTCAGGGTATTTGAAGGTATTGAAGGCTATGGGTTATTGAAGGCATGCCTCTGGGTCTTGTTGCTTTTTCACCTTTTGCTATGAATGAAGTTTACACTTTTATGTAGTCACATTAATCATGCTTTTCCTTTATCCATCTCTGATCTTTGTAAAATTTTTGGAAAGGACTTTCCTTTCCTTTCCTACCAAGTAAGGGTCATTTGAAACATGTATGGGAGAAGAAGGACTTGAAGGTCTTAACTTGAGCATTTTGTTCTTTCTGTTCAGTTTTCCTATTTTATTTATTTATTTAAAAAAAGATTTTTTTATTTATGCATACAAGGACTGGGACACAGGGCCTCCCTGGTGGCGCAGTGGGTTAAGCAACTCACTATGAAGCAAACCACAGCCACTGCAGCACAAGTTCGATCCCTGCCTCTGGCCAGGGAGGGGCCCACATGGTGTAGCAGACCTCTCCTACCTCACCCGCTGCTCCCCTCCGCAGTGTGTTTCAGTCAGTCTGCCTGTTCTGTTCCCCGCTCTGACTCTGGTGAATCCTCTCACCTCCCTGGACTCTGGCCTGTACCCCAGCTCTTGTATGCATAAGTAAATAAATTTAAAAAAACAAAACAAAAACTGAGACACAGGCCAGAGGTGTGGGAGTGTGGGGGGCATGAGAGAATTCACCAGAGACAGAGTGGGGAACAGAACAGGCAGATAGACTGAGATACGCTGCTGAGGGGAGCAGCAGGTGAGACAGGAGAGGTCTGCTGCGCCATGTGGGTCAGCTCCCTGGCCGGGGATCGAACTCATGATGCTGCAGTGGCTGTGGATAGCTTCATAGTGCTGCAACAACCCCTTGTGCTACCACGGAGACCCTCAGTTTTGCTATTTTAAATCGATTCCATTTTCATTAGTGTGCTCCCTGGCTGACTTCCAGAGAGCTGAGCAGAAGTTCCTGGGAGGCTCTCAGGCAGGAGCGGCCTGGCTGGGAAGCATAGAGTCTTCCTCAGCCCAGCCCTTGAAGGGGTCAGTTCTGGGGAGGTACAGCAGGGATTAGAGCAGAGGCCTGGGCTGGCTGCTCCCTCAGTGCTTGCTTATCTGCTCCAGGCGAGTGTCTCGGCTTCTTAATGTCTTGGGGTTTTCATTTGTAAAATGGGGATGCTGCTGCTGGTGCTGCTAGTAGCATCTACGTGATAAGGTTATTATCAGGCATAAACGGAACTAATACAGATGAAGTACTTAAACCAGGGCTTGGGGCTGGACTTCAGGCTCGTAAACATTCCGTCTTTATTATCTGAGCGAGGGGTCCCGGAGTCCCGGGATGGGTTAGGAATCCAGATTCCCTCAGGTCACCACGCAGTTTTCCAGTTGTTGCTACACATTCTCCTTTTTTGGGTGCTGGGCACTTTCCTTTTTGCTCCTTACAGAGACCTCCGCCTGTCCTCTCGGGACAAGTGTGGGCCTGCCTGGCCTCGGGCCTGGCTTTTGTCCACGGGTACTCTGAATCCAGGAGTTAGGTCTATAGAATTTACAAGGGTCTGCTTAGCACTGGGGTAAAAAAAAAAAAAAAAAACAAACCAAAAACCCTTATTAGCTCCAAATTATGAATGGGAAACTTCAAAGTAAAATTAAGAAATATTTTTTTGAGTGCATGTAATACTTAATGTTGTGTCGACTTCATTAATCTTAAGTGTAGACTCAAAAATTTCATTACATTCAAAGACAATTATAGGTTTTTCCTGTTGGGTATGAAATCTTATTTTTTTTGGTTCAGAATTTTTTAAAAAAATATTTATTTATTTATGCCTACAAGAGCTGGGGTACAGGCCAGAGTTGCAGGAGGTGAGAGGATTCACCAGAGACAGAGTGGGGAGCAGGACAGGCAGATGGACCAAAACACATTGCGGAGGGGAGCAGCAAGCGAGGCAGGAGAGGTCTGCTGTGCCATGTGGGCCCCCTCCCTGGCCGGGGATCAAACTCACGCTGCTGTGCTGCGGATGCTTCACAGTGCGGCGTTCAACCCACTGTGCCACCAGGGAGGCCCTGGGTATGAAATCTAATCCATGCATGATTGCTTAGAAATAAAACCCGTTGCAGATTTAATGAGTTCCTTGCAGTCAAGTGATTCCAAAAGCCAAATTTATAAAGCTCCTTTCTAAATGCTTGAGGCAGGGAAACTATGTTTAAAGGGGGACGTCAGATATTTTAATATCCTTGAACTGATGAAGTTGGGCTCCAAAGATGAATCTGGGAGTCTATGAAGATTTTACGATTATTGCTGGACCCAGGGGCCACCTCCCAGAGGACAGTCTGTCTGTGGAACAGAGGAATGGAGTGGGTACCCTCCCTGCATAGCTGCTTCCCGCTCTACCTTCCAACGTGACTAACCCTCTTTTGGTGGCAGCCCATGCTCGAGCCTGGGAGGTATCCAGTGACTGCTGGGAAAGCCTATAGATCTTTAGACGTCATCCTCTCCAGTGATCCATGTGTCCATATGGGGCAGTTTCCCAAAGGGTGATCAATTAGTGACTTGCATCGTAATCTATAGAACCAGACTCTGTTGGGGTGATGCCTGGGACTCTGCATTTTAGTAATGTCTCCCACTGCCCCTGATTCTGATGCATGCTAAGTTTGAGAATCAGTGTAGAGTGTGTGCACCTTTTTAAAATAGTAGACTTTGGGCCTCCCTGGTGGTGCAGTGGGTTAAGCAACGCACTATGAAGCAAACTGCAGCCACTGCAGCATGAGTTCTATCCCTGCTGCCGGCCAGGGGGGGACCCACATGGCATAGCACTGCCTCGCTCACTGCTGCCCTTGGCAGTGTGTTTCAGTCAGTCTGCCTGTTTTGCTCCCCACTCTGTCTCTGGTGAATCCTCTCACTGCCCTGGACTCTGTCCTGTACCCCAGCTCTTGTATATATACATAAATATTTTTTTTAAAAAAGAGCTTTATTAAAAATGAGTTCTGGGAATAACCTACATAGGAAGGTGGCTACAGTTAACACTGTGTTATGTATTTGAAAGTTGCTAAAAGAGTAGCTCTTAAGTGATCTCATTAAACCATTAAAAATATAGTTCTGTGAGTTGATAGATGAACTAACTAACCTTCATGTGGTCATCAGGTCACAACAAATATGTGGTTCGAATCATCACGTTGTTTATCTTCCATCTGAAACGGGAGTGGAGAGTCAGCTGTCCAATGATGCTGAGTCAGCAATTAATGACATCTTCTGTGTATCTGGCCCTGAACTTAGCCATGGGAAGTGAGAACCTGCCCTGGAGTACAGGAAAGCACAGGAAATGTGCTTGATACTGACCAGGTAACACCTCACATAGGGCCGGCACGCAGGTGGTGCTCAGCGAGTGGTCACTAGGCAATGAGCAGATCTGAACCCCAGTACCCCTGGGGACAAGGCAGTACCGCGCCCACTCCCTGCTAAGATGAGCGACACAACCTTCGAGGAAGGGGCTGAACTCAGGGAAAGCTCTGCGGGAAAGACACTCTAGAGCAGGGGAATGGCCGTGTGAGTCAGTCTTGAACGAGATTCTTGGACTGGCTTGGTGGCTCTCTTGGCTAGTTAATTCATTCATAGATTCATCCAGGAATATTTATTGACTATCTACCATGTACCAGACACACAGGGGTCTCCCCCTAACATGCCCAGCCACCCCTGCAGTTCAGGCAGGACAACCTGCACAGACTGTCTGACAGCCCACTTACTTATGGGCTGGACCTTGGGTGCTGGTGGGAGGGCGCATCCCGTATCCCCGCTGGGGGCTGGGGGCGGCTGTGGCTGTCCTCTATTTGAAGGTTAGTTTCTCAACAGGAAGAAAAGTGTTGACATCATGGTGTTGACAAGGGTGATCTCAAGTTTAGGGGAGTCCAGCTTGGCCAGCTTCCATGAATCCAGGGGCTCGTGGAAGGAGCAAAAGAGACTCTCAGTCAAATATTCTTTATTATTTTATCAACATGGAACACTCTTCAGGACTTGAACTGATGTGGGAGGTTGGGGAACAAGAAAGGGAAGAGAGAGATGCACAAGCAGGAGGGGCTGGAGCGAGGAACAAAAAGAGCAGACAACCAGGAAAGTGTGGAGGGTGGACAGAAGCAGAGAAGGGCAAAGAAATGGGGAGAAAGACTACAGGAGGGAGGGAAAGGGGGGGCATGAAGAAGAGGGAGAAGATGGAGGAGGGGGAAGGGACAGGAGCCAAGGCTGCTGTGAAGGAGTCCGGCTCTGACCCGCATCCCTGCCAGGTGTGCCCCCCTCCCCCGCTGTAGTGGCGTGAGCTCGCAGAGCACCCACACGCGCACACACGAGGACACACGTGCAAACACGCGTGCATTCCACCCACCTCTTTGGGTGCTGCCTTCAGAGTCTTCACTGTTGGGGAGGCAGGGTTGCCACGGTGATAGGTGCTGAAGCACCACCTTAGGGGTATTAATAGCTTCCACTGAAGTCACCCAAATGGTGACTTCATCCAGCCCCAGTCTCCTAGGCAGGTTTCCTTCCTCCTCCCTTCCAGAATGGGGCTGGGCAGGGCCCTCAGGCTACACAGGCCGCTTGTAGCTTTGGAGAAGGAATGCCTGAAGGCCTCAGGGATTCGCAGAGCGAGCCCAGGGAGAGGGGAGTTCCTTGATCCTCTGAGCCTCTGAGCCAAGTCCACCATGACCCCTGCCTGGAAAGGGTGTCTGAAGCACAGCGGTCACTTTCAGCTTCTCTGGGTCCCAGAGCCATACTACCTCTTCCAGGTGGCTGCTCGGCAGAGACTTGCGCCCAGCTGACACTTGACAGCGGAGCTTGCTCCTGCGTACAGAACTCCCCAGAGAGCTGGGGCAAGGCTCGGGAGGTGGCCTTGGGCAGGAAGTTCCAGAGGTGCTCACTCTTGGCCTGAAGCACATGCAGGGTTGAGAGCTCGTGCCTCCTTGCATTTCATGCCAGGGATGCCATGCTTGCCTCTCCCTGATCTGGCCCTGTCGACACCCCCATTATCTCCTCAACACTTCTGGATCAGGGCAAGCTTATGTCCTGCCTTCAGCTCCCTGTCTTGGTCCTTAACGCCACTCCCTTTCTCTGACCTGCTCAGGAGCAGACTGCTCTGACCTGCAGAACCACCTGCCTCTGGCCTGCAAGTCCCTCCTTCCCTTTGACCTTCTCTGTCTCTCCACTGCTTTGCCCAGAGCCCAGGAGTTAGAGGTCACGTGCCTGTGACCACCCTGATGTCCTCTACCTTTGGAGCCTCACTTCAGCCCCTTTGCCTGGCCCATGCTCCAGTTCCCTTGCCCTGCGGAAGGAAGGGCCACAGTTTGCAGATCACACCGAAGGCCTTGCTCACCACACACTCCTGGGAAATGAGTCTTGTCCTACAGAGCTGCTGGTGCATTCTGATCCCATCAGCAGCTCACAGCGACCCCATACCAGCAGATTTCAGGGGCGTGTGAGTATGTGTGTGTGAACATTCGTGTGGCAGGGAGTGTGAGAGATAGCGTAGAGGTGTGGGTGCAAACGTGTGTTTACGGCCATTCAGAGCCCGTGGATTTCTGACACGTGAGGCATCAGTTGGGAGTGAGCCTCAGGAAGATACGCACACAAATAAGACAGCACCCTGGCCTTCAGTGTCCATTCTGCAGCTGACCAGCATGTGATCTGGGCATCTAAGAGCTGGAGATGGGGGCGGGGGCTGCCTGTGCCTCCCGACCCCAGAAAGCAGCTGTTGCAGATATTTCCAGCTCGCCTGGAGTCCCAGACATTTGAGAATGTGATGCCTGGAATGGGGTGGGGGTGATGGCAGGGAAAGGAAATAAAGGGCCACTCTGAGGTTTTACCCTCAGGAATCCGAGCGACTTGTGTTGTCAGGCGAGGGACTCGTCCATCCTACAAGTGACCTTTGGTCGCCTGTCATGTGGCAGGAAACTCCTTGGACGGAGACATCACAGTGGGTGGAGCTGATCTGCTTTCTCCCCTCACAGGGTTTATATTCTAGTGGGGAAGGCAGAACACAAAGAAGGGGGAAACAAACTAAGTCCAAAAAAAAAAAAAAAACACCAAAAAACCCACCCAAAAAAACTCACAAAAACTAATTATAGAACATAAAATGGAATAATGGCACAGGAAGTGGCCGAGTGTGCTGGGGACTCTCCAGTTGGGGTGCGGACATGGGAGGTGACACGTGACGGTGCCTGAATAGTGGCGAGCCATCACAGGGTGCCTTAAGGGAAGAGCCTTCCATGAGAGCGTGTTGACAGCCCATGTCCATGCTGGCCTCTGGGTCAGAGCAGTCGAAGCCTGCTAGGGAGTGAGAGGTGACGAGAGGAGCAGAAGGGCAGATTCTTTCTGGAGAGGGGAGTACTCCTTACAGGGCAAGAGGAGGGGGTGCCCAGGTCCCTTTTCCTTCCTGCAGGCTTTCCTGGAAGCTGTGCTAAGCTGCACGATGGAAGAGATACGTGCACAGGGAACGTGCTGAAGTCCCCTTCCTCCAGGAAGCCTTCTTTGACTGCTCGAGAGGGCAAAGGTGCTCTGTGCTGACAGAACCTCTCAGTTCAGAGTTGGATGACCTGTTTGGAAGATCTGTTCCCCAGGGAGGCTAGCCATCCTGTCTTTCGGGTAGGATCAGCAGCCATCCCGAGACTCCCACTGCTCTGGAGGGTGTGTTGGGACCGACAGCCCTGGTGCTTGCCCAGCATCCCTTTAGACCTGACTCACTGTGAGAGGCTAAGCACGAGGCTTCCTGATCTCGTTTCATTTACCCTGACATCTCTTCATTCATTTTTACCTCTTCTTGTGTCAGACAGTTAACTGGTGCTATGGAACTTGCAAATGAAGTTACCTCGCTCTGCTTCTGGCGCCCGATGAGCTCAACTTTCTTGCTGTTCTGCTTCTCTTGGTTTCAAGTCCAAGTTCTACAGTCTGTGAGAGGCATTAACTCAACTTCTGGGGGTCCCAGTCTGTCCCAGATATTTCACCCGATCCGGGTCGCCCCCTCCCGCCCACCGCGGAAAACTACTGGCAGCCGAGTTTACCATGCGCCCCGGGCCACATCTGGCCGAACGGGTGCGCGCGTGTCACTAAGACGCTCATTCACCGGCTCAGCTGTCTCCATAACAACCGAAGCGAGGGAATCCTGGCGGCGGCTGGGGCCGGGGGCGGGGGCGGGGGCGGGGGCGGCGGTCGCGGAAGCGAGCGGGAGGGGGCGGGCATCGCGGGAGACCAAGCGCGGCGGGAGCGCCCAGCACGCCCCGCGCTGCCCTGAGCCCCGCTGCATGCAGCCCCGCTGGCGGGAGGGCGCCACGCACGTCGCCGCAGCGGCCGTCCCCGCGGGCGGGGACCGAGCCTGACGCCGAGCCGCCGAGCCGTCAGCCAGGCCCAGCCGCGGAGCGCCCGCGCCGGGAGCCCCGACTCTATGGCCCTGGGGGAGCGCGCCGGAGCCGCCGCACCACCCACCACCAGCCGGAACCCTAGCGCGGGCGGGAGCAAGAGGGGAGCCCTGGGCGCCGCGGGCCCCCGCTCCGGGGCCCGCCCGCGGCCCCCGCCCCCGCCGCGGGGAATGGGAGGCAGGTAGCAGGCTCGCAAGAGGACCTCCTTGGCGGGCTGGCCCGGCCGAGGATCGCGCAGCCCCGAGACTGGGAGGAGAGGAGCGGCCCGCCCGCCCCCAGCTGCAGCTCCACCAGGGCCCTCCCCCGGCGGCGCGCTCCCGCGCGCGCACATACTTGCACACCGTACCTCCGCTCCTGCCCGGCCTCGCTTGCCCCCGCCGGTGCCGAACCCCCCGGGGCCGGATGCCATGGGTAACAACTTCTCCAGTATCCCCTCTCTACCCCGAGGAAACCCGAGCCGGGCGTCGCGGGCCCACCCCCAAAACCTCAAAGGTAAGACTTGGCTGGGGCCGGGGCGCAGGTGGAGGGTCTGGAAGAGATGGAGAGATGTGGTTGGGAAGACAGGCAGGTGCCACCTGTTGTGCCTATCTGGAGACACGACTTGCATATCTAGCCTAGGAGGTGGGCTGGGGTTGGGGAGCTGCTGGTACGGACGGTGAAAACCCGCGAGGATGGCGTTCTGCGGGGTCTGCGCAGTTCCTGCCCGCGCTGGGAACGCACTGGAGTCCCCACAGGCCATGGAGCAGGCAAACGCGCAGGAGTGAGGAAGGGCTGTTGCTGGGTGGAGAGGGGCAGTGTGGCGGGATGCTCAGGCCAGTCAGCTGTGCTTCTCAGGGGAGGCACCACGTCTCACCTCCCAGAGGTCACACTGGAAGCACCAGTTGCTTTTGCAATTGGAGAGTCTCAAAAATCCGATAATGACTCAGAGCAGCGGGAACGAAGGACCAGAGCCAGGGCCTCTGAGCTCTGCTGAAGCTGTGGACTCTGCATCTGCTGAATTACGGAGGTTTCTAGTTCCCCAAAGGTCAGGTGTCCATCTGACCCCTAGACAGGAGGGCAGGCAACCTTGACACAGAGGGACGTTTGCCAGGTCTTTGCTCTGTAAGTTCCTTGACCCAGCACCCTTGGTGAGGCCCTAGGACCCATCCAGACCCTGCAGCTTCTGACCTTTGGGGGGAACAGCTGGGTCCTCTTAGACCCTCAGACCTCAGTCACTCTGGTCTGGAAGCTGCTGCTTTTTCATCACCCTCAGAACCAGCCAGCACCATCCTGGGCTTCTGGGTGGCTCAGAGCTAGGAAGGGCAGCCTGGGCGTTCCCAAAGAACAAGGCACTTCTTCAGCCCCCTGGTATTGAGGTGGATAATAGCAAAACCTTTTGACAAAACGTTGACATTTACAAAGAGTTTTCACAAGCCCCTTTCCATGTGGGAGAGTGCTTTAGGGAGTCAGCATTGCTTATCACACCCATTTTGGTTCAGGAAAACCAGCGCTCCTTTAGGGTTCAGGAGTCAGTGAGAGGCAGTTAGGCTGCGACCTCTGTCTTCTGACTTGGCATTATAAGGGTTATAAGGCATTATATTAATATATATTAATGCCTCATAATCCTTATGATTCCACCTAAAGGGATTGATCCCAAGGAAACAGATGTGGGTACATACTTACCTACATTCTCAGCTTGGTTGTTCATGGCAGTGCTTTTTAGTGCTAGGGAAACAATCTCTGTGCCCAGTAATCATGAGAGATACTCTTTAAAATTGTATTTTTCAGTATTTGAGGATTTGGGAAATGCTTACAGCATGATGATAGCTGAAAAAAATGATAGAAAGCTATATAGACAATAATCGTAATTCTGTTGAAAAGAAGTGATATGAATGAAAAACAAACAAATCAAAATCTCAAACCCAAATAACCCTGGGGGGAAAAATTCCAAAAGGTTAATAATGATTTCCTCTGTAATGGGACTACATTTCTCTTCTTTTTTATATTTCCCTCTTTCTTAACGTTTCTACCATAAGTGAGTCTTTTTTTATAGTGACCAATGAACGGTGAGTGTCAGCTTCTGAGTGCTGGGAACGATTCCTAAAGGGTAGAGGGGCCCGTGGACAACATCTAGTTCAACCTCTTCCCTTTTAAGTGAGCGGAAAGAATGAAAGTGATGGGATTTGCTCAGTTACTGAGTTAGGAGAGGTGCCAAAGCAGACTGAGCTCTTTAAGGACACGGGTTAGTTGGGGCCAGTGAGTTGACTTGGCCCCTTAATACTGAAAAACTACCCCCTGAGAAGACCCCGTTCCGACCTGGACCCCAGGGAAACCCACCTCTTTTTACCTATAGTTTGGGACTGTGGGGATGTGAGCTCCCTGAGGCTGGGGTCTTCACAAGCAGGCAGGAGTGTGTCTGAGAATAGAACCCCTACCCCATTCGAGCCTCCTTTTCAGCCTGACTCCCCTCCTGTATAGTGGGGGAAAGCCCCTTCTGCTGCCTATCCTCCTGGTTTGCAGGGATCCAGTCTTCTGTGGGAGAAAGTGGGGTGGCACAGTGTCCCTTCTTCTGTCCATCTTTCAGGCACGGCTTACCCGAAGTCCTTCTCCCCTGCCTGCGCTCACACACCTGCTGGAGGTGCACAGAATTTCGGTTCTGCTCCTTCTGACCCCGGGATGATGGATGGTGCGTGCCCATGAAGGCCACCGGCAGGTGCCCTCTGTCCTTCTCCCATGGTCTGCTGAGCCTCGCCCTTAGCCTGAATTGCCCCCACGCTGAGCGCCATCAGCTTCACTCTGCAATTGTTTAGTGTCCACTCCAAATTCCTTTCTAGCTGTGCCATAGCACCTCCTCGCATTTAGCAGTGGTCTTCCAGAATTCCATCCCGATGGTACTGGTGTTGCCCTTGACATGGCTGTGACCTGTGACCGTCTCCCCAGAGTTCTGCTGGGATTGCTTCTCTGCTCACCCAGGAATCAGCCTAGCAGTGTCCACCCAGAAATTTGCTGGGAGCAGGGGACTCTTGATTTTCTTTCTCCTTCTGTAATTGCACTCTTAATTGATTTCTCCCTGCTTTAATTAAAACAACTAGAAGGAATTTGGTGTAACAGGAACGCCGGGACTGACTGGGGAGCTGAGATTGGACTGGCTGACGTGAAACGAGGCTTGTCCCTCACCTGTTGGGTAGCACACTTTGGTCTTTTTCCTGAAGACGTGCTGACCTCACTCTGCTGTTATTCTCCCTGGGGTCTGAACAGCTGGTCTGGGAGTGCTGGGGTGGGTGGTCTGTGATGTAGGGTCAGGCTGTTGCCGAGGAGCTGCTCTGCGTGTGGTTCAGAGGAGCGGGCTCCGGCACTCCTGAACATTCAGGGGCTGAAGATGTATGTGGACAAGCAAGACTGAGGGAGGGAAAGGGATCAGGTGTTGGCTGGGCTGAGCCCCACAGATGTGGGCAGAGGTCAGAAATGGGGCCTCAGGGGAAGATTTACAGGAACTGCAGGGAGTGGATGGCAAAGGTGAAAGGGGCAGCGGATGTGGGAGTGTGGGGGGCTGTGGGCAGGGAGTGTACAGCATAGGTTTTGGAATGGGAGCGGGTAAGCGTGTGTATATATTCTTAGTGATGGGGGGACGGTGACTGGGGTGCGGGGTTCATGCTTCTGGAGGCCAGTATGGAGAAGAGACCTTCCTTTGTCCTCAGCTCTTCCTGGCATCTGCCTGCTTGGTGTTAAGTGCTGAGGGAAAAGTAACTAGGAAAGCCTTTGGGGCGGGTTACTCAGCCCCTGTGCTCACCGTCAGGGGGTTGGGTGGGCCACCTCCCATCCATGTTTTTATTATTATAAAATGCTCATAATATAAAAGCTACCATTTTAAAGTAAACAATTCAGTGGTGTTTATACATTCACAATGCTGTGCAACCACCACGTACATCTAGTTCCAGAACATTTCCATCACCCCAGAAAAGGAAAGCCCATCCCCATTAAGCAGTCCCTCCTCATAACTCCTCCCCTGAATCCCTGGCAACCACTCATCATCTTTCTGTCTCTATGATTTGCCTTTTCTGGACATTTCCTATCGATGGAATCACACTGTATTTGTCCTTTGGTGTCTGGTTTCTTTCCCTCAGTACAATGTCTTTAAGGAATTATCTTTGTTCCTTTTTGTGGCTGAATACTACTCCACTGTATAGCTATGCCACTTTTGTTTATCCACTTGTTGGTTGATGGATATTGGGTTGTTTCTGCCTTTTGCTTATTGTGAATTTTGCTGCTATGAAGATTTGTGTATTTTCATTTAAATATCCGCTTTCAGTTTCTTGAGGTGTATACCCAGGAGTGAATCTTCCAGCTTTTAAAAATTGGTGCTTTTGTTTATTCATTTTTAAAAGATTTATTTATTTTTGCATGCAAGAACTAGAGTGCAGGCCAGAGGTGTGAGGAATGAGAGGATTCACCAGAGACAGAGCGGGGAGCAGAACAGGCAGATCGACTGAAATTCACTGAGGACAGCAGCAGGTGTGCCCTCCCTGGCTGGGAATCGAACTTGTGCTGCAGTGGCTGCGGATAGCTTCATAGTGCTGCGTCTTAACCTCTTGCGCCACCAGGGAAGCCCCTAAAATTTGGTGCTTTTAAATAGGGTGTTTCACTGCAGCTGCTCTGTCCCTTCCAGCTCTGGTGGGTGTGATAGCAGCCAGACCCCTGCTGTTTTCAGTCTCTTTTCTAGGAGGACTGAGCCTTCTGGCCAGACCTGGGAGGTGCTGCTAAGGTCCGCTGAGGGGCCTTGATCCTGATTCTTTGAGGTGGGCCTCATGAGCCACTGCACTTGCTTGCAGATGCTGAACTTCCTTGTTGCTGGAGGTGGGTGGGGCATGGCTCCTCTGGGAGGCAGGTGGCTCTAGGCCTTTCCCAGCCCTCACATCTTGCTGCGGCTTTCCTGACCTGGGTGCTCATCCCAGATACTGGAACAGCTGGATTTTCACATGGCCAGACTGCCCGCGATGCTGTTTGTGGTGCTGCCGGGCGGTGCTCTGAACCCACGCCTTTCCTCGGCCCTCCCCCTCACTACCTTGCTGGCTGAGACTCGGAGACGGCCATCAGCGGACGTTCCAGGCCGCCACACTTTGGCCACCCCCACAGGCCACCGCAGCTCTGTCTGGCTACTTCCTTGGTTGTCATGACGCTTACCAGTTGGGTGAGCACATCCGGCTCCGGCCCAGCGAGGCCGCAGACAGACCTCGGCAGGGAGGTGGGGGTCCCTGCTTGTCTCCTCGGCCATCCTGAGACTTCCGCCGCCCCCGTGCCGGGTTCATGCCGCAGGGAGGCACATGCCCTGAGCATCGACCCTGTGTGCTTGAGAGGTGTGAACTCAGCCTGACCTTCGAACCCTGTGTGGCTCATAGTCTTATTTATAATAGCCATGTGTGTTAGGTCATTACTGTGTGCCAAGTGTTTGCATTTCCATTGCTAGTCCCCCGACAACCCACTGAGGGGAGCGTCCTTGTCACCGTTCTAGAGACGGGTAAGGAAAAGCTCAGAGCGGCTGAGGACTCACTGATGGTGTTGGGGTGCAACCCCAGACCGCTCTGGCTCCTGAGTGCACTGCTGTCACTGCTCTGCCGCCCTGTCCCATAAATCCAGTCCTGGGGTTCTGTCTTCCCCTATGGGAAAGAAGCTGGGAAGCAATCTCCTAGTGTCTGAACGGTGCCCCAGAGGAGGAGAGAGGAGGAACCTGGGCTTCTAGACGGTCCTCCCCAGCCACAGCAGGGCTTGCACGTGTAGGCCCAGCAGCTGCTCGGCAGACATTTTTTGGGGGTCTGATTTGGGTCATGGTTTCTCAAGGTGAGGGCTTTCTGCTACTTGCATTAGTATTAGCTCGAAGTATGTGGCTAGTCCCCAAACACACTGGTGCAGGCGCTCGGGGTGGGGCCCCCAAACCTGCTTGTTAAACAGGATGCCCAGATGATTCCAATGACCCCAAAGCTGTGGGTCCTCAGGATAGTCCCACTCTGATGCTCATGGGTGGGCGAGATCCGTCTCCTCAGGAGACGAGCAGAGTTGACGGGAGGGGATCTGGAGGGGACCTGCAAGGGCACGTTGGTGAGGGCTGCGGCAAAGGAGCAGGGGCAGGACAGGGCTGTGTGCAGGGGCAGCGAGTATGCCCTCCTGCCTGGGCTGCAGGCCGCCACAGGGGCGGTCATCAGTCTCTAGGGTAGGTTGGGCCGCATCTCAGGGCTTCAGATGTCGGGGTGAGACTTTCTCCCATCAGCAGTGGGCGCATGGCGCTTCTGCGCAGAGGAGGGTACCGATGCCATTTGAATAGCAGCAGCTCATGGGGTGGGGTTCGAGGTGGGAATGAAGCATCTCAAGCTGCTGGGAGGTTAGTGGAAGTTGCAGGGTTTCTGTCCTAGGCCAGGCCTGAAGGGCTGGGGGAGATAGGCAAACTGATGACCTTGTCTAGGTTTCTCATGGGTGAATCTGGAAGCATTTCTGACCAATGACTCATCAGGAAAAAAAATAAAGTAGTTTAAAGAAGTTCTGATCCTGGACTCGTGCTGGGTATATTGGTGAAGATGAATTCATTTAATCTCCCAATAAATGTGAGACAGGCTTTATTCCCATTTCATAGGTGAGAAAATTGAGGCTAATAAATGTTAAGGATACTTAGGAAACAGCAGAACTGGGTTTCTACCTAGGACACCTAAGTCCCCAAGGAGAAAACTAGTTTTGAGGGGAGTTTCTGCACACTGGGGTTTTCTTCTCCCTGACTCTGGGATGGCACGTGCCCATTTCCAAGATAAGCACAGTAAGTCTCAGTGATTGACTCTAAATCACAGAGCCCAAGGAAGGCAGGATGGACAACAGTGGTAACAAGAAGAGCAAGAGGGGCATGCTAGAGGGCAGGTGCTGGGCACTGCCCAGGGGACGCCAGTCCTGCCTCCACTCTGCTCTGCCAGCTGCCTGGGCATTTCCTGTTGGTCTGCATGCACAGGGGCTTGAGGCTGAGGGGCTGCTTTTTACTGAGCTGGTTGCTTTGGCAACCTTGGGCAGGATGCAAGTGGTCTCCTTGGTAACGCCTGGGAAACCTGCCTGCAGGGATGGAGGGAAGTGGACTGGCTAGTGGTCAGACGGGTGGCACAGACAGATCTGGGCTGGGTCCCTGAGATCCCAGCCCTGTGCGGAGGGGCAGGCATATGGGGTAGGCTGGGCTGCCTGTTGGCTGTTCCCCAGAAAGTCTGAGACCTGAGGCCCTTTGTGTTCTGAGGGCCTGCCTGGAGAGACCAAGGTGTTACGGGCCTGCCTGGGAGGTAGCAGGAGATAGAGTGGGGGTGGGAAGGGGAGAGAATATAGCTTCTGGATGACAGATCTAGCTCCAGGGTTTATTAAAAGATGCTTATCAGAGGTCATTACCCGGATCTGCTGCTTCTGGAATGAGCAGGTGCTGACGCCACTGGGGGCTGGGCAGAGAAGGAAGGGCCAGGAGAGGAGGAGGAGGGGGGAGACCAGTCCCTGAGAGGCAGGTGGGAGGCTTGGCTTTCTCTCTGCTGAGCTGCAGTTCTGGGGAGGGAGGGCTCTGGCTGGGCTCTGAAGCGGAAGCTCTCCTAGGGTGAGAGTTGGGGTCCCTGGGCCAGTTGCTCTCCTAGACTCGAGGATACAGCAGCACACAGAACAAACAGAAGAGGGTTGCCCTGGAGCTTCCCCTGGGCGGGGGAGGCAGATGGGAACAAAGATGACAAACAAATGAATGAGGAATGAAGAAAAGTGAATCAGAATATGATAATAAGGCTACCGAGCTATGTTCTAGAGCCCTTTACACATATTATCTCATTTAATCTTTCAAACAGAGTCCTAGAAAGGTTAAGTAACTTGCCCAAGGTCACATTGCTGCTATGAGCTAGGAGGGCTCTACCGAGATTGCTCTGACTTTGAGGCTAGCAGTCTTGGGGTTTTTTAAATGAACTTTTAGAACAATTTTTAGATTTATAGAAGTTTTGCAAAACAGTATAGAGAATTTCTATAAGCTGCATACCCAGTTTCCCCCATTATTAACAGCTTACAGTAGTGTGGTGCATTTGTGACAATTAGTGAACCATCCCTGATCCAGTGTAATTAATGAACGTCCATACTTAATTCAGATTTCCTCAGTTCCCCCTAGTGCTTCTTTTTTTGTGCCAGGACATTACTTTATTTCTAGTCCCCACATTATATGTACTCGTGTTTCTCTAGGCTCCTCTTGGTTGCAACAGTTCTCACATTTTCCTTGGTTTTGATGACCGTGTCAGTTTTGAAGAGCTCTGTGGACTATCCCTCTGTTGGGATTTGGCTGATGTTCTTCTCATGATTAGCTGTGGCTATAGGTTTTGAGAGAAAGACCACAGAGGTGAATTGCCAGTTTTCATCTCACTTGATGGTGGCGCATGCTAATTAGCCCGCCTCTCACTGTGGGTGTTGACCTTGATCCCTTGGCTGTGAGATGATGACCTTGATCCCTTGGCTGAGAGATGATGACCTTGATCCCTTGGCTGTGAGATGTTGACCTGGATCCCTTGGCTGAGAGATGATGACCTTGATCCCTTGGCTGAGAGATGTTGACCTGGATCCCTTGGCTGAGAGATGATGACCTTGATCCCTTGGCTGAGAGATGATGACCTTGATCCCTTGGCTGAGAGATGATGACCTTGATCCCTTGGCTGAGAGAGATGACCTTGATCCCTTGGCTGAGCAAGTGCTCATCAGCTTTCTCCATTGTGAAGTTAAAGTTATGTTTTCCTCCCCTTCCCTTATTGCAAGAAAGTTCCTCTGTACAGTATGCACTTAAAGATGGAGAGCCATGCCCCGATTTCTTGAGGATGGAGGACCCACTACTTGAACTGCTCTGCTCAACTGTTTCTTTAGTAACGTAGCAAGTGTTTACATTTGGGAAAGGACTGGAAGTGCAAAGAAGACCATGGAGCTTAATAAAGGACCTTGATCTGGGTTTGTGCGAAGGTTTCTCTAGGGAAGTGACCTGAAAGTGAGTAGGGTTTACTCCATGTTGCTGGGAAGGGTGCTCCTGGCATGTAGGGTGTAGGACACGTTATTCCAAGGGGCCTGGTCAGGAGGTCAGGTGTGTGCACGTATCCGGTGGAAGGACTGGAGTGGTGACCACTGCCTTCGAACATAAGGATGCAGATATGCCATAGAGATCATTCAGTCCTATCCCTTTCTCAATCCAGGTCTGGGGTTCTCAGTCCCACACAGGGGACGTGGCTTGTCCAAGTTCATGCAACCTGATTGGACCAGGTAGTCACGAGGACTCTGGGCACTGACCTTGCAGGATGGTGCTCCCAGGAACTCCCCGAAGCCGACTTTAGAGGGATGGCAGAGGGGGCCCAAATGCTCACCCTACTGGGGATTTGGCAGCCTGCCAGCTTGGGGTGAACCTGGGAAGCTGTTGAAGGGCTTGTTACTGGAGTGACACGATCACTTAGATGTCATTGACAGTTCTCAGCAGGAGGGGGCCAGGTAGGAGGCTGCTGCTGTCCTTGGGAGGAGAAAGGTGTTGGGATAGTGGGACCCACTGACAGGCCCGCCACTGCTAAGGTGGGACGGTGAGCAGGTATCTAGGAGGTTGACTTGGGAGCTGCTTTAGAAGGTTGATTTGAAGCCTGGAGACGATGTGTTGAGGAGCTGTTGCACTGACATGTCTCTGAGGGTTCTGGCTTCTGGGAGAGTGGCACCCGGCTGTTCTGGCACAGAGGAGCCAAGAGGGTGGGCCTTTTGAGGCAGGCATGCTGATGTATGGGTGTTCTATTGAGGGTTGTTTCCTGCCCAAGGCCTTGAGGTCCGAGAGCCAGGAGGAGGGACAGGTGAGCAGGACTGGCTGGCCCTGAGCTCTTGGCTCCATCTCTACCCCCTGGGACACCATCAATTATTAATTTCCCCTTTGTCTGTCACAGGTGGCTCCCAGGAGGACAGGGGCAGGGCCCTGGAACCAGGTGTGATGTACATCTGGTTCCTGCTGGCCCCTGAGCCAGAGGCATTCAGTATGTACCTGGCCTGCCTTTCTCTCGGGTGGCTGTCCCCTCCCTTGGGTGCCAGTTCCCCATGCATAACACATGAACCATGAAGGGAGGCCATAAATCAGCCTGGACAGGCCAGGGCTGCGCTGGTTTTCCCAGAGTTTGAGCTCAAACTCCCAGTTCCTCACGCTGGGGCTCAGTACTTACTAAATTATTAAATCGGCAAGGGATGATGTGTAGTAAAACAGGACATGGAAAAATGGACTGAGAAATGAAGCAGCAGGTGGGATAGGGAAAGAGGAGAAAGAAAAAAGCTGCTTGTCTTTGCTCCCAGTCTAGAGGCTTATCACCAGGGCTGTGATTTGAATAATGCTCCTGCTTCCCCTCCACAGTCTTACTCAGTTCCCAAGCCGAGGACGAGGACTCACAGCCCCTCTTTACAGCAGAGAAACTGAGGCCCAGGTCATCGTAGGATTTTGCAAGTCGTACTTTTGAGCTTGTTCTGGGTTCCTTCTGGGTCTCTTCTTTTTTTTTTAAAGATTTATTTATTTATGCATACACTGCTGAGGGGAGCAGCGGGCACAGCAGGAGAGGTCTGCTGCACCATGTGGGCCCCCCACCCTGGCCGGCAGCAGGGATTGAACTCGTGCTGCAGTGGCTGCGGTTTGCTTCATAGTGCGTTGCTTAACCCACTGCGCCACCAGGGAGGCCCTATTGGGGGTAAAATTGACAGTAAAATTGTAATACATTTAAAGTTTACAATGTGATGATTTTTTAAAAAAAGACTTTATGTATGCATATAAGAACTGGGGTACAGGCCAGAGGTGCAGGGGTGAGAGGAGTCACCAGACAGAGTAGGGAGTAGAAAAGGCAGATCTACTGAAACACACTGCTGAGGGGAGCAGCGGGTGAGACAGGAGAGGTCTGCTGTACCATGTGGGTCAGCTCCTTGGCCGGGTCAGCTCCTTGCTGTAATGGCTGTGGTTAGCTTTTTAGTGCTGTGCCTTAACCCCTTGTGCCACCAGGGAGGCCCCCAATATGATGATTTAAAACATGTATACATTGTGGAATTATTCCCACATGTGAACCTAATGGATCTATACAGAACCTTCCATCAGGGCACACTAGAATACACATTCGTCTCAAGTGCACACAGGAAGATTCTCCAGGAAGATCATATACTGGCCACAAACAAGTGTTAACATATTTAAGAAGACTGAAATTACATCAAGTGTCTCTTCTGGTCACCATGGTATGAAACCAGAAATCAAAAGTAGGAAGTAAACTGGGACGTTCACAAATATATGGAGATTGAAAAACATGCTCCTGAACAGCAGGTGAGTCAAAGAAGAAATTTAAAAGGGAAATAAAAAAATGGAGGCACAACATACCAAAACTTTGGGGATTCAGCAAAAGCAGGTCAAAGAGGGAAGTTAAGTAATAAATGCTTAGTTTAAGAAAAAAGAAAGCTCTTAACCTAATTTAATACTTCAAGGAACTAGAGAAAGAAGAACAAGCTAAGCTTGAAGTTAGTAGAAGGAAGTAATAAAGATCAGAGTAGAAATCAATGACATAGAAGCTAGAATGACAATAGAAAAGAGCAACAAAACTGAGTCAATTAAAAAAATAAGCATATTGACAAACCTATAGGTAGATAAAAAAAGAGAATAATCAAATAAAATCAGAAAGCAAAGAGAAGATATCACAACAGATACCACAGAAATACAAAGAACATTAAAAGACTTATGGATAATTATATGCCAACAATATGGATAACCTAGAAGAAATGGACACATTCCTAGAAACATACAGCTTATTAAGACTTATCATTTCATTTCAGAGAAAGCTTAGTCAGTATTGGAGAGGTGCAATGGGGGGTTTTCCCTTTTCCGGCTGGGACTGTTAAACCCTCTGGGGCTGAGGAGACCAGCCAGAGATCAAGACTCTGGCATGGAAACAAGAGGATGGAGGATGTGGTAGGATGAGGCTGTGAGTCACCAGGGTGTCACTAACGTGGGTATTTCTGCACCAGAGGACAGCCTGCCTGGAAATTAGGGCTTTGGCTGTGTTACGTTCCTTCTAGTTCCTTTGCTCCAAAATGTGAGGGAGTTTGGGTTTCCTCATTGAAACATGAAGTTGAGGTTCTACTAGAGAAACATGATGAATTGACAATCAAGGGCTTGTTCTGAAAGTGGAGGTTTATTGTCTGGTACTTAGGTTCAGATCACAGGGTACAAAGTTCTGTTTTCAGGTGAAGGTGCTATTTTGATAGGCAAGATTTGGCTTGGTGTTGAAGGACCTGTTTTTGGGGGTCTGATTTCACGTTGGAGTGGGGTTCCACTCCTTGCGGGGAGCTTCCTCTTCACTGGTTGCAATTAAGCTTTAAGTCTTGCATCAAGCATGCATTTGGGAATGCCCTATTGTAGGATTGGGTTGAAATGCCTTTCTTGGACTTGGGGTTTGATATCAAGGTGAAGGATTTGTGCCTGGAGAAGAAGGGAAGAGTTTGACGCCCTTTCTCTTCCAGAGAGGATTTCTGGGACCACCAGCAGGGTCTTAGGCCATGAGACTCGTGAACTGATGTCTGGGAGACTGGAGGTCAGCCCTTGCTTGGATGTGAGACACGGGGTGCATCACTCTCAAACTCTTAAGTCTCTGGTGGACAGCTTGGCCAAACAGTGGTGTTGACTCAGAAAGCCCCGTCCAGGCTCACTCGATTCCGGAAATTACACTGGTGGCGGGCTCCACCGGCACGATGGCCATTGCTTAGTGAATTGAATTCCCAGTAACAGCACTTAAGCCACCCCAGGGAACTGCCAGCTTGGTCCAATTAGTGCCCATCTAATCTTAACTTGTACTGAGGGTTCCTTGGGAGCAGGAGCACACACTGAGTGGGGTGTGATAAAGCTGGGTCCCTGGGGCTTGATGTGTGGCTCTGGTGGATGGATGGGAACTGGGCTGGGGCACACCAACAGCTTCCCTCCCTTGTGGGTCAGCCCACATTCTCCAGGCTGTGGGTCTGCAGTTGGGGGGGCGGGGGGCGCTGACTCTCCTAGTGCTCCGCAGAGCAGCTAGATAGAGTGGCTCTTGCATCCTCTCCCCCCAGGTCTGGCTGGCGCTGGCTGAGACACATCTGCCTCAGGGTAGGAATGACCACTCTCTACTCCCCTCTCCTGTTTCGTTTCCCATTATCTAACCTGGGTATCCTTACAGAGCCAAAGAAAAAATTCTTCTGCTAGTCTTGGGCTTCCAATTTCATGAAGCCCGCCAGTCTCTGTCTTCCTGGGTCTTGCTCCGAGAGCTCCTAGTTGCTGTCGAGGCAGGTGGTCTTGACTCTGTTTCCTGGAGGGGCAACCTGAAGTCCAGTTGGGTGGACATTTCCAGAGCACCCTCAATGTTGCCTGTGCCCACTTGACCAGAGCCACACAACGGACTGGTGGACCTTGAACGGGGGCTGTGGCCCCCCAGCCCCCACCCACCCATGTTGCAGGTGTACTTTCCTGTCTCGGAGAGCCTCCTTTTTTCTTACCCAAGTGAGGACAGCAGGGAATGGTGCAAAACTGTTATGGGAAAGCCCCTTGGGGCAATTCCTCTAAAGTTCCAGAAGACTATCTCCTTGGGGACAGGGTTTCTGCCTTGTGATCCAGGAAACTTGGGCACCTGAGCAGAAGGGGGTGTTTTCCTCACCACCAAGGGATGGAGAGGTGGAGTGGCATGGGTTTGCAGGGACCCCAAACCCTTTTCTTGGACCTGGCTGAAGTTTTGGGTTATAGGAAAAGTCATGACATATTTTCTTGTTTTTCAAGCAAAAATGTATCATGACTTTGCTGACAACCCAATAGATGGGAGTTTGAGGGGCCTGGAGTCCCAGTGGGCTATGGAGACCCAATCCAGACATTGAATTCTGATGCAGCCTAGTGGGTCGCTGGGCTTCCCCCAGGGGAATCTGGGTGCACCTGGGCCAGTCAGTCATGCCTGGCTGTGAGGAAGGAGGAAACAGGCAGGGTAGAGTGCACAGAGTTTGAGGCCCAGACTCTGGAGTGGAGCTTTGCTGCCTGTGCTGGTTGGAGCCTGAGGCTTAACTTCTCTGTACCCTGATTCCCTATGTGAGATGATGCTTGATAATATTAGTTACCATGGTCACTAGGCCCGACCTTCAGATCCCCATGGAGATATCACTTCCACCAGGAAGCCTTTCCTGACCTTCCTGGCCAGGTTTCCAAGTCAGATTAGAGGAGGGTGGTTCATTAGTCAGAGTAGTATCAGGGAGGGCTTCCAGGAGGAGGCTCTCCGAGAAAGGAAAGTGCACCTGTTTTGAAGGATGGTGGGGAAGTTGGTTAGATATAAACAGGTGGGGGTGGGCAGGGAGTAGATGGAGAGGGTGGTGCTGCCCGTCCATGCACAGCAGTAAGGCAAGGGTCGCCTGAGGGTGCAGGGGCCTGGTATCAGGCTGAAGATGGGTTCACAAACTGGGGGTACTGCTGATTCTAGCTCTGCGTCCACCCAGTGGCCTTGGGCAGGTCACGTCGTTCCCAAGTTTACTCGCCTCTAGATGGGAACTGTGATGCCTGCCGCTCGGCTGTACGATCTCAGGGAGAGCCCTTTGGGAAAGGACATGGTCCAGGGAGGGGTAGGCTGGTGGGCTAGGCCCTGCAGGCTTTGGCGGAAGGAGGGTGGGTGTGTGGAGGGTGGCCTGTGCCGGCAACAGGACGGCAGTGCTGTGTCAGCTCTCTCTGTTTTGTAAATAACCGAGTCCTTACCTCAGGTTTGTGGTGTCCACACTGCATGAGGCAGCTGGGACAGCTGGGAACAAGGTGCCTTATTGTCCAGGATGGATGGGGTCCGTCTTCCCTGCTGCCTCCCTCCTGGCCTCCTGCTCAGGGCAGGTGGGCTGGGTCGAGTCAGTCCTCCAGGGCTTCTGCTTGCAGGATTTCACTTCTGCTTCCTCTGCACACTCCTCCTCTGCAGACACAGAGGGTCGCTTGCCCTTTCCACACTGTACCCCCAGGCTGCATGCCCCTTCATGCTTTCACCTTGTGGCCAACCCCACTCTGCCTGTTGACAGCCCCCTCCTTTCCCAGCGACCCTGCTCAAACACCCCGCCCTGCAGGAGCCAGGCGCCCACCCCCAGCCTCTCCAGGGGCCTCAGGGAGCACCAACTCTCCTTGCCCAGAGCTCCAGTAATGAGCAGCTCCATTTTTTTTTTCTTTTTCATTTTTAGTGCTTAACACTGAGAATGTGAAGGTCTGTTTAGTCTTGTCCAGCTAACATCAACCAGCCGGAACTGGGCTGTGGAGGGAACTTTGCTGTATTTTTCCTTATTTGGAATGAAATTCATTGTTTTTCGCTGGTAAGCAGTGGGAGTTGTGGGGGCTCCAGCTGGGCCCCCTCCCTGGGGTGTGGCCTTGGGGGTCCCTCCACGGGTGACCGGGGTGTCTCTGTCCATGGTCTGGCCCTAGGACGCCAGTGCCTCAGGAGGGAGAGGGCTTGGGGTCAGGCGGTGCAACTCTGCATTGTACGAAGAAGCACTTGGGCGCAGGGAGGGGAGGGTCCTCCCCAGGTCACAGACTGGGGAAGGAGCTAGAAAGCTAGAACCAGAGCTCCGGTGTGACGGGTTTTCAGAGCTCTGTGCTGGGCCATGGTGCCTCCGGCCTAGGAGCTGATGGTGTTGGGGTGCAGGCTGGGGGTGCTCATGGATCTGGCTGGAAGTGGCCTGCAATCTGGGAATCTCCCAAGGCTTCTGGGGCAGCAGCTAGGCACAGGGGCCTGGAGTGGGGATCCAAAGGGAGGGGCATGGGAGTGGAAGAATGGGAAGAAAGGGAGAGGTAGGGAGAGGGGGAAGAGGAAAGCGGGGAGAGCAGGGGTCTAGAGAGCTGATTCTGGTCAGACGCTGGACCCTCACTAGGGCTTTGGGTTCTAGTGCCTTCTCTGACTTTGGTCTTCCTCACTTGTTCTAGAGGCTCTGCCTTTTTTTGCACATCTCCCTGGTGCCTGGGCCGAACTGAGGTCAGGGACGGTTTCTTACCTGTGATGGGCTTTGCAGACAAGGCTGCTGGGCAGGTCACCATGCCCCTCTGTGCCCTGGTTTCTGCCTCCCCATGAGCAGAGGCTGGGGCTCTTCCTGGGCTCTCTGCAAGAGCTTGAGCTTTGGAGACAGAATTTGGGTTTCAGTCTTATCTCTGACATTATTGGTTGGGCTGTACATTAGGGGCAGAGACTTCAAAACTTGTGGCTCTAAAGGGACCAGGCAGGGTCCTTGCACGGGGGACAGGAAGTCATGTGTCCCAGATGTCTGCACCTTAGTGCCCAATAAATAGAGTGGGAAGTGGGGCAGAAACAGGCGACATGGCGGGTGCTGACCTCTAGGTCAGGGTCCTGGCTGCGCAGGCTCTGGATGCCAGTGTTGGGGTTCTCTTTCCTTCCTCCAGCACCACCCAGTGCGTATTTAAATAGAGGAATTTCCCATTTAATAGCCTTTAAAAAGGCTTTCCCGCTTACTCGCTTATCCTTTTCATGGAGAAGAAATAGCTGGAATGGAGAAAGCCGCAATGGACCATGGCTGACGCTGGAAAGGAAAGGAAGAGGTTAGGAAGTGCAGGCCTGAGAAACCCGACTGGAAGGCCCCTGGAGCTGGGGAAGTCAGGGCAGAGACACCGCATGTTTACTATGCGCATTCCGCTCCCTGCTCCTCTGCAGTAACATTAGTGCTATTATCCAAAGCTGTTTATAAAGGCACATGACACTTCTGCTCTACACGGGCAGCAAGGCACTCATCTACAGAAGGCCATCCCTCGCCAGGATCTGCCACCCAGTGCGACATTACACGCAGCACTAAAACCGCTGTAGGCCGTGTAGGCCTGAGTCCTCACGACCCCGGGCATCTTTGGGCGGTGAGGGGCTTAGATCTGCCACCCACAGGAAGTTCCTCGAGTGCTGGGTGAATCTGTTGTCCAGCCAGGGGCTTGGAGACAAGCTGAGACTTTCTTGGACTATGAACTTCACCCAGGCCACTTCACCAATGGGAAGATGCCCACCCGAGGACCTGGCACTTGGCGCTACTGTCCTCTGATGGGCCACCATGGATGGCCAGAGTGACACCCCTTGTCCCTGACCTGCCAGTGTCCAGTGGACACGTCTTGTCTGTGGGTTTGCTAAACCTCCCATTAGGTCTCTTTTGAGTTCTGGGGACTATTCCATTTTTTTTTTTTTTAAGATTTATTTATTTATGCACACAAGCACTGGGGCACAGGCCAGAGGCATGGGGGTGGGTGAGAGGATCCACCAGAGACAGAGTGGGGAGCAGAACAGGCAGATCAACGGAAGTACACCGCTGAGGGGAGCAGCGGGCACAACAGGAGAGGTCTGCCGCACCATGTGAGTCCCCTCCTGGGCCGGTGGCAGGGCTCAAACCTATGCTGCAGTGGCTGCGGTCTGGTCCACAGTGCGTCACTTAACCCATTGTGCCACCAGGGAGGCCCCCAATTCCATTTCTTGAGTGTGACTTTGCTCTGATCTATGAGTGTTGATTTCAGAGACAAAGTGGGGGGAAGTGCCATGGATGGAGGGGCGCCCCATGCTGCGCCCCTTCCCACTCACTGCCCACACAGGATTTTGAGAAGGACGGTGTAGGTTAAACCAATGTTGGCACCGCCGTAGATAACAATGCTTTGGAGCTTTCAATACTGCGAGGCAATGTGATGAAAAATGACCTCCATATTATAAAGAGAAAAAAGCAAATCTCTCGATAGGGTGCATAGTGCGACCCTGTTGTGCTTAGGCCATTTTCCCTTCCTTCCTTCTTCCCTCCTTTCCTTTCAACTAATATTCATTCGGGTGCATTCTATGCCCTAGGCTACAGGTGAGCACAGTCCCTGTTAATGGGGCTACGCTTTGATGAGGAGAGACAGACTAAAAAAAAAAAACAGGCACCAACAAAGCGTATGGGATGTCAGCTGGTGATAGGTGCAATGGGAGGAAATAAATCACGGGGCGTGGCGGGTAGGGATCACGAGTTGGGGTCTGGGCATGTTTATATGTTTAGGTAGGTTGGTTGGAGAAGGTCTGATAATAGCTTTGAAAATGGCTGGAAGGAGGCGAGGGCTTGGGCAGAGCGGGTGTCTCTTCCCTGCTCTGAGGCCCTGCTGCCTGTGGTGCATCTGTTCCTCACCCACCCACCGGCCGAGATACAGACCAAGGCTGAGTGGCTGCCCAGCCAACTCTTACCAGGGGCTATCTCTGGGGGAGTAGCTTGGGGCTGGGGTGGGGGGGTGAATAGGGTGCTTTTATTTTTTACACTTTACAAACAGTTTTATTTATTTTTAAAATAAATCGTGTGTTGCTCTTATAATTTAAACTTTTAAGTAAGCTTTTATGGCCCTTCCCATCCCCATAGAGAGGGTGGTCTAGAGTCCGCTTTCTGCTTTGACAAGTTCCGACAAGGAATGAACGAGCTATTTAGTAAATAACTAGCGGTGGTGGTCCCTGGTGCTTATAGAAGTTGAGGTGCTTTTCCTTCTCCGATTCTTCCCCTCAGTCTAGGACAGGGCCAGGTATCCCAAAGTGTGTAGTAGGGAAGAATGGAAACAAACCCAGGGCTCACTTGCCTTTTGGGGAGACCCAGGGAGTCAGTGCCCGTCTCCACCCCTCATGCGTCTGGGCGCTGTTTGAGTGTGGTTCCTCTCCATGGATTTGAGGGAACTTCTTAGTTACCGAGAAGGCTTAGATTTTCCTTGAGCCGGTGTTTGATTTTGGACCCCCTTCCTCAGACATCACATTGCATCCTCCTTCATCCTTTTTGTCCTTTTCGTCCTTCATCCTTTTCGCTTTAGACTCTGCTATCAACACCAACAACAGATGCTTTGGAAACATTTTCTGCTGAAATTATTACCAGAGTAATAGTCCCTTTGGCCAGTGTCTCTCCATTTCTCCACGCTCAGCCCGAGGCAACTGTGATTCTATCTTCTGACTTTTTAAGATTTTACATATCAGTGGGATCAGACCATATTTCTCTTCCTCAGTCTCTTCCTCTATACTTTACATAGTATAATGTCCCCAGATTTATCGTGTTGTCACAAATGGCATGAACAATGTTTCATTGTGTGTGTGTACATGTATTTATGTACAACACATTCTTTATTCACCTGTTGATGGACACTTAGGTTGTTTCCATATGTTGACTATTGTAATAGTGCTTAAATGAACACCAGTGTCCAGAGAGCTCCTTCAGGTAACAATTTTATTTCCTTTGGATATATGTCTAGAAGGGTCGTGTTATAGATCTATTCTTAATTTTCTGAGTGACCTCCACATTGTATCAATTTATATTCATTCTCACCAACAATTTACAACAAAAGGGTTCCCTTTTCTCTCCATTTTCACCAACACTTGTTATTATTTATCTTTTTAATAATGGCCATTCTAACAGATATGAGGTGTTATCTCACTGTGGGTTTGATGGCATTTTACTGATGTTTAGTGATAACAGATACCAGCTGGCCATTTGTATGTTCTCTTTTGAGAAATGTCTGTTCAGGTCGTAGCCCATTTTTAAACTGGGTTATGTATTTTTTTGCTATTGAGTTGTTTGAATTCCTTATATACTTTGGATGCTTGCGGGTATTTCCTCCCATCCCCTAAGTTGCCTGTTCATGCTGTTGTTTGTTTCTTTGCTGTAAGAAGTCTTTTAATTTGACGCAGTCCCACTTGCCTACTTTTGCTTTTATTGTTTGTGCTTTTTGGGTCACATATTAAAAAAAAAATCATTGTCTACACCAATGTCAAGAACTTTCCCCCCTTTTTTGTTCTAGGAGTTTTACAGTTTCAGGTCTTATGTTCAGATCTTTAATCTGTTTTGAGTTGATTTTTGTGTATGATGTGAGAGAGGGGTTCAATTTCACTCTTGTGTATGTGCATATACAATTATCCCATTACTGATTATTGGAAACATTTTCCTTTCCCCACTGTTCTTGATGTTCTTGGCACCTTTGTCAAGGATCAGTTGACCATAAATGCTTGAACTTATTTTTTTTAAAGATTTATTTATGCATACAAGCACTGGGATACAGGCCAGAGGTGTGGGGGGTGAGAGGATTCACCAGAGACAGAGTGGGGAACCAAACAGGCAGATTAACTGAAGCACACTGCTGAGGGGAGCAGCGTGCCAGGCACGAGAGGTCTGCTGCGCCATGTGGGTCACCTCCTTGGCAGAAGGCAGGGATCGAACTTGTGCTGCAGTGGCTGTGGTTTGCTTCATAGTGCGTTGCTTAACCCACTGTGCCACCAGGGAGGCCTGGACTTATTCTTTGACCCTCTATTCTGTTCCATAACTTTGGAACTGTACCATCATGGTACTGTTTTAAAGATAGTATCATAATGTTTTAATCACTATGGTTTTACAACATAGTTTGAAACAATGAGAGTACCTGGAGAGTTTTAGAAGCACGCAGATCTTGGCCCCTTACTTGGAGTATTTTTATTAATTAGCTGAGGGTGGGGACTGGGCATCCTCAACAGCTTTATATTCTCTTGGGTGTGCTGATGTGCAGCCAGGGTGGAGGACCTCTGACATTTTGGACTAGAACAGATGCCGCATGTCCACAACAGCCACTTCCTAAATGTGTGGGGTTTGGGCAAGTCACAGAACCGCTTTGACCCTTAGTTTCCCTGTCTGAAAATGGGGCTGGCAGTCGCCACCTCCTGTGACTGCTGGGGAGACGGAAGGAGCTCCTGGTGCTCATAGACTTTGCAAACTCTTAGTCGCCGACACCAGGGGGATAGTTGCACCTCATTCTCCTCCAATTTGGAGGGAAAATTCAGTTCCTGTGCTGCTAGGAGCAGCCAGGGTAGAGATTTCTCCTGAGCACAGCTTTCTGCCATTAAAATAAAACATGAAAGAGAAGGAAAAATGACAGACCGCTAAGCCACAGGCAGTTGCAGTGGGCCCTTTTCTCCTTGGAAGGCGTGGGTTGAATGCGCTGCTATAAATGGTTTATGCAAACGAGTTGGAGGGACTCTTCCCCCTGCCGCCTTACTCTGGGAGGGATCCAGGTGCACGGTTTGCAGCATCTCCTCCTTGTCATCCTGCAGTGGGCGGTTGGAGGCCGGTGGATGCTCTCCCACTGCCTTTGGGGAAGATGGTCAGATACCGCTCTGGTTCTCAGTGTTCCAGGACACACCTGGCTGCTCGGCTTACTGACCCCGCCTGAGTGCCGACTGGTGCTGCCAGTGCTACTGAGGGCACAGGAGGGCCCCCCGGGGCTGTGAGATCATGGGCCAGGCAGTCTGTCACCTATCCCAGAGTATCCCTGGGGCCTCAGGAGCCGAGGGCCTTGTGTCTGGGCAGCGCAGGGCTGCAGCCTGTAGGAAGGGCAGATGGGGCCACGTAAAGACCATGCACCATCAGTCCCTGCCTCTCTTCCTCCCTCCTCCCTATCCCTTCCCTCTTTGCCTGCTTCCTTCATGAAATAGACTCTGAGCACTGAGGGTGCCTGTTCTGTTCAGTGCTGGAAATCCAGAAGTCAAAAGACACCCACTTCCCCTTAGATGGCTTCCAGCATGTGATCAAAATGAGCCCAGGACCCACGTGGCACGAGGCCTGCAGTGGGTGCTTTGATGTGCAGCAGGGCCCAGGCGGGCAGACACCTGTCGTGGTACATGCAGGGGTCCGGACCAGCTGGCGCAGGAGCAACAGATTTCACACCTGTGCCTGCGCAGCCCCCGGGCTGTGTATCTGAGTGGGGCTTTCCCAGGGCAGCCCGCGTGGTAGACAGAGCCCTGGACACTGGTCTCCTGAGTCTGAGAGCCGGGTCTTTCTGACTTAGGCCCCTCATTTCCATCTCCCCGGGCCTCTGTTTTTCTCATCTGTTAAAAGAAGCGAGCATCTGCCCTGCGCTACCTAATAGGGCACGTTTGCAAAACTAGTTCGGTTTCTTTGCAGCTTTTAAGATCCGGGTGGTTATTCTGAGAGTCCACAGGCATTGAGGTCAGCCGGGGCTCTCACGGCTGGAAGACGCTGGTCCAGATGCCAGCTTAGCTGCACGCCAGCTGTGTGCCCTGGACACTCGCTCCCGGGCTCTGCTGTCGGCCTGTGCTCGGCTCCCAGTGCTAGCTCTCATCGGCCCAGAGCGGGCAGGTCAGGATGCCAAGAGCAGGTGTAATTTTCTTGGTTGACTCGGCTACTTATTTGTCTTAGTTCCTGATAATTTTTGCAGGAGGAAGAAGTGCTTGGCTCCCCCACGGATGGGGGAAATGGCCTTTTAGAGAGCCAGAGCGGCGGCCACGGTGAGAGCCAGCTATGCCGGGGGCCCCGGGCGGCAGCTGGCAGGGCAGATGTGAGCAGCGGCTCTCCGTTGGGCTGGGGAACCTGGCCTCAGGCCCCACCTGTCCTCACACAGCCCTTGGACTCATGCTCAGCCTCGCTGCTCTGATGAATGGTTTCCTAGGTACCAGCCCCACCCCTGCGCCCTGAGCTGGCCTGGGCCCTGTTTGGTCACCAGCCTGCTCCCCAAGCCTGTATCCCTGACCTTTCACTGGGCAGTGTGCACTGCCCGCCTTCCTGGAAGGCCACACCATGCAGCGCTCAGGAATGCAGGCTCTGGAGGTCTGCTGACCCAGGGCCAGTACCCCTCTGGCCCCGTGTCCCACTCTGCACCCCAGCTTCTCGCCTGTTGGCGGGGTGAGGCGGGCCTGTCTCGCGCCCAGGACTGGGAGCATCCGTCCAGCTGCTGTGCCTGGACACGGCTCCTCCTGCGCGGCCCTCTGTCTGAGCAAACTGCTCGTGCTCTCCTTTCAGCCCCGGTAGCCTGCGAGGTAGGCACTGTCCTTGTTAACCGCGTTGTCGGAAGAGGAGCTAGATGGCGCGCAGGTGATGCCAGAGCCTGCTCTTTCTTCACTGCCGCCTCTGAGCGCCTTGCAGGCTCTCGGCTGGGGCACGGGCAGCAGTTCGTGTCCTCACGTCCTGGGGGTCTGGCTGCCTGTGGCCTGGCCTCTTGGGCGCCGCACACCCTCGTGCCCGCTGAGGCCCGATGGCTCAGCTCAGTGTTGGCGTGAGAGGCCCTGGCGGTGGGCAGGAGGCAGGCAGGCCCTGGCAAGGGAGGGAGGTGGGCCCAGTCAGCAGCACTGGACTCTGCTGTCCCTCTAGAGCGGGACCTGGGGGTGGCAGGGGCAGGAGCGAGTGCTCAGGGGCAGGAGCGGCTGGTGAAGGAGCCCCAGGGACCTCCCAGCCTGGGAGCAGGGCACCAGGGGGGCTGAGGGTGTGAGTGAGTGTGAGTGCGTGTATGTGTGTGTGTCTGTGTGAGAAAGAGGAGGGGTGGGGAGAGGGAGGAAGAGAGACAGAGAGGGGGGTGAGGGCGAGGGGGCCCCTGCCTGCGGAGGAGGGCTTTAACCTGCTGTCAGCTGCCAGCTCTTCTCATAATCCGGGAGCCCGGCAGCATGGGTGAGTGTGTGCACGTCTGACGGACGAGGCTGTCTCGCCACAGCGCATGTCCAGCCTCCCGCATCAGCCTGGGCCCCTGGGCTCCACCTCCCCGCACCCCCCAAACCACCCCTCCGTCTATAGTTTGGGGAGCATCATGTGAATTCAGACCCTGCTCATGTGTCACTTGGGACCACTGGGACAAGGGCTGGCTTCGAGTTTAAAATATACTTTACCCGGGGACAAAAGCAGAGCACCAGCCCGGTGACAAGGGATGAGGCTCGCTTTGAAGGCCCTGCAGTGACCTGTGCTCCATCTTGGCCTTGGCCTGCAGGCAGGGCAGTAGTCCTGTGGGGCTCCGAGGGGGCTGCACGCGGCATGCCCATGGGGAGGCCCCTTCTCCGATGGGAGGGGCCCCCTTCTCTTAGGGCACGCTTCTTGCTGGAGCCGAGCCAGCATCAGGGTCACTCTGCGGGGAGGCTGGGTGGGGGCCTCAGCCCCTGCAGGTTCTACCTGGATTCTCGAGTAGCACCGCCAACGGCAACAGTTGCTGTTACGTGTTGAGTCTGGACAAGCAGGCTGTGCGCCGGCCTGGGAGAAGCTCAGTGGCTAGCCTGGTCACGTGGCAATAGGCCTAGGCCCTAGACCAGTCTCTGAACCTCCGCGTGGTGGGTGCCCGCATGCATCCGCCTCCCTGGCCGGCACAGAGGCTATTATTACAGGTGCATGCTTGCTTCCTGTTGGGGGCCCTGTGGGCGCGGCTTCTGCCAGGCGCACTCCGTCCTGACACTCGAAACTGGTTTCTCCCTTGCTCTGTCCTCTCTGCCTGGTTGGACGGTGACCGCTGTCAGGTCCGGGCAGCGGGATGGCCCTGGGGTCCAGCCCGGGGACCAGGAGCGGGTGCTGGTGGCTGCACCCCGGAAGGCCTGAGAAAGGGCTGCTTGGCCCCGGGCCTGGGGCTTGGGAGGGACGCCACAGGGGCTGTTTTCTTAGACTCCCTTCCTGGTCTCCGCCCCCGCCTCTGCACCTGTTGTGTTCCGTCATCCTGGGCGGCTGGCAGCTGTCGCTGCTGGGGCACCTGTCCCAGCCCAGAGGATGCGCAGGCGCTCCCTGGCCCGTCCCTGCACCCAGCTCATGCGTCCTGCCATGTGTCTGGCCTCATCGCCCGTGCACCTCTCCCTCCTCCGGGCTCCAGGCAGGGGCCTGCATGTTCACCCAGTTCTGGGTACGTGAGGGAGTTTGGGGGTGAGGTCCCCTGCTCCTCACTCTCCAGTGCCAGGCCCAGCCTGATCGACAAGGAGAATGGCACTGAGAGGTCGGCCTTAAGCCCCACATGCCAGGTGACTCATCGGCTTAATCAAATGATCCCTTGCTCTTGATGAAAGACACTCTAGCGACCAGGAGCTGCGTGCTCCTCCCCACAGGGCTGCCTCCCTCCCCGCTGTCTCTGTGGATCTCTCCAGATGCCCACCTCATAGAGACAGCCCCTCTCCCCCCCGTCTCCTGTGCCTCCCGATGTCCTGCCTTGCACGTCATGTTAAGTACCAGATGATGTTAAACCTGATTCAGGTGCTCCTTAGCCTCTACCCACAGTGCAGCCATGCAAAAGGCTACCACCTCCTTTGCTGCACCTGTAAAATGGGTAGGTTACTTCTTTGCCTGTCTGAGGCTGCGGCTGGCCCTCTTGAGGCTCCTTCCTTTCGGGGCTCTTGGAGTCTGTGATACTGATGGCTTGTGTTGTCCAGTGAGCATGTTCTGTGTTTTGGCCTATAGTTGCTGGGTCTGCTGTAGACTTGAGAGGGCAGGTTCAGCCTGCGGATATGGCTGCTGGGCCTTGGGAGTCATGGATAAAGTAGGAAAAAGGAGTTGGTGAGGGGAGTTGAGCTGGGAATCCACCACAGAGCTCAAGATGCTCCCCGGGAGGCGGGGGAGCAGGAGATGGGGCAATGACAGGGTGCAGCGGGGGCTCCAGGGGTGGGGACTGTCTTGGGAGCTGAGTAGGTTCAGAGAGTCAAGAGGAAGGAGGTTCCCTGGATGAGGCTAGAGAGCAGAGGCATCCAGGGCTGGCCAGAAAGGGAAGGGGTTTCTTTTCAAAACCTGGCAGGGTTTTTGTTAGACCTAGTTGCTCCCCAGAGGGTCACTCAGCTCTGCCTTCTGCCTGTGGACTTCGGGGTGCTGCAGCCCCGACCTAGGTCACGGGCAGGTCTACTTTCCCCAAGACTTATGAGCTCTTTTGTTAGCAGATGGGAAGTTCATCGTCTCGCTTGCCATCATTTAAGCCCACCCTTGGACTGTTACTGTCCCCTGGGACGTGCCTAGGCACTGCTTCCACGTAGCAGCCTTCGGATTCCTTGAGGAAAGGACCACTGTCCCCTCTGTCCTGTCTTCCTCAAGCATGAAGAGCCCCTGCCCCCGCCCCTTATTGGGTAAGGCAGTTTTGATGTCAGGCAGGGCTGGGTTTGATCCCTGGCTTGTCTTGCCTTCAGTGTCACTTCTCTGAGCCTCAGTTTTACAGCCTGCAGATAGGCTGATGATGGCCTGCAAGGATGTCGTGGGATTAGGCAGGGGTGTGTGTGGGGTGCTTAGCACACAGCCTGGCTCACAGTGAGTGTTTAACAAACGGCAGCACTTACAGCCTCTTCTGTTGATTTGCTGAGATTCTCCATTTTCCTTTCACGTGCTTTCTGCCCACGGAATGGAACACTGAAATCATTTACCAAAGGAACCTCATTGCTTGATCTCAGCTTGGCTTCTGCTTGGCTTCTGAAGGGTGGAAGTGGGTCTTGCTCACTAGTAGTTCCCTAGTTGCCACTCAATGAATGCTTGATGAGTGACTAAATGATTGATGTAGGTCACTGCTTCTCTCGCTCCTTTTAGTAACAGAGTTCTTTGGTCAAATGAAATTTTATGTGATTCCCAGTGAATAAAACTGGGAGCAATAAAGAGATAAAACAGAGATGGGTGCAGCACTGGCTGTCACGTTGTCTTGCAGACCTTAAACACCGCTCTGGTGGGTGGTGGTAGTGGTGGTGGGGAACCCCAGATATAGGACTTTGCCACTTCCTTTTAAATTGGGGAAGTGGACAGTAGTTAACAGGACCTGGGTGAGTCTGCAGAAACCCCACCAGACTGTGGTGCTAGGAAGACTGAGGAGCTGTCCATGCCACCCCCCATTCTCTCGTCCATCCTTACTCAAGTAAAGACTGCTATCTTCCCGAAGGACTCTGAGTCCCCCACCGTGCCTCAGTCCCTGCTGGGTTACTTCGCCCAATCCTGACTCTGCAAAGTTACATGAATGCAGGGAGATATTTTCTGAGTGTCTGTTCTGGGCAGGCATTATGCTAGACCCCGAGGGAGTGGGGGCAAGTCAAGTACAGGCCTAGTCCTGCTGGCTGCCACTGCTTTGTCCTCTGGAGCGTTTTGCCTTGTCCATGCATTCTCCACACCAGATGGCAGAATGACCTTTTAGAAATGCGAGTCTGGTCTTGCCTCTCTGCTGAAACCCGCCAGGGTTTCCATACTGCCCTCAGAAAAAAAGTCCAGAATCTTTATCTACATATTCCAGGCCGCCCTGCTTCAGTTTGTCCCTGGCCCACCTTGGCTTGCCACCAGAAAACTTCTCCAGGCTTCTCTCCACTCCAGTCATACCTACCTTGCTTCTCGAATGTGCTGGGCTCCCTTCAACCACAGGGCCTTTGCATGTGTCTTGCTCACCCTGGAGCACTGTCTCCCTTAATCTGCTGCCACAGCACATGGATATGGCTACTTATCCTTCCCCACTGCTTTTCAGGAAAGCCTACTCTGAGCCTGCAGAAAGGAGCTTGCTCCTTTCTTTCAGAACACTTTTCTGGGGTTTTGACTTTTGCTCCTTAGTGAGACTACTTGATAAGCATCTGTTTTCCTCTGGACTGTTAAGTTCGTGAGACCCAGGGCCCGTTTATTGTTCATTGCCGTTGCATTCCCAGCATATTGCTTAGTGCGTGGCACATAGTATGTGCTCAGTAAATATGGGTCAAATTGAATTGTTGAGATGCTCTTGGAGAAGCCAGAGCAAGCAGACAAGGCCATAGCAGCCATGGCCATCTCTGCAGGGTAGAGTAAGAGTGGGGGCTGGGAAGGGCGGAGCTCAGGCCTCAGAGGACAGACAAGTTCCAACAAAGGGGGCTCACTCTGCACATGGGGCTCCAAAAGCCTCCCCCAGAGAGGTAGCTGGTGCAGGATGGATGGGAAAAGGGCATTGCAAGTAGGAACCAGGAACCAAGGTGGGCGGGAGGCTGGTCTATGGGTTCTGGGCTGTGGGAGTACCAGGCTGGCCATGTGAGAGGGGTGGGTAGGGAAGGTCCCAACCAGGTGCATTAAAAGAGGAAGTGATGTGGCATGGGAGGGTTTGCTGGGTACAAGTGTGGGAGCATCCAGAGACGAGAAGTTAGAAGGAAGTCAAGTTTTATTGAAAGTATTTTCTATGAGACAAAAGGGCAGGATCAAATTGCCTGCCTGCCCTGGGGCAGGGTTTTGGGTCTAGTTTTTATATTTGAGTTTATTCTCCATTCATTTTTTTTTTTTTTGTTTTGTTCGCTTAATGAGCATTGAGCATATCCTGTTCTCAGATTAAAGAAACAGAAACTTTCCCTTCAGACTGTGGGGCAGGAAATATTGCTGGAGGTTGGAGTGTTGATGGGGGCAACTATCCCACCATCCAGTTTAATTTAACCTCATCAGGAAGCAGTAAATCTTTATACTAACTTAATATTGTATGCCAACAATACTTCAACTTTAAAAAGGTATGGCATAACCATTAAAGGGAAAACAAGGCCAGGCAGGATAAGAGGGGAGCTGACTTGTGTCAGGAACAGCCTCCAGAGCAGCTGATTTTTATCTCAGTTTCCTCATCTGTAAAATGGGCATAAAAACAAGTCTGTTAGGAGTGTCCTGAGGTGAGAATCAGGCAAGTTGTTATGCGTATGTGCTGAGAAATGATGGGCACACAGCAAGACCTTGTGATTATCCCACAGAAAGAATGTGGGGCAGACCTTGGCTTGGCCTCCATCCTCGAGGCGCTGGGTGAGTGTGTCCAGCCAGGAGCCAGCGCGGTCAGAGGTCTGGGGACAGGAGCTTAGTGTGGGATCAGATGCTGCAGCTTCTCCCAGGGAGCAGTCTCCGGCATGCCTCTGGGCAGGGGCACCGCCACCCAGGGCTGCACCAGCCCTCTGGCCGGTTATCCCAGGTCTGGCTGGAATGCCCCTCCCCCAGCTCAGGGCTCAGCACTGCTCCCCAGGGTGCACAGGTATTGCCTGACACAGGGCAGCCCCCATCTCCTCCATGGCTCCTTCCCCAGCCCCCTCCCTCCGCCCACTGGCCTTCCTGTCCCACCCCCAGCCCCCCCTGCAGGGGGCAGGACCAGGGCTTGACCAGAGGGAGCTGTCCTATTATGGGGGGAGACTCCCGTCCTGCAGAGGGCCTGCGAGGGCCATGGGATGGTCCCACAGGCCCAGCTTTGAGTCCTGACTCTGCCTCTGGTCTAACTGTGGGCACAGCGCCAGGTGCACAGGGGCCCGGCGCGCAGTGTGGGCGCACGGGGCAGCCCAGGGCGTGGTGCCCTGCTCTCTTGAGGTGGCTTGGGCTCCGCAGGCTGACCCAGGGCTAGAGGGGCCTCCTTCCTGCTGCCCACTGCCTGCGCTGGTGCACCTTCTCTTCTCCCCTGAGAGCGGGTGTTGGACTGCACACCTCAAGATCGCTCCGGAGAGTACCCACCCTGTCACGTGTCGCGCGTGTGCGCTGTGGGTGTGTAGGTGTTGGTGTGTGCACTAGGGTGTGCACTAGGGGGCCAAGTGTGTGTACTGCAAACGCTTTCACGTGCTATGAGCTTGTGTTTGTGCACGCGTGTGACGTCGTGTGGGTGGATAATGTGCATCTGTTTACTGGTCTGTGCTTGTGTATGTTTATGATTAAAAGGGCAATCGGCGTGGGGGTAAAATCGTGGATCCTGGTACTAGAATGCCTTGGTTTGCATCCTGGTCCTGCCGCCTTCTAGGAAAGTGCCCTCTGTGCCTCAGTTCCCTCCCCTGTAAGGTACTAATAGTAACGTACCTACTGCTGGTGATAATACTGAGCCACAGACTCAGTCTGTGAGTGCTAAAGGAGCTAATACTCAAACTGCAACAGTGCCTGGAAGGAGGGAGCAGGTGGTGCAAGCTCTTCGTTGCGGAGCCCCCTGCCCAGACTGTAAACCCCTTACGGGCAGGACAAGGCCTGCTGTGCGCACCACGGCGGCCCCTTGGGCCCGCCTGGCGTCTGCACACAGTGGGCGCATCGTGGCCTGTGGATGGCAGCAGGCCCGGGCGAACGGTGACGTGTCTGTCTGTGATGAAACAACGTGTGTGCGCCCCTGTGTGTGTGTGTGTGTTTCTGCTGGGGCTGGGGCATCTCCAGCACTAAGCTTGGCTATTTCAGGAAGCCTCCAGTCTCCTCCTCCTTATGTAAATAAACATGACAGATCCCATCGCCTGTACCAGCGAGGGGAGGTGGGGGAGGCTCAGGAGTGGGTGGGAGCTGGGAGGTGGCAGCGAGCAGGGCCGAGGGGTGTGCGTGCTTGTGTGGCCGGCCCTGCAGGCGGACGGCTGCGCGCCGTGCAGGAGGGAGTGTGTGGGGGCACAGAGGGGCGGCTCAGCCCTGCCATGCCGGCTGCTGGCCACGGGGGACAAGGCGGGGCAGGAGGAGGAGAGCTGGCGGCCAAGGCGGCTCTGTGACGAGGCCAGCCAGCCAAACGGAGGTGGCTGTGCTGCCCGCTGCCCGAGATGGGGGGACAGATCACCCGGAACACCCTCCACGGTAAGGCCCCACTGATGCCTGGGGTTCCAGCCGCCTGGGGGGGCCTGGAGCTGAGAGGCACTAGGGCAGTCCCTGCCTCTTCATTCCTTGCCAGATTCTGGGGCTGTGGGAGGGGGCACCTTTGGGTTGTGGACACTGGGGTGGGGGAATTAAAGGACAGCTGGGGAGACCAGGAAGAGGGGGGCTTTCTCTGGTAGCTGAGTATCCCCTCAAAGTCTCCTTGTCCTCTCACTTCCTCAGGTTGCTGGCTAACCCCCAGACAGGGTAGGAAATCCTGGGTATCTGTAGCCCCCTTTCCCAGGATCATAATTCAACAGCTGGGAGGCCTTTTGGGGGGTCCTCGGATACAGGCTGTGGACATCAGTGTTGTGTCCTGCGATGGAGCCGTGGGAGATGTGTGGGCACACATGTGTGCATGTGCGTCTGTGCATTGGAGGTATCTGTGGGTGTAGACCTGTGTCAGCTTGCGCCTTTGCACACGGGTGTGCAAATGTCAGCCCTTTCCCCTACAGCCCTGTCCTGAGTTCTTAAAGTGTGTGTCCTGCTGGGGAGGCCAGCAAACTTCTGGTCCTTGGCATTCATGGCCGTGGGCAGAGACACCCTGGCAGGCAGGTGGAGGGCAGAGGGCGGAGTGTGGTTGGCTCCCTGTTCTCGGGGCTTCTGCTTGCCCCAACCCTGCTCCCTCACCACCTGGCCCAGCGCTTGGTCTCCAGAGTAACGTGACTGATGTGGTGGCGCCAGACCCAGAAGGGGACGCCTTCCAAGGGGCTTGTTTTGTCACGACGGGGCCCCCAGGAGCAGGAGTCCCTGAGCAGACTGGCGGTTCCAGAACGGTGTGGGCTGACCTTGGGAGTCCCTGTCACCCTCTCCTGGTGCCCTCCTCCCCCGTGAAAGGGCATCTGAGAGTGGGCAGCCTCCATCTGCTGCGTCTGGTGGGCACCGAGGGACCTGGGAGAGGCTCGGGGAGGAGGGAGGGCGGTGACGGGGCAGTGGCTAGGACTGGTGGCCAGGTGGCCTCCTCCTTCCAGGCTCTGGACTTTGAGAGAGTAATTTCTAATTAAAAAAGAAATGACAGGGAAGGAGAGATGGGAAAAGCAAATCATCGGCTCTCTTAAAAGGAAATGAATTTCGTCCTGGGCCAGAGGGCTAAGTGACAGATGGAAGGTCTTGGAAGACACGTAGTCCAGTGCTGCCCAGGGTAGCGCCAGTGGCCGAGGCGCCGGCCTGAGTCGCAGACGGGCTGACCTGGCTCTGGCCCTGCCTGTCTGTGGGGCAGGGGCTCTTCTCGGGGCTCGTTGGTCCCCACAGCGCCTGCTGGCAGAGGGTCTGTGTGGAGGCAAGCGGCATTTCCCACTGCAGTCAGACCTGGGCCAGCCCTGGGCCTGAGAAGGCCCGCGAGGCCCTCTGAGGAAGCTGGGCACATTGTCCCTCTGTTGCCCTGGAGCCCAGGCTTCAGAGGGGAGCGAGGACCCCGAGCCCATGGGACAGCCCACGGCCACCAAGGGCTCGTGCCCGGCAGTAGAAAGGCGTGTGCTGGGTTGTAGGCGAGTGTCTCGCGAGCCTTGGTGTCCTCATCTGTTACTGGGCTAATAATAGTGCCCCCTCTGGCCAACCGGGGGTTACATGAGACACTGTGGAAAGGACTTAATGTGGGAAAACCAAATGGGCTCGGGAAGGCATTCTCCTCTTCTCGGGACGGGAAGAGAGCTTGGGGTTTTCCTGCGAACCCCAGGAATTGGACGTGCAGACTACTAATCCAGTGCCCCATCTGCCTTTGCCCTCCCCCTGGCTTGGGCCACCCTCCTCAGGCTAGGGCCCGTTCAGCTGGCCCTGGTCCGCCGCAGTCGGCCAGCAGCACGAGGAGGTGTGATTTGGGGGCTGGGAGAAGCAGGTAGCCTGTTCCCCACATGTCCTCGTATGTCCTCACCCACACCTGAGCGTCCCCACAGCTGCTGGCTGGCGCCCGGCGGCTCTGGCTCTGCTGCTTCCGGGGAGGGGCGCTGGGGACGTGGGGCGCTGGGGACGCGGGGCACCTGCTCCTTCCTGCGGAACCCTCAGCCTTGCAGCCTGTCTCCTGAAGACAGAGCAACATGGTTCTTGGTGGCATTTCCACTGTGAGCCTGGGTCTTTCTTTGGCTGAAATGGAAGATTTTGGATTTCTGGGTTATAGTGAGAGGTGACAAAGTGACCCCAGATTGTGTGTGTGGTTTAACTTGTTCTGTGTTTGTGGATGTGTTGGCTCTCTGTGTTTCTGGTGTCTACAGATTGTGTGTGTGTGTGTCCACATGACATGTATGCCTGTCTGGTATTAAGGGACTGCATGTTGTCGTGTCTGTGTGAGCAGATACACTTGTGGTCCTCTGTGCCTGTGACAGCACCTTGTCATTCTGTGAATGTCAGTCTGTGTGTGTGTGTGTGTGTGTGTGTGTGTGTGTGGTAAGGCTGGTGGTGAGCAGTCAGGCTCCTGTGGGATCAGGGTGGCCAGGGACCGATGGGAGACAATTCCCGTTTGGAGATGGTTTCAGCAGTTCCTCGCTTGGTCTCTCAGTGGGCAGATTTCGGGTGCTGCTCCCCATCTTGAAGCAGGACAGGGGGCCAGAAGGCAGCACAGAGGGAGACAGAGCAGCAGCAGGAAGCTTCCCCACCCTCCTTACCTCTCCCCTTTGACCTCCTGTACCTCGGCCCCGCCAAGGCGCACACAACATCCAGCCGTACATGTCACCCCAGGCTGGTCTCTGGACTTACGGCCCTAGGTGTTGGCGTGTGGGGGCCTAGAGACCGGTTCCCACTCAGGCCTTTCTCAGATGGGGCCAGAAAAGGAAATGGCCGACTGAGGGCCCAGGGCTGGCGGTGAGAGGGAGCCAGGCCTGTCCCTTGCACAGCTTACACCTCCCCCCCCTTCTCCTGGGCCTTCGTTCTCGGGCAGCAGCAGGGCAGGGGCATCGGCGGCCTTTGAGACCTAGGCCTGGTGCAGAGGAGCCCGTCTTCCGGTGCTGCTCTGGAGGCCTAAGCCAAGGTGCTTGCTGGAGCCTGGCGGGTGTGTCTGTGAACACCTGTGTACACATCCTCGCGCACGCACACACCCTGCTGTGTCTGCGCTCCGGCAGCGGGGGTAGGGCTGGTCCATCCCCTTGTTTTCTGAACTCAGCCCACTGCCTGGCGTCCAGCAGGTGGAATCAGGCCTGGGAGAGTGGGGAGCTGCCGGACCAGCGTGCTGGCTGGAGCCGGGGTGGCCAGTGGGACGGAGCCTTTGGAGCTGGCTGCAGAAGTGAGACCTGAACTGGCGATGAGGCCAGGCTTGGAGAGGAAGGGGAGGGAGGCCGGGCTTCCTGGGGGGAGTTGAGCCCTGTCTCCTCGTGCTGGTTGTGCAACTTTGGGTCAGTCCTTTTACCTTTCTGAGCCATAGTGGCTGCTTCTGTAAGCAGGTGGCAGGATTTACCTTGTAGGGTTGTAACAGGTTAAGGTGAACACATGGGTGCAAGGAGCGGCATACCTGGTACACCGCAGGTGCTGTGTAGATGGATGTGCTTCTGTGAAGCTCCTCCAGGCCTGTGTGTGCTCATGTGTGCGCACACACACACACACGGAGCTAGACCTAGAATAGTTATCATGTGGAATCCCCTTCTGGAGTCTTGAGGTGTAGCGGGGGAAAAGGAGGGGATGGAGATTTGGTCCCCTCCCGGCACTGAGGATATTGGGAGGCACAGCTGTATACACATCTGGTCCTGGAAATCTCACAGCTCAGTGTGGAGATTAACTAGGCTGTGAGGGTGCTGATCCCGCCCGCTCCCTGACGTGCTCCTCTGCCCCCTTGTCATCGGGGAGTTGGTCATTTAGCCTTTCTGGGGCGGCAGGACCTGCTGTAGCATAGGTGGGTGCTGTGGACCTGGGTCAGCGCAGGTGCATTCGTTGAACAGGTAATCTGTGGGGTAGAGACTCTGGGAGCCAATTCACAGCAGGGGCTTGGGTGATAGAGATGATGGTTCCCACTGGGCAGATGGGAGCTTCTCTGGGCTCCTTAAAGGGGCCGACCTGCCGTTCCCTCCAGGCATGGCCCAAGCCCACTTCTCTGCTGGAACCATTCCTTCCTGCTCCTCACCTCTGTGCCTGCCTTATCTCACTCATCCCTCAGACATTGATTTTATTTTATTTTTTAAAAGATTTATTTATGCATACAAGAGCTGGGGTACAGGCCAGAGTCGCAGGAGGTGAGAGGACTCACCAGAGACAGAGAGGGGGAGCAGAACAGGCAGATGGACTGAAACACACTGCTGAGGGAGTAGCAGGCGAGACAGGAGAGGTCTGCTGCGCCATGTGGGTCCCCTCCCTGGCGGGGATTGAACTCGTGCTGCTGTGCTGCAGATACTTCACAGTGTGGTGCTCAGCCTGCTGCACCACCAGGGAGGCTCAGACCTTGATTTTAAAAGACCAGTTTTTCCTAGATTGCTCTCTGAACCTCAAAACAAGTTAGAAACCCTGCTCTGGAACTCCGGGGTTTTTAACACCCTTAACAGAGCACTCAAAACCCAAACAGCCGTTCTCTAGTCCCAGTTAGGGTAGAAACTTAAGTCCACATGCCCTGAAGCATCCACGTATGCAGTGCACTGCCTTGGAGTTTCCAAGCCCAGATGGTTCTGTTCTGTGCCATCCTGAGCCACTCAGATCATGCTTCTTATTCCACAGTGCAATGTTTTGGCTTGGAAAAGCTGCAGGGTCATTTGTTCTGCCACTTCCCAGACTGGGTTATAAAAAGACTGGCCACCACCAAGGGTCACTGTCTCTGGGGGAAGTCAGCTGCCTTGGCTGAGGTAGACACCCCATGTGGCTAAGGACCAAGGACCGCTGCTACCAAGTGAGTAAGCGTGGATATGGGTCCCCCTCCAGGCAAGCCTTCAGATGAGACACACCCCCAGCCAACACTGTGACTGCAACCTAACAAAAGACACTGAGCTAGTGGCACCTAGGTAAACTGAGTCAGGATCCTGATGCACAGAAACTGGGAGATAATGAAATGTTTGCTGTTTTAAGCCACCAATTTTAGAGGTAGTTTGCTATGCACCAGTGTGGTGCCAATTAGTCCCGTGCTATAGATGAGGACATGGAGGCTCTGAGAGGTAGTGACTTGCCTGGGTCCTGTGGCTGGGGAGAGCAGAGCTAGGCTCTGACACAGAGCTGTCTCACCACCCTCAGTGGGTGGAGAATGGGCTCTATCTAGTATTAGATGCTGAGCAGGGTAAAGGAGAAGGCAGGTATGGGGCCCAGAGAGGGCAGCGAACAGCATCCCCATCCACAGATGTGGAAGGAACATAGAGCCACAGACTCACCAGCTGTGGGGGCCTCTTGTGACGAGGCCCCCATCCTGGGCATTTCCTGAACTGGGGTACCTGGTGCGGTGGTCAGGGTCCTAGCCTCCCTTTGCTCGAACTTGGTGAAGACGTGGCTTCTTGGTGCTTTGGGGTATAATTCATACACAGTAAATTCCTCCTTTCTAAGTGTGTGGTTTGGTGAGGTGGTACAGGACAGCTCTGGCACCACAAGAACCTCACGTGGCCCTGCACGCGGTGTGCTCGCAGCTGCACCCAACCTGTCCCCCGCCGTGTCCTGCCTGTACGTATGCCTTCTTCACATGTCATGTAAATGGAGTCGTGCCGCCTGGGCCTGGGAGTCTGGCTCCTCTGAGCTGCTGTTGAGGGTCCTTGCTGTGGCTCCCGTTCTGCTCACTCCTGCTGCAGAGTGGCACCCAGGTGCACGCTTGCTTGCCCTTGCTCTTTTGCCCGTTGAAGGACTTGAGTTGCTCCGGTGCTTGTGATGATGGATGAAGCTGCTGCATGTTTGTGTCCAGATCATTGGGTGAGCATGTGCTCACTTCTCGTGGTGAGTGTGACTGCGGGGGTTTGGGAGGCGTTTGGCTCTATAAGAAATAGCCAGACCATTCCCACGCTGGCTGCACTACTCGGCAGCTACTGGCCACGTGTGAGGCCATGTGTGCGAACACAGTTTGTACTTCTGTGTCTTGGGGCAGGCGTGTGTATCGTGGCTGGGACACAGGATGACAGGGGCCCCCCGCGAGGTGATTTTACATGGATGAGCATTTTTTTCATGCTGTCAGCTGTGAGCACATTTTCAAGTGCATTAAAAAATTACCAACTGCACACCAAATCCACGCTTTCTTGGCTCTCAGTGTCATGGCTAAGATTGACCGTGCAGTCAGTCACCTGCGCGTGGCTCCTGGAGTTCTTCCTGCCGGCTGTGTGACCTCGGGCGGGCCACTCCGTGTCTCTGAGGCTCAGATTTGCCATCAGTAAAGTGGACTGATAGTGTCCCTCCCTGCCTGCTCCGTTTGCTGTGAGGGCGAAACTGGGAAGTTTCTGTAAAACTGCAGGCTGGGCCTGGCATTGACAAATGGCTGCTGTTACTACCAAGTGTGCGTGATCCACCTGTGAAGGGCGTGCGTTTAATGCAAATGAATGTTTAGGCCTCGCCCAGGTCCGAGGATCCCCCCTGCATGAGTACGACTGAGAGGTAGTGTTTTGAAGGAAGGTGAGGCCTTGCCGCTGGTTCAAGGGTTCTGAGCAGAGGTTCCCACCTTGGGGTGGGGCATCAGAGAGGTTCCAATCTAAGTGACTAGAGTCAGCAGCCTTTTAAAAACTGCTTTATTGAGATATAACTGACATGTAATCAACCACGTGTTAAAATTTACAGTGCGAGGCCTCCCTGGTGGCACAGCAGGTTGAGTGCCATACTGTGAAGCATCCGTGGCAGAGCAGTGCCACTTTGATCCCTGGGCAGGGAGGGGACCCACATGGCGTAGCAGACCTCTCCTGCCTCGCCCGCTGCTCCCCTCAGCAGTGTGTTTCCATCAGTCTGCCTGGTCTGCTCCCCACTCTGTGTCTGATGAATCCTCTTACCTCCCCCTCCCGCGACTGGCCTGTACCCCAACTCTTGTGTGCAAAAATAAATCTTTAAAACAAAAATTTACAATGGGATGGGTTTGGACAGATGCTTACTTCCAAACCCATCACCACAATCAGATGGCGAGCACACCCAGTACCCCAGATGGTCCTTGTGCCTCGTGGCAGCCTCCCTCTCCCCCTACCACCTCCAGGCTGCCACCCTTGTTTCCTCAAATTGATACAGAGGGAACAAGGTGGAAGGTGAGGGAAGGAATAAGGCACTGCCATTGCTTCAAGGACTGCGGATTGTGTATAAAGAAAAAAAAAAAACCCCACAAAAAAAAGGGGCCTCCCTGGTGGCTCAGGGGGTTAAGTCGCAGCACTGTGAAGCGTCCACAGCCACTGCAGCACGAGTCCGATCCCCAGCCAGCAAGGGGACCCACATGGCGCAGCAGATCTGCTGTCTCGCCCGCTCAGCAGTGTATTTCAGTAGATCTGCCTGTTCTGTTCTCCACTCTGTCTCTGGTGAATCCTCTCACTCCCCACCCCACACCTCTGGCCTGTACCCCAGTTCTTGTATGCATAAATAAAATAAAATCTTAAAGAAACCATCTGGCTTGTTTTACTTGGCCTCCTGATTTCGAAATTTATCCACGTCGCCGCTCCTGCCAGTAGTTCATTCCCATTGCACCGCTGAGAAGTGCGCCCCTGCGTAGACGTGCCCTCCGGCCATCCAGTCACCCAGCAGCTGTTTTCTCCTTTATACTTTTGTTTAGACATTTGGAGACGTCCTTATAACGTGTCACGGTGCTTTTCACCTGCACATAGCTGGAAGCCAAGAGTCAGGTGTGTCTCAGGCTGAGCCCAACAGGCACCCGCAGCCACTGCCGCCTCCACCCTTCAGCCCAGCTGCCCCTTTCCTGGAATGGCCCCCAAGCTCGTGCGCTCAGACTGGCTGGGGACCGCTGGGCAGTTCCAGCCTCAGGCCTAGTGGCTTCAGAGTCCTTTGAGCTCTGTTCTGAAAATCTGGTCTTCTCAGTGAAAGCAAGGTAAGCGTCTCCCTGTGTCACTGCCACTGCGGGGTCCCGGCGTGCAGGAAGCTGCTCCGGAGAGGCCTGGAGGCCAGTGTTCAGGAGTCTGGCTGATGCTGGACTGTGAACGCTGGTGTCTGGGCCTGTGGAAAAGAGGAAGCAAAATGCAAAGTGATGCAAACCAGTGCAAACACCGCCTGGGCACGTCTAGGCCTCTAACTGCCTCGATCTTTCTCTCTCTCTTCTGGCCTGTTTCTGGAAGCCCCTTCTCCCTGCTGAGGGGCTGGGAAGTCCTGATTCTGACAGCGCTTTCTGTATTGAATTCACGTCTTGGGGGGACAAGATTTGAAACATCTGAGAAGGCCTCTGTCACATTTTATGACTTGTACTTCCCCATCCTCTGTGTCCCTCTTTATCCCTCAAGATAAAGGGATGGATGGGGCTGTCCTTCCTGGTGGATGGGACACAGGTCTTGGGGAAGAAATGAAACCACCCCCCCTTCCTTGCTCCCAGCCGCCCAGGCTGTGTATTTTTTTTTTTTTAAAGATTTATTTATTTATGCATACAAGCACTGGGGTACAGGCCAGAGGTGTGGGGGGGTGAGAGGGTTCACCACAGAGAGCGGGGAGCAGAACAGGCAGATCAACAGAAGTACACTGCTGAGGGGAGCAGCGGGCACAGCAGGAGAGGTCTGCCACACCGTGTGGGTCCCCCCCCTGGCCGGCAGCAGGGATCGAACTCGTGCTGCAGTGGCTGCGGTTTGCCCCATAGTGCGTTGCTTAACCCACTGCGCCACCAGGGAGGCCCCAGGCTGTGTATTAACCTCCGCGTGCTGATGAGAGATGTCTCGGAGCCACCGGGTGCCAGGGAGGGCAGCGACTTCTCCAGGGCCACAAGTCCGATGCGTGACAGACACAAGCCACCTGGCACTGGTCCACGTTCCTTCCTCTCTGCCCTGTCTCCTGGATGCCAGCCCCACGTGTCTGTAAGCGCCTTTTGCTGGCCCAAACCCTGTCCCATTTTTGGGTGTGGTTATCGCTGTCTGTGGAAGAGGGTGCCCTGCCTCCCTGGTCAGAGGTTCTTGGGGTGGCTCTGAGTTCTGCTGGGAAGCCCCACGTGTCCAAGGTGCTGCAGGTGCAGGGAGGCAGCGTGGAGTGTAAGGAGGGCCCTGCAGGAGGAGGAGACGGCTGCTGACTGCAGAGGCTGACTCCCAGCCCCCCACTTGCTGGTCTCCAGGCAGGCCCCAGTCACATAATCATTGCTGGCCTGGTCAGCTGAGCTCCAGGGCTGTCGCTTCCGCCCCTCCTCCTGGAGGCTTCTGAGAAGTGCCCTGTCCTTATACTGCCTGCCTTCTGTATCCCGACTTCTGTCCTTGTCCTCGTCTCCTCCTGGACTGATGGATTCTGAAGGACGGGATCCCTGTGTGCTTCATGCTTCTCTCTCCAGTGCTTAGGACAGGGCTTGAGCTTAAGCAGATCCATAGTGAAAACTGGTTGAAGAGAGAGGTGACGGTGGTTCTGAGCGACAGTGAACGCTGGTGGACCTGGGTGGTCAACGCAGAAACGAGCACAGTCGATGGTGGGCAGTGCTGGTGATGGGGGAGGCGAGGGGTGGACGGAGTGAGCAGTGGTGGGCAATACAGGGTGTGGTGGCGAAGTGGGAAAGAGCCGTGCGTGGTAGCAGGAGAGGGCTGGTGGCACAGGTGGCAGTGGTGGGGCGGGGTGACGCGGAGGTTAGGGCAGCTCTGCTTCTGCCCAGCCCCTGCCCTTTTTGGCTGTGCCCTGGGACTGTCCGGTTCCCTGACACTATGGCCTGTTCCCTTCCAGATTCCATCGGAGGCGCCTTCCCTGTCACCGCTCACCGATGCCATCACAAGCAGAAGCACTGCCCCCCGGTGCTGTCGGGCGGGGGGGTCCCGGCCACCCCTCTGCTCTTCCACCCGCACACCAAGGGCTCCCAGATCCTCATGGACCTCAGCCACAAGGCCGTCAAGAGGCAGGCCAGCTTCTGCAACGCCATCACCTTCAGTAACCGGCCGGTCCTCATCTACGAGCAAGTCAGGTTGAAGGTGGGACCTCCTCTCAGCCCCCGCCTCACACGCTGAGCGCCCCCATGGCCACTCCACGACCCGCCCCTTCTCTCTTCCCTGATGCCATGTCTGGTCTTCCCTGGCCCGCGTCTCCACCTCCTCCCCCTCACTGCACACAGCCTTCTCGGTCTTCCCTGTGTGTGTTGGTGGGGGAGGCCGGGGGGCGGGGGGGGGCATCTTCAGCAAGGCCCCTGGGGGCACCGAGCCTGAGCGTGCAGCGGGGTGGTGGACTCCCCGCAGTCTGCCTGGGGGTGACTGCAGCCAGGGCGCCCTCTCCCCCTTGGCCTCACTGCTGGTGGTGGAGGGTGCGCGGCTGGGGCTGAGGTGCACCCCCTGCCGCCCAGATCACCAAGAAGCAGTGCTGCTGGAGCGGGGCGCTGCGCCTGGGCTTCACGAGCAAGGACCCGTCCCGCATCCACCCCGACTCGCTGCCCAAGTACGCCTGCCCCGACTTGGTGTCCCAGAGCGGCTTCTGGGCCAAGGCGCTGCCCGAGGAGTTTGCCAACGAGGGCAACGTCATCGCCTTCTGGGTGGACAAGAAGGGCCGTGTGTTCTACCGCATCAACGACTCGGCCGCCATGCTCTTCTTCAGCGGGGTGCGCACGGCAGACCCGCTCTGGGCCCTGGTGGACGTCTACGGCCTCACGCGGGGCGTGCAGCTGCTTGGTGAGTGGCCACTCCCTCTGGCCCCGTAGGTGCAGGGCCCACCCCAGCTGCTGTGCTTGAGACTGCTCGCCACCATCTGGCTCGGGGACCTCTCCCACACAGAGAGATACCCCAGGCCGAGGGGGCGCCTCTGGGAGCCTTGGTGTGTACAGCAGAGCTCGTCCTTCACCAGGCCCACAGCTGTGGCCGGAGTGCCTAGGTGAGGTCTCTTCTCCGAGACCTCCGAGACCCCTGAGGGTGTGGCTTTGAGCTGTTCACTGCACCATCACAGGACCCCTCCCCTCCAGGAGGTAATTAACATTAGATGGCAGAGCTAGTTTACAGAGCACTTAGTATGTATAGGTGCTTTGTTAGTGCTGTTCCCATAGCAACCTGGGAGGCAGACGCCAGGGCTGAGGGGGGAGTGCAAGCTCAGAGACTTTGAATCCCTGGCTCCAGAAGGTGCAGCAGGTGAGCGGCAGAGCCAGCTGCAGTCCCTAGGGAGTCCCTGACCCCCAGGCTCTGCAGCTCCTCCCCAGCCCGTCCCCCAAGTCCAAGCCCACACTAGTGTTTTTGCAGGGATGAAGGTGAAAGGGGAGAGATAGCACTAGGGGGCTCCTCTGACTTTCCTTGAGTTCCTCTCCTCTCTGAGGAAGTCGCTCTGGTTGGGTGACTCTGTGGACAGGTCTGTCTTTCCTGGGGGTGTTTTCTCCCATATGAGTGTCTCATCTCCAGAGATATTTTGCCAGGTCTCCTGCCTCTCTCTGGAACATAAGACCAAAGCCTTCCAGCCGCACTTGGCCTAAGTCTGCTTCTCAGACCAGGCATATCCACGGCACCTGGCACATGGTAGGTTCCCAGTTTGGTCATGGATGAGCTAGCTGCTCTCCCTTCAGACTGGAGGCAGGGCCTGGTGTCCCTGGCTAGCACCTCCAGGCAGGGTCCCTGGCCTTGGCCCCCGAACTGTAACCCAGACCCCCTGGTGTCCATGTCACAGCCCCCATGGGCCTGCTTAGGGCCTTCCAGGCTCTGCCTCACGCTGGAGTTCAGCAGATCACCCTCTCCCCTTGAGGCGCCCTGGCCCAAGCGTGAGCTGGTATCTCCAAGAATAACAGCTTCCTACCTCCAGGAAGAAGGCTCTGCCAGCAACTAAATAAACACAAGTTTTATGGGGTGATTAATACTTGGAGAGATAAACTCCTATCCCAGTTTTTCAAGGTTTCCCTGCTCTCAGAAATGTTGGCTCAGGAAGAACAGCTATGGATCCTGGAAGAAAGCTGTTGAGCTAAGACTCACTTACAGGGTGTACTTACTCCTCAGTACCCCTCTGTGCCCATGCAGTGGGGCACTAGCTGGTGGGGGTGGGAGGCTTAGGAATGGAAAACTCAATTCCTTTACTTGAAGAGTGTTTACTTTGAAGGACAGACTATGTAACTGCTCTGAGACAACCTAAAACCAATCTTGCAATTAAGTGTGGCTAAAGAATAAAACGATGGGGTAGAGGTAGGGAACAATCCAGGAGGACTTCCTGTAGGAGATGAGTTTCAAGTCAGGAACTAAGGGAGATGAAAAGAATGGGTTGGTTGAGGAGGAGCAGTTGAGTTCAGACAGGAGAGGTGTGCATAGGCAGAGCTAGAGAATTAGCAGTCAGCCCAGGAGCAGATCCTTGAGGGGAGGGTGTAAAGTGGAGCAGCAGTGGGTGACTGAAGAAGAGGGTATGAATACGATGAGAACAGAAAATTTCTGGCAGCTTCTGTGCTGCCATGTTTCCCTATAAGAAGAAGTGTGGTTGACAATGGAGAAATACAAGGTTCAGAGATGAGGAGGGACCTGAATAAATTTTCCCAATTGGTCAGCAGCCAGACCCGGTCTGGATTTCAGCTCTCCCATGCTGATCTGGGCATAAGGTCAGTGTGGGATTTATTGCACATCAAAATGGTAGTGATTGAGGCAAGGAGGGTGTTAGGTGGGTACTTTGAAGGGCTTCTTCGTCCTGCATCTTCCCATCCTATGCACAGGTTCTCTGGTCTTGGTAGAAGACCCCACCTGTCTCCTGAGGGGAGATAAGTCCAGAGACTTTTGTTCACGGTAGCTTTGGAGGGCCACTTCTCAGGGTGGCGGACCAGCCTGACTGCCTGCAATAAGAGGCCTAGGCCTCACTGGAGATTTAAGTCCTGGGTCACGCCCTCTCCCCCACCCCCCCATGCAGGGTTTGCCCTGGCAGCAGCAGAGTATGTACCATTCTCGCCCCCCCCAACCCCCGCCCTCCTGGTCAGCTAAGGACCACACTGCCATCTGGGGCATCTGCTTCCCAGGTTAACCCAATATTTACCCTCAGCAGTGGCTGCCAAGGCCTTCAAGATAAATATTAGTTTAAGGAACTGAGCTAAGCTCTTGGGATGGGTGAAAGAGCTGAGGATGCTGGTGTTGATCTCTTTTCTCTTGGACAATTTTCATTTCTTCATGATTAAGAAAATCTTGCTGCTCCTTCTGCTTCAGAGACTTTTCCAGCTACTTCATTTCTGCTCCGTCCAAATTCTGCCAATTTTATCAGCACCCAACAGCAAATCTCTTGCTCTCTTGGGAAGCCTTTTCTAGCTGCCTGTTCTCAGCCTCCTGGCCACCCGGAGCATGGGGAGGTCTAGGCGGTGCCGGCAGTCTGCTCCTGTGTCCTGTTCTTGAAGGGCCTCACTCCTCATTGATCCTCTTTGCCCACATTGTAAAGACATCTGTTACTGTACTGTCTTTGCAGATAAGGACTCAGAAGCTTGGAGAGGTCTGATAATGTGCCCTAGGTCACACCGCTGGTATTTGGCTAGCATTAAGCTCAGGAGCCCCGGAGCGGGGGCTGCTATATTCCCAACCTCTCTAAATACCAGCCCATCTGGTCTCCCCAGTAAGCCTGGATGCCCTCCAGGGGTGGGGCTGTGGCCTTCTGTGTCTTCCAGGGCAGAGCGTACAAGAGCTCCAGGCGCAGGAGCCAGCTGCATGTTGGGCACATACTGACGCCCAGGGCCCACAGGGGCAGCATGGGGCAGAGCCCAGTGGGGGCCAGAATCCGATTCAGCCCTGAGGGTTGGTTAGTCTGCCTGTGGTTCCCTGAAGGCGCCCGAGGGCTGTGTCTGGCTCTGCTGCTCGGGCATTCTCCGGTTTCCTATCAGAAAGAATGTATTGACATACACTGCGCGGCCATGTGCAATTGCCAAAGTCAGACTGTTTGTAATGCCCACAAATGGCAATTTTGTGTTTCCACCTGTTGTCTCCTTGGCCCAAGATATAGTTCTGGGTACCCCAGGGTGGGTGTGTGTGGGGGTGGGAGCTGGGGCTGTGCACTGTTGGGGACAAAGCCCCAGGCAGAAGGAGGAGGACGGCCTGAGTCGGGACTTGACGGGGCCCCTCGCTGACTGTGTTGAGTCTCTCGGCTGCTCTGTGCCTCGGCCGCCTTGTCTGATGTTTGCACGTCATCATCCCTGTGCCTCCCCCCAGAGCGCGAGGCTGGAGCATGTGTCATTGTGTTTACACAAATGGGAGGGGCTGTTGTTTTCAGGTTAAAAAGAATTACCTAATTTGAAAGTGCCACCAAAAAGATGGACCCTCGAGCCAGTTTTCTCCCTGGAGAAGCAGCCTTTCGACCAGGTCCCGTGTCACGTCTAACCGTGCCGCCTGCGCTGTGTCACGGGACAAGACCCGTGGTTCTCAGCTGGGATCCCTGAGCACGGGGCTCCCAAAGGGGCCTCTCTGAGTGACTGAGAGGAGCAGAGGGAAGGCGGTGGCAGGGCTCTTGTCCACCACCGAAGCCTCCAGCAGACCTTCGGTTCTGTTCCACAAAGGAATCCAATGCTTAAAAATAGAAGGGTCGAGAACCACTAGACGAGGTGAATCTGAGAACCTGTACGTCTGAGATGCCGTGGCTTGAAGAGTTGTAACTCTAAGTGTGTCTCCAAGTGATCCTGCGACATTCTGCGTTTCCCTCCGTGAACCTCAGAGCACTTCTTGTAGTTTTCCCATGATTGACTGCATATGGAGAGGGTGGATGTGGGTGTGAATTCCAGGGCGCTGTCCAGAGGGGTGGAGAGAGCCCTTGCCGGTCCTAGTCACGTACCCGCCTTTCCAGCTCCTTCCCCTGCCCTGGTCCTGCTCGGCCAGGAGGATGTTTATGGAGGCAGCAGATGGCTGGCAGCGCCTTCCAACAGGGGCCGCGATGCGCGCTAGCCAGCCTTTTGGGCGGCTGCTGGCTGACCCCTAGTTAAAGATTATCCAGGGCTCCGGAAGTGAGAACTAAACAGACACGTCAGGCTGATGGTCGGCCCTGCTCCAGAGGAGCCCTCACCTGCCCCTGGGCCCTCCGCACCAGTGCCCAGCCCTGCCCGGGTAGCCCTGCGCTGGCTGGCAGCATGTGGAGTCTAGGGCTCTCTGGGCGAGAGTTGGCTTGGTGCCCTCAGCTTGGCCCTCACCTTCCTTTCTCCTCCCTGGCCTTGCTCTGACTTCTGCAGCCGTTTGCTAGCACAGGGTCCCGACCCAGTGCCTCTCACGTCTATAGTTCACTCTCTTATCCTGCAGGGCCCAAGACGGCTTCTCTGATTCACAAAAAGAGGAGCTTCGCCTCAACTAGAGAGCTTTACCTAGAAGGATGTTTGACCTAAAAGAGAGGAGGTGCAGAAGGGGGCCCAGGAGTGGATGCAGGATACATAGAGACCCATGCCGGGGGGTGGGGGGGGCAGGGGGGTAGGGGGTGGGATTTGAACAGGTGCTGTTGCTGAAGATAGGGGTTAGGTGCTGAGCGCCGTGTCCTCGGGGCGTGCCAGCTAAGGCTGGGCGAGAACCTGGCAGAGGCACAGGAATTTCCTTGTTTTCTAAACTCTCATCTACCCCGAGACACTAAGAATCTTATAAGAAATTGAGCTCAGATATTTTCATGCCTCCAAGTTTTGATTCTTTTGCAGGCACCCCAGGGCTGAGCACACAGTCGATGGGTAGCTGAGTGTCACACCCTCGGCCTGGACCGCCTTGTCTTTTCAGGGTCTGGTGGTTTCTACTCTGGCCTAGGAGGTCTGCAGAGCCACCACTGGCTCCAGACAAGGCAGGAGCTGGAGACTGACAAGTTTCTTCCTAAAAGAGGGGACACGAGAGGGGCCACTTCTGCAGCTTCTCCCTCTTCATTCCATCTCTGGTACCACTCTTCCCCCCTTATAAACACCTCCAAAGTGGGTGACCACGGGCCCCAGGCAGAGATTACGTAACTTGTTGCTCTAAATGTGGGGCCACCCCACTGCTGTGGTTGTGGCTTGTCTGATTGGCTTTTCCAGGCTATACCCCATGGTGCAGTTCTGAGCTGAGGCTTACCCCATGGTGTTCTCCCGTGGCTTCGAGGGCTGGGACGCTCCCCTAACCTCTGGCTTGATGTCGGCTCACTGGGCTGTGACCTTTGCTGTCTCTCTGCGGAGGGTGCTCTGACCAGCTCCTCCATCTCGAGTTTCATCTATTTCAGGGCCTTGGCGCAGCTGGGCCCCTGGATGGGTGGTTATTTTGGGGCTTGCTGGCAGCCTGCAGCTGCTCCTGACCCTGTGGGGTGGAAGGGATGGAGGAGAAGACATACTTGGGCTGGGCACTGGCCCCAGGGATTCTGTTTTTAACTGTTTCCCAGCATCTCCGCTACCTCCTCTCCAGTTCTAGCCATATTTGAACAAGGTCAGAGGGGTCATCTTCCTACCCCTTCTCTTGTTCTACCCCACCACTCTTTCTCCTTCCTTTTCCTTTTCTCCTCTGATCTCCACTTTGTACTTCTCCTTCCTGGTCTGTAGTCAGTGATGTCACTGATTATATTCTAGGAGCCTATCATGACTGATGTTAAAGTCCCACATTCAGGGACAAAAAGTTGAATTGTCTGAGTGCAGGTACACGTGACTTTTATTGACAAACTCAGCCTGAGCAAATACTGATATCTAAAGCGAGTAAGTTCCTAGAAGCCAGGTGCTTTCCACTCTGTCTTTGATCCCTGCAGCAGCAGCCTAGGCAGGTATTATTACCCTGGTCTTCAGGTGAGAGCTCTGACAACAGGGAGAAGCGTTGCTGACCCACAGAACTACCAGTCAAGTGCTGAACCCAGGCCTGTGTCACCCCAGAGCCCATGTACTTGCCACTGGGCCACCTGGCATGGCTCTCATTCTCAGAGAGGTTTTTATGTGCCAGGTACTTTACTAGGTGCTCTTTGTAGCTTATTCCATCTCATCTTCCCAGCTTCCCTTCCAGAAGAGTGCTAAAATGCAGATTTTTATACAGATTATTAATTCTGATGTCACTGGTGAAAAGGGGAGGCCTAAGAGGGGAAGCTATTTTTTTCAGTCATTAGAAAATGGCAGAGCCAGGATTTGAACTCAGGCTAATGATTTCTAAGTTCTTGAATTTAAGGATGCTTCTATCTTGTCTGCTTATATATGGATTTTGGTTACTAAAAAACCTAAAATTTTCTTAGGTTACATTATTAGGTGTATAGGTACATATCAAGGGAGGTGATGGCCACACTGTATCTTGAACTGGTTCAGAGCATATCTGGAACACTGAGTCTGTTCTGTTCATTATCCAAAAGGTGGGAAGCATATGGGGAGTGATTATTTCCTGAGGAGAGTTGTTTTCACTGTGGGGCTGAGAGGCAGTCCCAGAGGTAGTGTTATAATTACAGGGAAGCAGATTTTGGTTTGCGAGAGGGGAACACTTTTCAAGACAGAATAACTCAAAAGTGGCACAGGTTTCCTGGGATGTAGCGAATATCTGGTAGTGGGTATAGACATCTAAAGGATTCCTGAAGGGACAGAAAACAGCAGGTCATATCTAGCTCTATTCAGAAATGTGTTTTGAGGGAATGGTTGGCTTTACGGCCTCAAGATTGAGTGTCCCGAGTGGGGTGGGGATAGGCGTGTGAGAGTACCCATGTACGTGGACCCCTGTGACAGCCCGTTCCCATAGGCCTTGGCAGGGCATTTCTGAATCACTTGATTCCTCCTCACCCTGCTGCCCCATCCCATCCCATCTCTTCTCTGTCTTCAATCCTTTGAGTCCTCAAGGCCCAATGTCTGGAATCCCTGAGGGGTGGGGAGTAGGGGCTGTTCCCTGGCTAAGCCCTTTCCAGCTCTCCACTATTGTTTCTTGTGCTTACCCCTCCTGTCTGGGCCTACCACACCTCTGCCTCTTCATAGCCCCCGGCCTCTGCACCATTGCTATCACAGAATCAATTCCCTGGAATAATCACATTTTCCGGTTGGCTCGCTCCTCCTTTGCCAAGCACTATGCTGGGAAATCCCAACCAGCCAGGCCCCAAGAGGCTTCTCTGCAAGAGACGGGGGAGAATTCAGCACCCTCTCCTTGCTTGGGTTCAAACAATACTTCCTGGAAGGGGTGGGGGTGGAGTGCTGAGGAAGAACAATAGGGAGGCTTTGGAGACTGTGTGTTCAGCAGGAGTGAAATTCTGGCCTCTGCTGCCCCTACCAGTCCAGTTGCCCACACACCTCACACCAGAGCAGCCTAGCCATCCTTACCCACTTCCTGGAGAGAAAGCATAGTTCTCTGAGAGACTCTCCGGAAGAGATTGGTCCATGTTGTGACACTAGCCAAATTTGGGTACTTTGGCTCCCGAAGAAGGGGTTCAGTAAGCAGGGAAGGCCTGAATGTGGAGAATGTGGTGTCAGGAGGTGGATGGGTCTGTTTCAGTCCTGGATCTACTGCTTGATAGTTGACTGCCAACATCTTTGAGCTTTATCTGTACAATGGGAACACCTCCACAGGAGACTTTAAGGACAAAACGTTGGGGTAATTCATGGAGCATGGTGATGACTTTTATTGTAATCATAGAACTCTATAAAGCAGGACGTAACACAGCCATTAAAAAATATGGTCTTAGAAACTTGGTTTTTCGCATGGAAAGGTGTTCAGGACATAGTAAGTATAAATATGAGTTTTGAAAAGGAGATCTCCATAGCAAAGTTTTCACCTGGAATCCATGATGCTGGATGGCCTTGTATAATTCACAGATGTCCTGAAATTACCCACAGAATTCAGGGACAGTGCATTTTTCTGAGGAGAGTTACCGCACGTTCAAAGGAATTGATACTCAGAAGGAGTTAAGAACTACTGCTGTTTATAAAGCAAGATTCACTTTTTTGTATTTTAAAAATAGTAACGTGTTGAAAAAAAGGCTGGCAGGTCATATATCCAAATATTAATGGTGGTTTTTTTTCTGGGTGGTGGGATGACAGGAGATTCTTTTTTCTTGAGCTGAACTGTCTTTTCTGCAAAATACAGGCTGTATTACTTATATGATTTAAAAAGTGAGAGGGTTCACGTTCCAAGAGGGTATTTGGATTGACTTAGTTTATCTCAGCCCCAGTGTCCTTCTGTGGCAGTGATAACCGCAAAGGTAACTGTTAGGATATGCTGAGATAATTTACAGGGACAGGTGTTCTGGGGAGGGGGTCCCTTCTGACATCCCAGTGGGAAGTGCACCCACAGATATTTCCTGTGGCCTAAATACAGGTGCTGTGCTAGCAGCTGGGGATAAAGAGGGAGAATCCCAGGAGTTAAATTAAAAAAAAAAACAAACCAAATCCTCGCTCCCTCACAAAATTGTAGAACAACCGCGTTTTCAGTTGTGGTGTCTTAAACCCCCTTGCTTAAACAAACAGGTGTTCTGTATAACTTTGCGACTTTGCGCGCTAATTTATGTCCTGAGCATCTTTGCTGCTGAAAGCCCGTAAGTAGCTCTGAGGGCCAGAGGAGGCGGCGGGCCCGCGTGGCCCGCGTGACTCGCTCTCTCCCCTCCCCGGCCGCAGACAGCGAGCTGGTGCTGCCCGACTGCCTGCGGCCACGCTCCTTCACCGCCCTGCGGCGGCCGTCCCTGCGGCGCGAGGCCGAAGAGGCGCGCCTCTCCGTGAGCCTGTGCGACCTCAACGTGCCCGGCGTGGACGTCGACGAGGCCCTGCCCGCCGCCGGCTGCCCCATCCCGCAGAACTCGCTCAACTCGCAGCACAGCCGCGCGCTGCCCGCGCAGCTCGACGGCGACCTTCGCTTCCACGCGCTGCGCGCCGGCGCGCACGTCCGGATCCTGGACGAGCAGACGGTGGCGCGCCTGGAGCACGGGCGCGACGAGCGCGCGCTCGTCTTCACCAGCCGGCCCGTGCGCGTGGCCGAGACCATCTTCGTCAAGGTCACGCGCTCCGGAGGCAGCGGCGGTGGCGCGCGGCCGGGCGCGCTCTCCTTCGGCGTCACCACGTGCGACCCCAGCACGCTGCGGCCCTCGGACCTGCCTTTCAGCCCAGAGGCCCTGGTGGACCGCAAGGAGTTCTGGGCCGTGTGTCGCGTGCCCGGGCCCCTGCATAGCGGCGACATCCTGGGCCTCGTGGTCAACGCTGACGGGGAGCTGCACCTCAGCCACAACGGTGCGGCCGCTGGTATGCAGCTGTGCGTGGACTCCTCGCAGCCACTCTGGATGCTCTTTGGCCTGCATGGAGCCATCACCCAGATCCGCCTTCTCGGTGAGTGTTCCCAACGATGCCCCCGCCCCATCCCCTCTTCAGGCCTTGCTTCAGACACTGAAGGTGAGATTCAACCCTCTAGTCAGTGATTCGCAAATCTCATCATATACACCCTGGGGAAGGGGAGACACGTGTGCATCAGTTTCACTCACACTTTTTTAAGCCAGATACCAACCCCAACCCCCCCCACCCCCCGGGGGTCGCTTAAAAATGAGACCGCTTGCTTCTACCAGCAATTAACTTTTTGAGGCTCAGTTTCCTTTTCTCCAAAATGGGAATAAAGGCATCCATCTCTAAGGATGGTTGTGAGTTCTAAATAAGAAAAATAGGTTGGCATGTTAGTAGTCAGGATTCTGCAGGGTGGTACCTGGAGGAAAAGAGGTTGAAGAGGTTTGGGGTGGACTTGTGTAAGCCAGAGAATTTTGCGGGATAGGTGTCCTTTGGAAAATGATTCTTGGGTCAAGAAAGCTTGGGAAATACCACCTTTAAGAAAAACTAGGGATTCTTTGTGGTAGAACTTCTCAGAACCATTGATAGGAATCTTTAAGGAGGGGATGGTGGTGGTTATGGTGTATAGCTCTTCTAAACTAATTTGACACACGTTTTCACAAAGCATCTCCTGGGATTTTTGTTACCTCAGAGTGAACAGGTATTTGTGCTTTCTGATTTCTGGGCTAGCCAGCTGTGCTGGCATGGGTGAGTTCCATTGGACAGATTCTTGGATCCCACCTCCAGAGATTTAGGTTCTTTAGATCTTGGATAGGTCATAGGCATCTGAGTTGTTTTTTTAAAGCAAATTTGCTTAGACAATTTCAGAGACCCAGACCTCACCCCAGAAGCTTCATAGGTAAAATTATGTCCGTGTGCTTGAGTTATGCTTTAAGATCCACATACTGTGTACAAAACACATGTGATCACTGAGTGCATGTATATTTGTGTATGGAATGCTATTGGTGATTATGTGTGTGTGAGTTTCTGAGATCACATAAAATCAGTAGGGACTTCCTATTCTGGAAAGAGACCAGAAGAAGATAGAATGAAGAATGAATTACAAAAGGGATAAAGAGAAGACTAGGAAATTAGAATGGAGCAAAGATAAGTCAGGATGGGATGAGGTGAAATCAGCCTCAATAAAAAGATGTCGGGAAGGAAGTAAGTCAGGGTGAAGATGCAGGGTGGAATGAAAAGAAGTCAGATGGGGGTGCAGAAAAAATCAGGCTGAGGTTAAAAGATACATGGCTGCAGAAAATCAGGGGACACTTCTCCTCAGATGAAGGAGATTACATCAGGGCAAGGTACACTCTTGCCTCAGCACCATCTAATAATAGATAAGTAGCTTTCCAACAAGACTTCTGTTGCCCAAAGAGGCTTACTAGGCTTACAGAAACTTCTGTTGTCCAAAGCAAAGGACAAGCTTAAAAAAAAATCAGGATTTAAATGTTCCAAGAGGTAAGTGGGGCAAGATGGGCATTGAAGAATAATCATCTAGAGATCAGTATATCTAAACAAAGCATTCCTGAGCTGTTCAGAGACTTGGGCATCTCAACTAGCAAACTGCTACTAGGTGATCCTGATGTACTCCAAAACAAAAACAAATGAGTGACAGTGTAGAAAGGTAATTATTTACCTTATAGAGAAATGCTTTGCTTTGTTGAAGGCATAAGTGAACTAAGAATGGAAAGATATTTCCTTCATTCCAAAACTGCAGCCAACTTATACTTAGTGGTGAAACACTAGAAAGAGTCTTGCTAGTCAGAGTAAGGTAGTGATGCCTTCCAGCGATGTTCTGGAAAGGCTCGCCAATATAATAAGTTAAGAAAAGCAAATAAGAGGTATGCATTTCTGAAAGGAGCTGATAATTTAAACTATTAAAAGAAAAAAGGAAACCCTATGAACATGTAATGAATATTCTTAGCAGTTGTAAGACTATTAAATTAATTAGAACTAAAAACTACTAATAAAAAAGATTGCATTGAACACCTACTTAGGTGTAGGTGTTAGGTCCTATGGGAGAGTCAAAGGTAAATAAGATTTCCTGCTCAGAAAACTCATGATTTAACTGGGGAGATAACTGGATTCCTTGGCAGTGAACAGATAATACTCGGGCTCTGTGGTGGTTTAGTCCTGTGTATGTGGGGTGTGTGGTGGCTCAGTGCTCCATAATGTGGTGGTGGTGGTGGAGTAGAGTCCCGGCTGCTCAGTGGAGGGGTTTTGAGGACAGCCTCAAGCAGCCCCCGCCCAACAGTTAGCTCACTGGGGGCAGGGACTGTGCCAATCTTGTGTCCAATTTATGTATACATAGTATCGAGTATCTGGTAGGTCCTCAGCAAGGATTTTAAGAGGAGGAGAGAGGGGTGGAGGGCAGAAGGGAGCTAGGAAGGAAGTCTGGGAAGAGGAAGGTGTGGAGTGGGAGAAGGAGAGGAGCGAGGGAGGGGAGGAAGGAGGGAAAGAATGTAGGGCGAGAACAAGAGTGGAAGTGGGAGTCGGTGAAGGGTCTGTCAGAGGTGTCAGAGCAGCAGAGAAGGTGGCTGATATCTGGGGTCAGAGAGGAAAGGCACAGGGCTCTCAACGGGAGGGGGAGGGTAGGACTTAGAGGGTGAAGGTGACTTTGTTCTCTGGCACAGGAAGTCTTGGAGGTGTAGGGATTCTAGGCAAGGGTCTCGCTTGGAGATGACTGGCCCGCCCACACCAGAGCGTGGAGAGGCCCTCCAGTGTACCAGCGGAGTGGGGAACTGGTGCTAAGCCAGCCAACGGATCCTGCCCCAGGCCCGGTGGTTGGCTGTGCGGTCAGCTGTGCTACCCACTTCCACTCCGGAAGGACGGCGAGGCGGAGACTTTTTCTTAGTAGACCTGACTGGCTAGTGTGTCCTTCCCTTCCCTTCGGCAGGTTCCACCATTCTGGCAGAGCGGGGCATCCCATCACTCCCCTGCTCCCCTGCCTCCACACCGACCTCGCCCAGTGCCCTGGGCAGCCGCCTCTCCGACCCCTTGCTCAGCGTGTGCAGCTCTGGACCTCTGGGTGGCTCTGCTGGTGGTGAGTAAGCTGGCCCCTCCAGTTCCTTGCTGTGCTGGGCCTCCCACCTCCAGCCTCTGGACTGAGGCAGGATACAGCCTCTGCATTAGCCCTGGGACCCCAGAGGGGCTGGAGACAGACTCAGTGGCCACCACCCACAAGGGAGTGATTTCTGGGTGCAGCCTGTCTTGTCTCTTAGCTGGGCAGCTGACTCCAGGGAACACCAAAGAGTAGCTTAGTTGGGACCTGCTTTTAAAAGATTTGGGGCTTCCTCACGGCCACCCGGACACCTTGGCCCCTGGTCTGGGGCTGAGGGGCCACAGGTGGCACGTCCCAGGCTGTAGCCTCTTCTTTGTCATGTCTGGAAAGTTGGGCTGTCAGGGAAATAAAAGGCAGATCCTGATAGATGGGTGGAGGACAAGAGGCCAGGGGTTCTCTTTCCATGAACCTGGGACTGGACTGGGCTGGGCCCTGTCACCCCTGACTGGGATCCCCCCATCCCTGTCCCCAGGGACAGCCCCCAACTCACCCGTGAGCCTGCCCGAGTCGCCAGTGACCCCAGGCGCGGGCCAGTGGAGCGACGAGTGCACCATTTGCTATGAGCACGCGGTGGACACGGTCATCTACACATGTGGCCACATGTGCCTCTGCTATGCCTGCGGTCTCCGCCTCAAGAAGGCTCTCCATGCCTGCTGCCCCATCTGCCGCCGCCCCATCAAGGACATCATCAAGACCTACCGCAGCTCCTAGCTGCGCGGCGCCCCACCTGGCCTCCGCCTCTTCAAACCAGCCCAGGGACACGCCACCAGGCCCCTTCTCTTCCTTGTTTTGGAAACTCTTTTCTCTTCTCCTGCCTTCCTATTAAATACAGGAAACTGAGGCCCCTGATGGTTTGGGGAGAAGGGGGAGCAGGCAGGGAGGTGGTGGCAGAAGCAAATCCCCTGGCAGAGTGGAGGGGAGCTGTTGGCATTGTCTCTGTCTTGTTTGCACACAGCTTCCCCCACATGTGAGGAGCCAGATTGGGGGCTCAGTCTGACCTAATCCTTCCCCACTCTGGGCAGATTTCTAGGAGGCCCCTCTGGCCCATGTGGCACCTTTGTGAGAATTCGAAAACATGTCCCTTGCTCTGGGCAGACGTGACCTTGTGCCAGGACAAGTGACTTGGCCAGTAGAGTTTAGACTGGACTTTGGCCTCCATTTGCTCCCTCAGCCAGCTGCCCTTGAGCAGTGCACAACCTGTGCAGAGGCTGCTCTGGGCACGCAACTCCTGATCCTGGCCTCTGCCCACCTTTTCCTTCCTCTCCTCCCTGCCCCTTGGGCACGGAAGCCAGAGGCGAGAAGACCAGTGGATGCGTCTTGCCTGGGCCTCTGCAGCAGCAGCCTCCGTGCCACGCCCTCTCCCGCTCACCCAGGACTTGTGCACAGGCAGGCTGCAGACGGCTCTGGGTTCTGGTCCCTGGCCCTTTGTCCTGCCCGAGAAGTGGAGGCCCCTTCCTGGTCGTCACCTTTCTGTTGGAGTCATCTCACTGAATGCTGCTGCCTAGGGCCAAGTGTGGGCAGCTTGTCCCTGGCATGGTCGGAGAGCAGGGTCCGTCTTGTCAGGTTTGTGCCTGCTTCCTGTGATCTGTCCTCTCACATCTCAGTGCTGTCCTGGGTTTGGCTGATGCAGTCTGTGGCTTCCCCAGGAGAGGCCAGGGCTCTGAGGGGTGGAGGTCCCTGCGGGAAGACCAGCCTTTTTTCTTAATTTATTTATTTATTTGGAGTTTATTGTTTTCTGTGTTCATGTGGGTGAGTTCCTATTCTCTGAGCCCCTAGGGATGTTGCCCTTGTATGCGGGGATGAGAGCAGGCAGCCAAGGTAGTTACCACTCAACCTCCCCGGACTCCAGCCAAGGCTCATAGCTCTGCTTACCGGAAGCTGGAACCCATAGAAGGGGGCTGGGTTGAAGGGCCTCCCGGTAAATTAGGTCCATTTTATAGGAAAGTGGGCCAAGTCTCCAATCCAGACTGCCCCGGGGGCTGGTGGATCACCCGAGGCAGCATGCCCTTTGTGGGCCAGAGCAGCATGCCCTTGTTGACTCAAACACATCAGGAGGTTCTGGAGTTCCCCCTTCCCTGAGGACACAGTAAGTTCTGGGAAGGCTGAAGGAGGGGAGCCCAGCTGTGATAAGGAAATAGGGCTGCGGGAGTCTGTTCTCAGGAAAGACTCTACCACCTCCTGGAGTCTCCTTCTGTGGGAGAGGGGTGAAATGGGCTGGTGGTGGCCCCTGTCAGTTGGGGGTCCCATCTCAGAGGCAGAGAAAGGTACTTTATTACCAGGAAAGAGGGGGAGGGAAGGGACTGGGTTCTTTATCCTGGTTCTTAGGTGAGGGGCCCTCTAGCTGCTCTTCGGCCATAGTCACCTTAGCCCTAAGCCCTGTCCTGATTGAGTGGGCTGGGGCAGCTCTGAGTCTTGGTCCAGTGTCCCCCCGGTCCTCAAGCTCCCAGCCCTCTGCCCCTCAGATGGCGTTTGTATTTCCATCAGAGACCCTCGGTGACTGGCAGAACAGGGGATTCTAGACCTGGCCCCTGACCATTTGTTTGGTCCTTGCCAGGTCAGAGTCCCTCTGAGCCTCAGCTGCCACCTCTGTAAAGGCATTGTCAGGGAGAGGAACTTTCTGTGATTCTCGGGAGTTCTTTGTTGAGGGGCTGCTGTGGGCAGTGTGGTGGGGAAGCACCAGTCTGAGCCTGTTTGTGCCTCGCAGTGGGCCTTTGGGGAGTCACAGTCCCTCTGTGGGGTCTCTACTCCCCAGTCACTGACTCTGGACTCCCATTCTGTGGGAGTGAGTGATGTGTGTGTGTGTGTGGGGGTGGCCCCTTTCAGTGAGGGGCCCCACCTCAGAGACAAAGAAAGGTCTTAATGTCTTTGGGGCTGTGTGGCTTAAGGGTCGGGAGAGGAAGCCATCTGTCCATTGTGTCTGTTAGTGTGGGGGCAGCTGCTGCCGCCTCTGTGAACTTGGGTCGCTGTGATTGTGAATAAAGGTGATTTCGTACCAGCTTGAGGGCTGTGCTGTGCAGTGTGGCGGGCTGGGGCGGGGGGACCAGTCTGTGGGCACGCTCCTGCAGTCTCTGTGTGTGTTGGGGGGCCGGGTTAGGTGTCCTGGATAGGAAAGGAATCACTTAAGCCTCCCTGGATCAAGTGGGAGAGGCCGGAACACAACCTGGGAATTGAACAATGGGCTGAAGTGCCAGGTGAACCTTGTTTCAACCTTGTTGAACGGTGAAGCCACTGCCTTTGAGGCCTCTGCTGCCAGGACTGTGGGGAACCTTGTTGATTGGGACTTGGGCAGCTGGTGCCTGTGGGGTGGCTTCCACCTCCCAGGTTAACTGGACCGATTGCAACCAGGCCTGCAACCCTGTGGAGTAGCAGCGCCACCTAGGGGCTGATGGGGCGATGACAAGCGCTCTGCTCCTGTTATCAAGGTTCTGTACTGAGCAACCCAGGACCTGCTTTGCTATCCCTTGCCCCAGGTTCAAACCCTTGCTCCTGATTAGGAGCAGAAATCTATGCCAAGTGGGTGGCACGGCTGGACAGAAAAAGGAAGTCTCTGGGCAGAGACCTTCAGAAAAACTGTAGACGTGCTGAGTCCATCTGGCTGGCAACAGAAGCTGGGGTATGCGAGGGGCACAAGGAGGGAATCGTGTTCATCTGGCAGGCCAGGCCTCAGAAGCACGGGGTGGGGGCGGGCGAGGGGGTGACTGCCATCTGCCTCTCCTCGACGATACTCTGGCTGCCTGGCCTCTGCCCCAACGGCTCGCTTGTTACCAGGCCCTTCCAGCCCTGCTTACCAGAGTCCAGCCGAGTAGGGCGGGGTCAGAAATCTGTCTCTCAAAGCCTTGGCCACATCTCTTGAAGTGTCTCCCCACCCCAGATGGGGTCAGGGGAGGAACTTGAGCACCATTCTCACCAATAATGCTGGGAACTTACCTGCCGCCCACGCCTCCATTCTACAGTTCACCCTGCAGGATAGTGTGGCTTTTGCCATCAGCTGGATGGATTTTCTGGTGCAGGGGGAATTAAGAGATGATTCTGTTCAGTTAAAAAGGCCAAAAACTTTATTTAGTTTTCAAGGAAATACAAGATGCATGTAAACATAAAATACAAAACAAAACCCAAATCTTACAGTCTAGAAGCATTCCAAACAGCATTTTCTGCAGACCAACAAGTCCCGTCCAAGTGATAAGGGACACCTGGAAAGAGGCAGACCAAGGAGCTGGGTCCCTTCCCCATGGACACTGCATTTTTGTGATGAGAACATTAAAAAGAAAAACCCACTATTAAAAATGCTAAAAACATGAAAATAGTTTAGCACCACCATTGATTCTGGAAAATTTTTAGCACTCAAATTGACCACTCTAAATTCAATGTCCTTTTCCTTAGTTGCTCTGCTGATGGAAGGGAGGGAGCAACCTCTTCTGACCCCACAGAGCCTACCAGGAGCTGGGAGGAGCTGAGTGGGCAGCGTAAGGAATTCCCCAACAGTCTGGAGCCTCACAAGACATCCAGCAGTTTGCGTCCCCACGCAGTCCATGCACTCACACTGCCCAGGGGCCTCCCACTCACATGTGCCACACTCTAAGTCACTTCCTGCAGACCTCATTAAACCCTTTTCCCATCCTGTGTCCTGGGCATAAAGCCTGTTGCAGAGTGGTGTTCTAAACCTGTTCAAGAATGGTGACTTCTGTTTACCCTTCTTTTCTGGGACTAAAACGCAGGGCTGCTGTGCCTTGGCTGCAGGTCCCTGCACACGAAGGGGCCTGTCCACGAAGAGTGCGTGTTGCACCTCGCCACCTTCTCATGCCGGCGAGGCGGGCTTAGCACACTGAGCCCCCGCAGGTCTCACTGAGATCCTGGTGTCAACAGTCATGAGGGCTGTCCTCTCAGGGGTCTTCTTGCCATGGGGTCTGGACCCTGGGGTCCATTAGGGGATCGGGGATCTCTTCTGCATGGCCTGTTCTGATCAGTGAGCTCTAACCCACTGAGTCAGGCAGCCTAAGAGGCTGGTTCTGGGTTGAACAAAGGGAAGTGGGTGAAACCTGGGAGATGGTGAGTGTTTGGGGTCAAGGCCTTAGATTGGTTTGTTGCTGGCAACGTCCCCTTCCCACTAAGTCAGTGATGGTTTATTACAGACTGGCCCACCACTTCTCTGGTTTAATCTTGGGGCTTTTCCAACCTGCTCTGCCTGGACCCTTGGTGTTGAATCAATACGTTTCCCCCTTAACTGCTCTCTTCTCCCAAAACAACATTTACTTCTCCTTTCCAGTAAAGACAAATGCCAGACTCTACACTCTCTCTCAGACTTCTACTTTTTCTTTTCTGCCTACAAGGCATCCTCTGGAAGCCTCCTTCCCAGGGAAGGGTCAGTAGGCCCCAGCCACCCCAAACATGCACACGCTCATCTCACCAACGTGCTTCTCACTCACCTCCAACGTGCTCAATCTGTCCTTTTGCTTTGAACCAATTCTCTCTCTCTTGCTTCCTGGGTCCATTAGCCAGGATGGAATTGGGAGCAAGGCAGGTCCTTCAGCACAGGGGCCCATTTCTAAGGCTATTAAGTTCTAGAACTGGGATGGGGTGGGGGGGAGGTTGATTGTCAGGGTCAAGATTAAAAAGATGGGATTGGGAAGAGGGACTGCATGGTAATCACCTCCCAGGTAGGTTGTGACCGAGGTCTTGGGAGAGCCCTCCACTAGGTCTGGAGGCACTAGCGTGCCCACCTTCTGGCCTCGGTTGCACAGGGCAAAACAGAAGGGAAGCTAACACCAGTAGGACTGTGCTTTCTGAAACACAGCTGTGAGTCACTGACCCCTTTCTGTCACTGGCTTTGATCTTAGGACTTGAGAATCACCGAGGCATGCGTGAGGCTGCCCCGAGAGGGAGCGTGATACAGGCGAGAAACTCAGTCAGCTGAAGGGGAGCGACACTCTTCCCGTGAGGTGCTCGTGGGGGCTGCAGTCAGACACAGGTGGGGATGCCCTGACCTGGCCTTAGAAACACACCACCAAGGGCTGACAGCTTTTTTTTGGGGAGGACTCCCAGTGTCCTTGGTGCCTGGGGATGATGGGAGCGCACCTGCTTGCTAGGCCCTCTGCAGGGGCTGGCCCAGGTTAGCCACAGGGAACTCTTCCATACCCATACCTAGCGGCAACTCTTCTGCCTCTTCAGTTTGGAGCAGGATGATGGCCTAGGCTGCTGCTGCTAGGTCTGTTAATGCCAGTGTGAAGTTTCAAACTAAATACTTAATAAAAATAATTACCAAACCAAACACATTGCAGTCTCCAGCCAGAATCACGTGTGTGAACAGCACACACTTGCTGCTGAAGCTGCCAGTCCCGTGGGGCCTGCCCAATGCCAAGGACTTGTCCGATGGAGACAGCTTGCCCAGTATTTTTTTCTCTAACCCCATGTTATTTTGTTCAAGTGGGAAATCACCAACTCACACGTGCTTGCATGTGTGCAAGAGTGCACACACATGACACACACCACACACACACTTTCTAACACATAGCCCTCAAAAAAGCGAGGGAATCTTAATTTTTTAGCGATGTGGATGATTCTTTCCAGAGTGCTGCATGGAGAGTCTCAAAGTCTGGCCATATAGATGTATATTCTCCAAGGAAAGACCCCCCAACTCCTGGACTTCTCCCCATAGGCCAGTCTCACTCTGGGCACACAGCACCATCTCTACACAAACTCACCAGCAGAGGGGTCGAGGCAGCAAGCGTACAGTGCTGGAGGCAGAAGGAGCTAAGCTCCGAGGGCTTAGGCCCAGACTTCCTGTCTTGCTGCTTTCTCTACTGGCCCCAGTTAGGAGGAGGGTGGCTTGGAGCCTACGCTGGGAAGTTCTGTCTGCAGACCTGAGTGGACCTCTCAAACTTCTCTGAGACCCTCTGGGACTGTTTAGGGGTGCTGCGCAGAGGCAGGGCTCACTTCTCAGGCTGAAGTCATTGAGATGAACGGGTGGCCGAGGCACAGCACCAGGCCAGCCGCAGGCTTGTGGGAGTCGATGTCTGACCGGGGTATGTAGGCACCCACATCCCCTAAAAAAGGATTTGGTTACATCTAGGGTTCCAGCCCATAAACCGAACTGAGGTTACATAGTTTCAGAAAGACGCAGACATACATCAAAAGGATCATGGCCCAAACATCAGCAGACTGGGGTGGGAGGGCACTGCCAGGAGTGACTTTTAGGCAGATCTTTCTGAGCAGCTGGCTGCAAAATAGCGGGAATGAAAACCAGGGAGGGTTTTTGGGTACCTTCCTCTGTTCTGAGGGCTAGGGCCCTGGGAAATCTCAAGAACCCCAGGCCATTTCCCTGAATCCCTTTCTTCTGGGTGGGTGAGACCCAGTAGGAAAAGGGGCCACCCTCTGGGGGGGCAGGCACCCTTGCTATCTTGCCAGGGCAGGAGAGGGGGAGAGAAGAGGGGCTAGAGATCGTTCCCTACCAGGCCACCTGCCTGGCGCCCAGTTACGACCTGCAGCCGCGCCCCTGCCCTCCCTGCCGGCTGACTGGGCCCCAGCGCCTCTGCCACTGTCCCACCAAGCCTTGGCATCCCCCTTGATAATATTGCACTTTTCCTGTCTCTCAGATTGTTTTCATTTTCGATTGAGAATGCAAAGTATTTGGAGAGGGTGGGAGAAGTGAGTAACCTTAAAGAAATAATATATTAAATACAAAAACAGAAAAAAAATAGGGGTTACTTTATCTTTTTTTTCCCTTAAAAACAAAACAAACTACCAAACCAAAGTCTAAACTTAAATAGTCCTACACCTACTCTGCAAATACTAGTAATATGAAAATAATGCTTGACCGAAATTCCCTTATATTTTCTCCTTAGGTGATAAAAGTAGTAACATGCCTTGCTGAGGAAAGCGATGGTTATAAATGCCAGTAAAATATGCTGCTCTAACATCTGAAAGTGATTAAACGATTCTATATAATGCCTTCGTCAAGACAGAGTCAAGGAAGAAGAAAGTAAAGCGTTTGGGGACAGGTAGGGGTGGATGGGACAGAGATTCTCAAGAGCCTGGCCACAGTCCCCCGAGAGGAACACCCCGAGGGGCTGCTGGCATACCAGCTGCTCAGTCTGCCCTTCCAGCTCCCTCTTGCTACCCCCAAGGCCCCTCGGCCTAGTGGGAACAGCATGAAGGGCCAGGGAGCCCAGCCAGGCCTGTTAGAAAGTGGGAGAGAGATGAAGACATTTTCCCCCTTGTAACACAAGAAAAAAGTTGAAACTGAAAGAGAAAAAGCACCAAATGATGCATCTTCGGGCATTATATAAACCTCAATAATGACCTCAGAAGGGCTCATTACGATTAAAGTTGCAGTATACAGCAATACGATGTCATTTCACATTTTCAATCATAAGTAATGGGAAACTAGGTTTGGACACTGCTGAGATTTCATTTTCATTTCATTTTTAGTCCGATCTGGTTTTCCTCCAGATGGGTCAGAGCCACAGGCCCCTGCCCTCTCCACTGCTGCCGGCAGTGCTCGCCAACATTACAAAGCAGCTCGGTAGCTCCAGGGAAAGGCCTCTTGCCCTGGGTAGGGCGAGGCGTCCAGGGGCACAGGCCTGGCACTCCCTGGCCGTGACTGAGAGGGACTGGCATGCATCCTCCTTGCTTCAAGTATTACTATGCTCTTTGGGTTTGTGCTGTACTGTGAGTTAGGGGGTGATGTGAGGGGTGAGGTGTAAAGACAGGGTGTGGCAATCCCTGTTCCCTGCCCAAATCTACATGCCGTCACCAGGTGGTAGCATTTCCCACTTCTGGATGCCTGAGCAACTCCCAGCCATCCTGAGGCTGGATGTCACCATGTAAACACGATGACCTCACACTAAACCACACCGTGGGTGGGGAGCGCAAGGACTGGCGTGGAGCGCAAGGACAGGCGTTGAGGCCTGCCACGAGCCAGCTGCGCGACTGGGGCAAGGGATTTTCTGTCTTTGGGCTGGCAATAACAGGATGGGAGCAGCGACCTTCAAGGTCCTGTTTAATGACTACCGCTTAGAGCACCGGGGGGCACTGGGAGAACATGGGCCTTGGGGTGGTGAGAGCTCCACGGGGCAGTGCAGACAGTGAGGAAGGGCAGGGAAAGGCAGGCTCTGGGAGCACTGTGGTCCAGTCCAAGTGAGATGCTCTGTGCGTGGCGGCTGTGTCCTGCACGCCTTTCTGGCCTGGCTGGCACTTGACTGATTGAACTGGCTCAGTGCAGACATATGAGGAGCGAGGCCGCTCGGGCCTTCCCCCTGGAAGATAGCTATGTGGAAGGTCCTTTAACCCGACAGTCACTCTACTTTTAAATTTTATTTTAAATAATCATAAATTACTTTTTTTCTTTTAATAAATATGTGCTGTTTAAAAATGAGAAAAGTATATACTGCATCTTTAAGTAATGCACTTTGCTCTCTGGGTTTCTTTCCATTCTACCTTATTAAAGTGCATTAATTAAAAAATAATGAACCACTTCTTTATCATTATTGTTCAAATAAGTCCAAATAATAATACTATGAAGACACTAAACCACTACCATTAGTACTGCAATCTAGCAGATTAACTCAACATCCTGCTCTATTTAATACTGTCCAGCAGAAGAAAATAACTAATTTCAATGTTAAACAAACTGACAGACAAAAGGAAACAAAACGACCTCGTCATGGCCCGCCCTTTGACAGAGAACCCCAGCAGTTTGCTATAGCTGCCAGTCTTCAGTGTGTGGGAGGGACCAGGGCAGGGGCAGACGCAGCACAAGGCCTTGGGGTGTGGGTATTGAAGGCACCAAGACGCTGGGTCCCGGGGGGATCTTCAGGCAGAACACTGCCTGGATGGGCAGCAGGGTGGGGGAAGGCCTTTCCTCCTTTGTGGAGAACACCAAGCCTTAGTCCAGTATTCTGGAAGCTGAATCCATGGCTGCGAAGCCCATCTCTGAAATCAAGGCACATGTGGAAATCCACTCCCAGCAAAGGGTGAGTCCTTGGTGAAGCCACTCCGGCTTTTAGAGGGTCCCCTCTGAAATCTCAACGACTGAAAGACACAACCCAAAGTTGACAGGGACTTTATTCTTTTGCTTCTCTTTGCAGGGGCACTGCCCCTCTGGAAGACCAGGTCGGCTCCTGGCCCGGGGGTCCTCCATCTCTGGGCACCTGTGGCATCGCTTGTAGGCCAAGGGGGTGGCTGGTGGTGTTTGCTCCAGTCTGACCCCGGGGGCCCCAGTTGGGGTCCCCTGAGCTGCTTCTCCACAGTTCACACGTAAGGTTTGCGATCCTGCCCAGGTGGGAGAATTTAACGCAGATGGCTGTCAACCAGCAGCAGGGCGCTGTCCTCTCCTGAACAAACCCTCTCCCTCCGGGGGAGAGGTCTGCCCACTGAGGCTGGGCAAGAGCCAGAGAGCAGTGTCTGTGCTGTGCCACCCATCGGCTGTGGGGCTTCCCGGCCCCCAACCCCTCGGCAAGTGCCGAACTCGCTACCACCACACAGTGGAAACCAAATGAAACGATTTTGGCGTGTGGAAAGGAAGATCGTGAAACGTAAAACCACCTGCCCACCGGCGTAGGACAGAAGAGCCGCATCCGTCCTCTGCCAACTCCATTCCCGTGAGGCTGACCGCCCTTAGGCCCCCAATCAACTCCTAAAATAACTCCGAAACCCGAGGCTCAATAGACACCCCAAATCAATAAACCTCTCCGAAAACATGCAAAGGAAAAAAACTCTCCCTAGAAATATCCAAAATAAAGTCTGTGCGGGCTGACGAGACCAGTGGCTTTGCTGCCACCCCCTCTGTAAACGGGCTGGTGGCCCTCCACAGGGCAGGGCAGGTCCTCTGGGGCCAGGGGCGTGACAGCTAAGAAAGGCGTCCTTGCTGCACCTGCAGATCTGCTTTTACTTCAGCTAACAGGCACAGACAGTGGCCTGGCCAGGCACAGGCGGCGCCTCCGAGCCCCAGAGCCGAGCTGTCTTCCAAGCCACCCACCCCAGAGGGCGCGGCAGTCCCGGATGCCAGCACAATTCCCAAACACAGATTAGGGCATCAAGGGCTACTCTGGAGCAAGACGCAGGTAGCAGAAACTGGGCCAGGGCCCCACGGCCACGTCTTTTCTAGATCTGCAGCCCAGGCACGACTGGGCATCTCACACGGCCCAACCCAAATGGCTCCGCATGCGAAGTCACCAGAGCGCACACGGGGCTCTAGTCCCAGGCCTGGGTGTCCCTGCCCGTCCCTGCTCGGCGTGTGTCCCCTCCAGACCCTGCCTTGCGCCTGGGGACAGGCCAGAGGGGCAGCTCAGAGGGCACATACTCTGCAGGGTTTAAGGTTGGCCTCCCACCCCTCCCCCCTCCCTTCCCTTTTGTCTTGTCTCACCACTCCACACGCAGGCTAGCAGGACCATGCCCGCCGCTAGTTCTTTTTCTCAAGGTAGTTGGAGGGCACCCAGCCTTTAAAGGGCTTCACCCCATCGAGGATCTGGCAGTACCACCAGCCGTTGGGGTTCTTCTCCAGCACCTCCATGGACACGCCCTCTTGGAAGCCCGCCGTCTCCTCGTCCCCCTCGTAGTCTGCGATCGACACATACACATCTTTGAGGTTGTTGTGGATGAACTGGGACTTCTCGATGGGCTTGGGGCGCACAGGGGACACGGGGATGCCGTTGCGCTGGGTGGGCTGCAGAGGCGCCTCGGAGCCCTGGCTGGCCGCGCGCTCCGGGAGGCGGCCCTTGGCCTCTGCGGCTGCGGAGCGGGCGGTGCTGAAGGAGGAGTTCCGGCGGACGCCCCGGAGCGCATCCGTGGCCGTGAGCGACTCGTTCCTCCTCAGGGCGCAAGACAGGTTGTTGTCCTTAGGGGGCGGGGACACGAACACCGACTGGGGCCGCACTGCGGCCTGCCGCATGCCATTCCTCATCTTCACCGCTCCGGCGCCCGGGGTCTTGGCGAAGCCGCCCGGGGGCTTGGAGGGGATGGGCGGCGTCACCCTCTTGCTCTGGTTGACGGTGTTCAGCGCTTGGACCCGCTTCTCGATCTTTTCCAGGCTGTCGGACTTGCCCTCGTTTTGTTTGCTCTGGGCGGTGACTGCGTCTTTGCTGGTGGCCTCAGGTTGCTCGTTCTCACCCAGCACCAAATAGTGGGAGGGGGCCCAGCCTTCCAGGTCCCCAAACCTCACGTACCACCAGCCGCTCTGCAGCTTCTCAAGCACTTGCACCTCCACGCCCGCGGGGAAGCTGATCTCCGAGTCCTGGACCTTCTGGTAGGCGCTGCATGTCACGTAGGTGGTGGCCTGCCCCTCCTGTCCCTTCTTGGAGGGACACGGCGGTGTGCTGGCTGGGAGGGCCACGAGGTCGGCTGAGCCTCTCCTGGACCCTTCGCTCTGCCCCTCCGAGGCGGTTTGGGGGGGCAACTCTGAGTCCTCGCTCTTTGAGCCCTTGAGCCCACCCCGGAGCTGGCCTGTGGGTCTCAGCTGGCGCCGTAAAGTGCTGATGTCCATCTTCTCTTGACTCTGGGACTCTGCTCGGTTCAGAAATGGCTTGGGCCGGACTGAAGGCTTGGCCCGGGGACAGGAGGTCAGTCCGGCCTTGAGGTCAGCGTCCTTTTTCACCCCAACCTTGGGAGTGCCACGGATGCCAGCGTCCGAGGCAGAGCGGGGCTTCAGGTCACCGCTGTTCTTGGACAGGGAGGAGGAGGACGAGGAGGACGAGGAGCAGGTGGTGTTGATGGTGATGGATGAGGAAAAGGAGGCTGAGGAGTGGTTCTTCCCCAGTTCTGCCTGGGCATTCTTCTCTGCCTTGAGCTTGAGGAGCGAGGAAGATTTGGGGGAGCCCGATTTGGGAGAGTTTTTCCTAGCGAGGGACAGTGGGGACCCCCCCGGGGAGTCACTGTCCCGGGAGGAGCGCCTGGCTGACAGGGCGTCCTCTGCGCACGGCCGGAAGCCCTCGTTCTCGTAGATGGTCTCCTCCTCCAGGGCCACGTCCTCTGAGGAGCCCCCCACCTTGAAGTGGGCCCGCTGCAGCGACGAGGCGGGCGAGGGCCTGCGGGGCTGGCTGGGCCGCCTGTCCCCACAGCCACTGTCCTCTGCTGGCTCCTCACCCAGCTCCGGCTCCGAGTCGAAGCCGAAGGCTGGGATGTCATACTCGGGCTCTTCGTATTTGAGTTTCAGTGGGGAGTCCTGGCTCTCGCTCGTACCATCCGGAACCTCCTCCGCTTCCTTGGGCTTGCTGGGGGGGGCCGGCGGGGGCACCTTGGGCCGGGTCAGTGTGCTCGTCCGGCGGCTCAGGTTGGGCTTCTTGCGCTTATCGATGTAGGACGCGGGCGCCCAGCCCTCCTTCTCGCCGATCTGCACGTACCACCAGCCTCCTGAGTTCTTATCGATAACCTAGGGAAGGGAGGACAGGCTGGTGAGTTGGGGTGATCTCTGGACCCTATTATGTGTGGGCTAGAAACTTCCTCCTCTGGCTCTAGGGGACGTTCTCTCCATCTCACAGATGAGCAAACTGAGCCACTGAGTATATAGCCCAGCCCCCAGTGCAGTAAGTACGGCCAGTGCCAACCCAGGTCTCTATCCTCTCCTAGTTGGCGGTGGGTCTGGTGGGAGGACACGTTCCTGTTCGCCAACACCCTCTCCAAGCCTTTGTCAACACCCTGGCCCAACTGCTTCTGCTCCTTAGCCACTGCACTTAGACGCACGGTTCCTAGGTCCTAAGGATACCAATCCACGTGCACTAACAAAACGCTATCCCACCACTCCTACCTCCTCCCGCCTCCATTACTGCTAGACCCTCCCTCGGAGACTCTTGAAAGGGTCTCTTAGGTCAGAAGACAATGGGGAGATGCAGGTGAGTTGCATGGTGGGTACAAGGAGGTCTGAGGCTAGAGTCCCCTTGCAGAGCACCTCCCTGGTGTCCCCTTATGCCCTCTTGGTTACTTCACTGCATATGGAATCCCACCGAAACCCCACTAGCTGAGGAGATTTCTTTGGGTTGAATGACTGACTCCCTGTGGGAAGAATGAAGGACTTATAGTCACTTCCATGTTAGTATAAACTGGTTCAAGGAGCTTCTTATTCTTAACTGTTATTTGAGACTGGCTAAAGGTTGCTGGTTGTGCTGGGGTTCATCTGAACTGGGGAATAAAAGGGGAGATAGTTCTGGATTGTGGGACACTGCTGGAGGAAGTTATAGGATACGGAAGTATAAAAACATTGGTTCTAGGGAAGGAGGGGCACAGAAGGAAGAAAGGATAGGAAGGCCGAAGGCGAGCAGTGAGACCAGCCCTCTGCAGCCCCCACCAAAAAAGAAAGAGTTTTTTCTCCTTCTTGTAGTCTGATATTCCATCCTTTACCCCGCCTACCCCTCAAACTCAGACAGGTGTAAAGTATGTTTCGTTATGAGCTTTGTAGGACTTCTGGAAACCCAAGCATTGCTGAGAGAGTGACAGACTGCTCGTGGAAATCTGTTTGCAGGTTCTAGATCTGTGAATGAAAATATTTGCACTAGGGATATCACCTCGCCAGTAAGCACAGAACACTCAACTGATCTTTGACAGTTTTATATGTATTAGTGGGATTTAACCTCATTACTACATAAAGCTACGCAAGAGAAATGACCGGTAACAGCTTTTCTCTGTGCCTGAAATGCAATGTTCAGTTCTGGCTACAAAGTAGAAACTCACAAGTGCTAAGACACGGCCATTTATGCTAGGATCTCTTGGCCCCTCTTTGCAGAAATCAGCAGAGCCTGTCAGAAGTGACTGTATCAAACACCAGAGGAGACGGTGGTGAGAGAGGCAGGACCTGGTCCCCAAGGCCTTCCAGAACCTCCCAGGACCTGCAGGACTAGATCCTCCAAACAGAAGCACTTCCTCTAGCAGGTTCTGCCAACCCTGGTGTCCAGGAGCCCCAGTGAGAGAAAGCCTGGCCTGCTCCAGGCCCCTCTCAGTGACACCCCGTATCACAGGCTCCGAAAACTTCTGCAGGGAAAGCAATAGAACTGGGTGGATTTTGTTTACCTCACTCTTCCAGACTCACTTGACCACAGATGCCCTTAGGACGCGAGGGAACTGTGACCCTGAGGGCACGCTGGCTGCTGTGCTTATTCTGCACCTTACCCCGCCTCTCAGGAATGTTGCCGGCAAGACATGAATGGGAGATGTGGTAGGTCTTAAAACCCTCAGCCCTCTGCTGTAAGGCTCACCTCTGCTTTCTGTCCACCCCGAAAGCTGATCCCGTCAGAAATGCACGACTGGAATTCAGCAATGGTGTAGTACTCCACCTCGACAGAAGGGGGCTCTGGAGGCTTCGGCAGCTGGAACCCCTAGGGCAGAGAACAGCTCAGTGAGCAAAACCCCCAGCGATGAGATGGTACTAGAGGGGAGGGGAGCGAGGCCCTGAAGCGCTGACGGCGGCTGACCTGGGTGGCACCTGTGGCCGGGGGCTCAGGGCATCTCCCCAAAGGCTGCTCTCCTGACCAAGCTTCCCCGCAATACCTCCTTTCATCTGACACCCAAGCTGTCAGAACGATCGTTTGATTACAGTTTCCATCCTTACATCTCTGGAGGTTTGGTTTCAGATGTCTCAGTAAGTCCCCAGATAAAACTTAAAAGGCCGGGAGATCACTGTAACAAAGAGCTGCCACTTGGGGGTCTTATGCCAGGAGGTGTGATACTGGGGCTGCAGAGGCAGAGCTGGAGCACAGCTGCCCTGTCGAGTGGGTGGGAGTCGGAGCACAGGGCCAGGCGCAGAAAGCCCGCAGTGGGTCATCGTGATAACGGTGAACGGTCAAGCGGGCAGCGAGCAGCGCTCAGAACCTGCTGCTCTGGGGCTGCGCTGGGCGGACCAAGCCCCCAGACGCCAGCTCGTCAGGACTCGGCCGGCACTCCAGGCAGCCAGAGTGCGTGCAGCCCCTGCTCGTGTGCCTCCCTGGTCCACTTTACAAACACTTGCTGTGTGTCTGCTGGGTAGCAGCGCTGGTCAGAGGCACCGGGCATCCAACAGTGACCCAGAAGGGCAACTACTGCCCCCACGGGGCAGAGTCACGCCTCACTCAGGTCTCTGCCAGGCCCAAATGGACTCCCCGTTATTCTAGAAGGTGCACTGGCATTACACAAGGACTTAAAGCATTAAGAAAAAAAAAAAAGTGTGTATGTGGGTGGGGGGTGGGGGAAGTTAGGAAGATCTCAAGAGACATCTGCCTCTCAGCTGGGCGTACGTGGGCGCCAGTCCCGGCTCAGCCGTTCTCCAGATGCATGGCCCTGGGTAGTGACCTTGACCTGAGCTCAGTTTCCTCGTCTATAAAATGGAACTGGGGCAGGGTCATGCAGGGCCAGCTGAAGCAGTGCCCACAACTGCTGGCCCAGCCAGCACCTCTGTCGAAGTTGAAGCTGGACACTCTTCCTGAAACACTCCTACTTCTGTGAACTCCCTTGTCCTTCAAGCAAGGCCCAGCATGTCCTAACCCTGCCTGTCACAGCAGAGCAGCCTGGGGTGGAGCGAGCAAAGGCGGAAGAAGCTGTTTTCAGGGACCACCCACGACTCAGCCACCTTTCCCTGCCCGGGGCTGCAGTCGTGCACCTGAACAGATGTGGCCCGGCCCCAGCCCGAGCCCTGGCTGGGTGGGATAGAGCCAGGCCTCGCTGAAGGCAGCACTGGGTAAGCGTGGAAGGAATTAGTCCATTCTTGCCAAAATTAAGTCTGTCTCAAAAGAATGAGCTGAGGCTAAAACGACGAGGGCAAACACGAATCTGTTGTTTAGTCATATAAATAGGAGGGGAGACAGACAGAAACTCCACTCGGACTGACAGCCAGGGCAAGGACGGTGTCGCCTCCAGTGCCCACATCTTCAAACCCTGTTCACGGAAGGCCTGCTCTCACAGGGCACATGTCACCCGCCACAGTAGCCCTTGGTGCTAAGCCCAGATGGGACAGCAGAAATCCTCCCTGACACAAGCAGGCCACAGCTGACAGAGGAAGCTGAAGCCGTTTCCCAGCTCTCTATGCACATTTCTTTGATGCTGCCAACAGCCACAGGCAGACAGTGGGTCTGTCCCCATCTCACAGATAAGGAGCCTGAGGCCTGAGGGGCAGGGGAGGGGGTGTTTTAAGTAACTTGCCAGGGTTTCCCAGTTCTCAAGTGTTGGGGTGGACTATGGAGTCGTGCCTGGCAGGCTTAAAGTCCCATGCTTCCCATCGCCTGGCTCCAGGGCCCTCAGTCTGCCATCCTGTTCACTGCAGCCCCAGCCGTCCCGAGATGGCACAGCTGCTGTCCTGACAGTCTGGCTACTGAGAAACGCACCACAGAAGCCAGGGACCCCAGCAGCACCGAGTCTCTTGAAGCTGCAGCGTAAGCCAGTACTTGCCACTCACCTCCCTTTCTGCAGGATGCAGCCTGCCCCCTGCTGCCAGGCTGTGGGAAAGCCCTCGTCCATCTCAGTCCCAAGCCAGGAAGGCAAAGCTGAAAGGCTTCCAGGGTCCCTGGACAGCAGCCCTAGTTCCAGCCTCTGGCAATGCCCTGGCCGGACACTCTTGCCGGTCAGTCTAAATGTTTATGTCTGCCAGCGCAGTGGCCAGGATGAGTTTATTTTGCTTTGGACTGCAGAGAGTTTTTGATGACACTATCCAGCCAGGCCCCCAGAAAGGCTGGGGGCTGAGGCTTCCCTTCGTTCTCTGCTTGACAAAGCTGGAGGCCTCTGCAAGGGCCCTGGGAAACCTCTGGAAGAATAGACTAACTGGGACTGCTCCAGTGCACCCCCAGAAAAGTAACAAAGATGCAACACACATACCAGGCTGGACTCTCTTCGAGGCGGAGGTCTCGTCCTTAGGTTTGGGGAGCCTAGAAGAAATAAGGCTTCAGAACTCCTGGCCGGAAAACCCCACGCTTTCGTCCCCTTCCTGGCAGTCCACGCTTTCACCCCACACCGAGGAAGGGCCCCAGCTCCCAGCCACTAAGACTCGAGGTTTCCTTGGCTGGACTGCTAGGGGCATATTTCAAGTTGTGTGGGCAGAGGCATTTTTCAGGCAAAAGGGTAGACGGCTTTATCGGATTTTCAGAGGAGCAAAAATTGCATGCTTTTTGCTTACTACTAAATTTCTAGGAGGTAGCACAGTACCAGGCAAGTAGAGGTGACCCCCAAATATTTCCCAACTGATTGCTCCAAAGGTTCCAGGCACAAGAGCTAACTTAACCACTAACTTAACAGTTTTCCTCCGGATTTGAAGGCTAGCCGGGCACAGGCAGAAGCTCTGCCCTAGAACGCGTTACCCCTCCACCAAAGGCGCTGGTGACCCAGAGGTGCAGGGAGATTTGGAGAGTGGCAGAGCTCAGGGTTTCTCCTGTAAAATAAAGGCGCCTCCTGAAGAATGCCCCTTAGAACTGCTTGTGGAGAGAGAGAGAGCCACCCCCTGCCAACTCTGGTAACTTCCAGTCACTGGCGGAAAGTGACGGGGGTGAGGGGAGCGCCCAGCAAGGGGCACCTCTCCCAGCTGCTCCAAACAGCAGCCTTGCAGGCTGGGCCCACGTTCCACCGCCCGGGGATTCCTCTCATCTGCAGAGGAGTCACTCCTGGCCCTCCCGGGAAGGCAGAAACGCCACCATAACACACACTGGCGTGACATCTCCAGCGCAGGGTTTGGGAGGAATCGCTCTGTCCAGTCCTGGGCCAGCGTGAGACAACAGCTGACGAGTGGGGCTGGGTCAGTGTATCTGGGGAAGAGGGCGACTCGGGGTCCTGCGCACCCCAGTGCTTTCCTTGCACCTCACGCCAACTTGAAGAGGAGCTTTGCAGCCAGGGCCCGCGGTCAGTGAGGCTCTTACTGATCTGGGCCCTCTGCGGGGCGATCCTGGCCACAGCTGGGGAGCCCTGCGCCAGCTTGGAGACGGTCCTGTCGGGGGCCCCCAGGGCGCTGCCGTTGGAGGCGCTGCAGAGGACAGGCAGGCTGATCTCCTTCTTGGCCGTGGGGCCCCCACCCCCCGCTGGCGCCGCCTCCTGCTGCCCCGGCGCCTTCTTGCTCCGCAGGTTGCTGATGTCCATGATGTTCCCGATGATCTCCACCGGCCCTGCCAGGTTCTTCTTCCGGGCTGGCAGCTCGTCCTGGGCCCTCTTCAGGTAGGACGCTGGCGCCCAGCCCTCTCTGCCCAGGTACCTGGGGAGGGACAGACAGTGTCACAGGCGTGCGCGGAGGGGACTTCACTCCCTCCAGGCCCAGGTGCCACCTGGCCTCACCCAGCTGAGACACCGCCATGCTCCGGAAGGGGCTTGCGGACCTCACTGCTTTGGAGACAGCTGGGACTGAGGGCAGGCGGAAGAAACGCCCTTTCGGCCCCTGTCTCCTCCCTCTCTGCCCGACCCCGTGCCCAGGCTCCCGTGCTCTCCAGCCAGGTACATGTGGGCCCCTGTCGTAAGAAAACCCCTTAGGTTGTGGGCTGCTCACAGGCACACCAGACAGCCTCTCCCTGCCGTCCGCACAGCGTGACCTAGAGGTAAGGCGTGAGCAAAGGCTGCTGTGGGGCCTGTTAGAAAGGGGGGCTGTTGGGGCGCAAGGGGTTAAGGTGTAACACTGTGAAGTAATCAGCAGCACGAGCTCCATCCCCGGCCAGGGAGGGGACCCACATGGCACAGCAGACCTCTCCTGCCTTGCCCGCTGCTCCCCTCAGCAGTGTGTTTCAGTCAGTCTGCCTGTTCTGCTCCCCACTCTGTCTCTGGTGAATCCTCTCACTCCCCCGAACCTCTGGCCTGTACCCCAGTTCTTGTATGCATATATAAATAAATCTTTAAAAAAAAAAAGAAAGAGGGGCTATTATTAGAGAGGGAGGAGGAAGCACAGGTGAGCGACACCGAGTCCTGGACTACGGCACTGGCCCTGAAGCTCAAACTCATTCTTCTCCCTTCGGCAAAATGTAGGGCTAGAGTAGCTGCGAATTTATCCAGGACGGACACGCTGAGCGCACCCAGAGGAAAGGGGTCTGTGCAGAGTGGCCGAGTATGGGGGTGGGGGGGTCACTGCTGCAGGGAGAGGCTCCCAGGGGAAGCCCACAGAAGTGGGGTGCGGCTGGGTTACTTAATGACTGACCTGGGACTACTGATGACCCATTTAGAATCAAGCCAGGCCCGGGCCTCACACTGTACGGCTTAGCACAAAGCTTGGATTGAGAGATGTGCCTGATCTTGGGGGTTGAGAAAATCCTAAGTGGGATCCCAAAAGCTAAAACCGAATGAAAAGGCTAAATGCACGACTGGGTGAAATGAAAACCTTTGGTATGGCAAAGCAAAACAAAACCCCTAAGCAAAAGTGAAAGGCAATGACAGGGCCGACTTAACATTAGGTGACTCTTAGGTGACTCGGTGACTTCTGTAAACAAGCTGTTCCCTTGCTCCCGTGTGCCGTGCTTCCCACAGCCCTGCGAGCAGCCTGCCCGGCCCATGCCCCCGGGCCTGGGCGCCCCGGGACGCATCTGGCTCTCCGGAGCAGCCGCTCCATGCCGGGTGACCGACAGCCCCGTCCCCTCTCCAGGTGACTTTGTTTTTGTGCTCACAGGTGGGAGGAAAAGCAACGGCGGAAGCTGAAGTTTATCAGTGTGTTTGAGCTTTGCTGAAAGCTCAGGTAGGGGGTGGTTTCAGACACTCGTGCTGCAGGCAGGTGGTTCTGAGCTCACCTGCATGTCCCTTGTTGGGAGCTTGGAAGGGAGACAGCCGTGAACAAGTGGAAGGCAAGGCAGGTGGCTGTCCGCCTTTCCAACGTAACAGGTGCACACGGAAGCTGGGCTTTCAGGGTCAACAGAAGCAACTAGTAATGGTACTGGACAAATTAGCAAACAACCAAAGCGCAGAGAAGCAAAGCAAGCAGAGGGGTGCACACAGCAGCAGCTGGCAGTGTCTGGCCTAAACTTGGCGCTCTTGCATTTCAGAGAGCAGGTGGAGCTGCCTGCCACAGCTGAGGTTTTCCTGTTAGAACACTGTGGAGAGATGAGCAGTGGGTCTCCTGCGAGGGACGGGTAGGTCTGCTTAGCGCCCAGAGTGCTCCCTGTCAGCACCTGCTGTGTCCCTTCGTGCTACACGGATAAAGTCAGATTCCAGCAAGGGAGTCAGGAGCAGCTCTCTGTCTGGGTCCGGCTCTGCTCACATCTGCTTTCCAGCTCTGGAGAATGGAATGACTCCAGAGGGAAGCAAACTGGAAAAGGAGGGTGGCGAGAGGGGGAGAGTTTGTGTGCATGGGGGGGCGGGGGCGGGGATGGAGAAGAAAGACAGGAAATGAGGAGCAACACTGAGCCTGGAATGCTGGGAAATGACATATTTAAGGGGCGTCTGGCAGCTTTCTGAAGGCGGAGCCTTGTGGCAGGGATTCTGCGTTGAAGCTGCCACTGGCTAGAGGGGCAGGCCACGGGGCAAGAGCCGACGGAGCCAGCTCAGGTGACTCGGTTGCAAGCTCTAGAAATCTAAAGACACTCAGCAGACGTGCAGGCTAGCCAGGCAGGTGGTTCAGGACCCCAGCCTGCCAGAAGGTGCACTGGCCTTCACATGCACGCGTGTGGTCGCTGGGTTGTGGGCTGTCAGCCCACGCAGGTATAACGCCACGTGGCCCATCAGCAAAGGACGGAGTCATGTCGCGGTCTGCGGGGGCCGGACCAGCGCTTCACGAGTGCCCGCATCACCTGGCCAGTCCTGCCCTGCCATGGGGTCAGTAAGAACTCTGGTTGGGGTTCCATAAGAGAGTTGAGGAGGTGGTCTCCAGAGGTGGGCCACGGGCAGAGAAGAGGGAAGCTGGGAAAAATCATCACAGCAGAGCCGGTTCCAAGACAGTCAGAAACATCTGCTGTGCCCACGACCCTGGGAGGGCTCAGGCCACCTCACGGTGGCCAGAGGGGACTAGAGAGCAGGGGCTGGAAGGGCAGAGATGAATGAAGCCCACAGGGTTCCATTTGCTTCCAGGAACATCAGGAAAGCGCCCTGTTCCCTTACTCACCCTCCCAAATGGGGTGCCCGGTGGCAAGTGTGGTTAGGCCTTGGGGGAGGGAAGAGTGGAGAGAGGCACTGACAAGGCCTGGGCTCAGCCTCTCCTCTGCCCCAGCTCTTGGAACCAACTACGTGAGCCAGCCCTGCAGCTGGGGCTGGGGCTGAGTCGTGGGCAGCTGGGGCCGCCTGCTGGGACCTCAGCGAGGCTGTGGACACCAGTGCTGCAGCGGCCCCGCAGTAGAGCACACCAGGCAGTCAGGGCTGGAAGCAGAAAACCAAACTCAGATGTTCTGGCCCCTGTCGGCAGACACACAGGAAGAGGCCGCGCTGCTGCCTGCAAGCCGAGCCCGGGCCCCTGCGCCCGCTGGCTGCAGCGTGGGTTCTGGTCGTGCCCAGGAGAACCTGCGAGCTGAGAGCTGTGTCCGAGCTGTTCAGCCTCGTGCAGACTTGGAGCAGCCAGCCCAGGCGGGGGTGCAAAGCTGCTGTTCTGGTGCCCCGGCTGCTGTGCTCTGCGGCCCGGGGTCTGTGCTCGGCCCGGGGTGGCCGAGGCAGCCTGTCCTCTTGGGGTCCTACCTGATGTACCACCAGCCCTCCAGATTCTTGCGGATCACCTCCACGGTGACTCCCCTCTCAAAGCCAATCTCGTCCTTGCTTTGGCTGGTGTACGGCTGCACGGTGACATACTTCTCCTCTGTGGGGGTGGGAGACGCAAGAGAACAGTTATTCAAGGTTGGGGTGTAGGTCCTCCCGGTCTCTTCCTTTAGCGCCCCTGGACTGGCCTTGCCTACCTGGTTGCCAAGGTGCACTGCCTCAGCCTCTGGCTGCTCAGGGAAGGGAGAGGAAAAGAGTGGTCTCACGGTTGCTCCCGGTGGGAGCCAAGCCAGCCAGCTGGACTGCCATAGCTCCACCAGGCCCTCAGCCTGGACCCTCAGCTTTCCAGCCCAAGAACGGCAGCCAGACTGCGGGCCCGGAGCGCGCAGCCCCTCAGGAGCTCCCCAGGCTGAAGGCAGGGCCGGGGGCACCTGTGCCTCATGGGGGCTGTCAGGAAGTCTGAGAACAGCTGTGTGTCCCTCGGATACTGGGAGGCCCCGCACGCCCTCCCCTGCCCCAGGCTCGCTCTGCTCCTCTTGCACCTCAGCACCTAAAATCTTTCCTGCCTGACCTTCTGGCAGCGCCCGGGGCGACTCCTCGGGGAAGCCTCCCGAGTGCCAGGCTACCTCTCGTGTCAGTCCTCAAGAGGACAGAGGGGAGTGGGCATTCCATGGACCCTGGTAAGAGGAGGCCCCTCAGCCAAGTGGACAGCGGCCACCGGCCCACGTGCTGGGGCCCTGCGTCTGCTGGAGGGCGCTGAGCCCTCTGGGGAGCTGCCTGCTCCGGCTTCACGGCCTGGCGCAGGGGCTGCCCCAGCACTGGGCGGAGCCCAAGCGGGACCTGGGGACAGGCGGTGGGGAGGAGCGTGGAGGCTGAGCGGCACGTGCTCCGGGCTCTCCAAGCCTGTCCGCAGCTCGCCTGCTGCCCCCGCACGGTCCTTGCCCAGGCCTCCGCAGGTGTTCCTTCGGTGCCTGCCGGGGCCCACCTCCACCTGGACTTGCCAGGCCCTCAGCAGGCCAGCCGCGGACACCCTGCTTCCTGCGCAGGGAGCATCCCCAGACGGCCACTCAGGCGTCTGTGCTGGGACAATCCAGAGCAGAAAGAGGTGGGAGAGGGCCGGCGACTTCAGTCTCTGCTGTCCCCTTGAGTCGGGTGGTCCCTGGGGGCCGAGGTGGAGCTCAGCACGCAGCGGGAGCTCCGAGGAGGGGATCGGAAGGAAAGAGGGCTGCGCTGGGCACGCAGTGGGCGGCCTTCTGTGGGCTCAAAGGGGCAGGCTGTGGGTGGTCTCCAAGACACCTGCCCATCATACTCCGGCTCCCAGCTCTGCCCCTGGATGCTCAGCTGGACCCCGAGGGCAGCTGCCACCCACCCCCTGCAGCAGGAGCGCCACGTGCTCCTCCTGCCCTGGTGGTCGGTTTCTGTTTGGGGCGCTGTGCGAGGCAGAGACGGCCCTGCCAGGCTGAGCAGAGGAGCTGGTGGCCCAGCAGGGCTGCAGGGGTGGCGAGACCCTCGGCTTCTTCAGCACGCTCCCCTCCCTGGCACCGACATCGCCTCGAAGCTTTCCGACTCCACTTCGGCCGTGCTCACGAGAGCTGCCGAGACCGCCCGGGAACGCTGGCCAGCCGGGCCCTGACTCCCGCGGGCCATTGAGAGGCTCGCGATCTTCAGTCCAGCCTCTGCTCTCGTGCCTGCCCCTGGGCCTGCTCCATTTTCCAGTGGGGCCTGGGAAATCCTGGCCAGGGCGGTGGCCAGAGGGGCAGCGCCAGGCCCCAGGGATCTGGAGCTCTGAGGTTAGGGCGAGGCGAGGCCCAGGCTCCACATTTCGTTCAGCTGGACTATTTTTAAAAGCCTGTGGTTCGAGCAGGAAGCCATCGTTAAAAGTTTTCCTGGGCAAAGCTGCTTCTGAGGAGGAAGCCTACAGCTCTTCTCTGGGGAAGCTCAGAGGAGCCGGCCCTGCCTCGTGCAGACACTGCGGGCGCCTCACACGGCCATGGAGGTGCCGCCGTCCGCCCCTCTCCCGGGAGCACAGGACTGAGGCTTCGGCTTCACCCAGTATGTCAAGTTCTTCCTGGGAAAGGCTCTGTTCCTGTCTTGCGCTGACGTGAACACAGACGTCTGGCAGTTTCGTGGGCTCCCCAGAAGGGTCTGACTGGCTCAGAGGCCTGTCCTGCGCCACTGTGCAGGGCGCTGAGAACCCAGAACCCTGGACCCGGTGGTCAGGGCAGCCAGGCGACTCTTCGACTCGTCTGTTCGGCGATTGGTTTTCTGCCAGGCTGACTCGGAGGTGTGGGTCACCTCCACACAGACACTTGCCGCACAGTGTCGGGCCCCAGGGCCAGACTCCCCCGAGGGAGATGCAGAGCCATACCCTCTGCTCGACCTGGCCCACAACACCAGAGGCCCCGGAAGGGGAGGCCGAAATGGAAATGGCCTCAGTGCGCGGCTGAGTCACTCAGGTTGGTTGGGGTCTCTAGACAGTGGATGGAGGAAGGAGGTGGCCGAGAGTTCTGGGGGCACCGCAGGGCTTCAGGGAGCCCCAGGCTGCAGCCATCAAAGGCTGATGGCAACCCCGCTCCAGGGAGGCCTGGTCAGGTGGGTGGGTGGGTGTCGGCGGGGAGGTGGACAGGCCTGTTCTGGTTTTGGAGGCAGGGGCTGAGAGCCCTGCAGTTTCCAAACCACAGACGCCTCCTCTTTCCAAACACTTTCCCCTCCGTCAGCAGTCTCCCCGGCTCCCCTCCCGGCCCCCACGACTTACCCAACCTCACTGCAAGGGCCTTTTGATTCCAAGGCCTGGCTGGCCGAGGGACAGAGGCCCTGGGGAAGCGCTGCTCATCCCTTGTGCCGTTACATATGGCCCACGGCCTGCTTCCCTCATCAGCTCGGCTGTTTGCAGCGAAGCTTTTCCCAGCCAACTTCCTGCAAGTTTTTCTTGGCTGCCTGACTTAACAGTCCATAAGGCGAAGACTGGGAAATTGTGTTGTTTAGCTCTTACTTAAGAGACAGAGGGAGAGAAGCTGTGGGCTTTTATTTGCTTCTGTAGGAGCAACCACAGGCTGATGCACTGAGTTGGGCGTCTGTGTCCACAGGTATTGCTGCCCGTGGCTGTGAATACAATGTTCGTGTGCATGTGTTGTGGGGGCTGCATACGCGGGATTATGTGTGAGGCCACGTGTGCACTTACGGCACCACAGCGGGGCACATGTGATGTGGGTGCATGTGTACACCTGGTGGACGATGCATCAGTGACCATAAACACTGGCAGCATGAGGGGAATTGTATGTGTGCCCCTGGGGGTGTGCAGCTGGGTGGGGTGGGACGTGATGGCGGCAGTGCTGCATCCCTATACGGTCCGTGTGTCCTGGTGGCTGTGGACAGTTATATTTAGGGCCTGTGTAGGATGGTGTTCGGAGCAGATGCTGGAGGCTGCGGGAGGCCAGGCCTTTCCCTCTGCTGGTTTTCCAGGCCAGTGTCCCATTCTCCTTTGCCACCAAGGCTCTGGGCTGCGCCCCAGCCTTGTATTGCAGTCCCCGGTAATGCAGCTTGCCCCTCCCAGCTTCAGGGAGCCTTCGCTTTACACTCGGCCTGTTCTTCAGTTCCCACGTCTGCACCCACCCTCCACGCTCAGGATGGGCAAGGCTCCTCACAGCCCGTGCTCTGGGCTGAGGCCGAGCCAGTTCTGGGCAGTGGCCACGCTGGAGTTCAGGCTTCCTCTGCCTGGGGCTGGAGGCAGATACCCAAACATGGTCTCACGGTTGCTCAGGGACAAACTCCGGGGGTGGAGCCGTGTGCTGGAGAGGCCACCCCTCCAGCTGTGCCGCCCCCGCTGCAGCACGCATGCTGAGCCCTCTAGGAGTTAGGATGGTGGGGCCACCCGCTGGCCTGGGGCCCTGGAGACTTCCAGGGTTTGTGCAGAGACCTGCCCTGGCCGTCCTCACCTCCCAAGAGTCTGGATACCGGAAGGCCCCTAAGTTCGAAAGCTCTCAACCTGCAGCTTGAGTAGCTCCCCCTCTGCCTATGCGGTGGTGGTGGGGCTCCCTGGAATCCTGTTGCTCAGTCCCCGGAGGTGCCCAGGCTGGTGCTGGAGAAACTGGAGCCCCTGGCTGCACCCCGCGAGAGCCCACAGGGGGCTGGCTTTGCTCCCCTTCTAGTTTCCTGGCGGCTGGTTGCAGGAGGAGGGCTGTGAGCAAACTGGTCCTCCTTTCTGCTGTGTTCTAAGTCATCGCTAAAACAGCTCTGGCCAGGGGAGCTTTCTCAGAGGAAGGAGGCGATGAGAAGCAGAGACCAGTGGGACAACCAAGGGCTCGGCGCTCTTAGCCTGCAGCATCCAGGGCAAATGTAGCCTTTCTTAGGGTCCTGCTGCCCCACAACCAAGCCCTAAGTCTCATGACCTCCACTGTCACCCCCATTCCTGGTGCCCGCCTCCCCCCACCCCACCCCGCCCCACCCCGCTGCAGGAGGCAAGAGAAAGACGCGTCTTGGTGAAGGGGCCGCAGGGAGGAGGGGTGTTAGTGAGAGAGGCGTAGCTGCGGTGAGGAGAAGCCGGCCCCACGGTCACCTCGGCTGTGCTGCCTGTTGACCATCCCGCCCAGGGTCCAGCGGCGATCCAGGCGCCGCAGGTGGGCCTTGCGTCTCTTGGACACTGTGATGGCGATGGGAACGCGGCCGACAGCAACCGGCGGAGAGAATGGAGATGAGGATGAGATGAGATGGGGCGGGAGGGGGTGCAGGGAGGGACACCCCCAGGTCATTGTCTCTGCGGCCGCGGCCCCGGCCACACGTCTGGTGCACGGGGCAGAGGTGACATCAGGGGCACACAGGCGAGGGTCAGCAGCGTCAGCCCCGTGGCCTGAGCGGTGGCAGGATTCAGGGCTCCAGCCTGGCGGGACGGTCGGTCACCGCAGCCCAGGAGGGGCCCCCCGGGGTCACTGCTGCTCAGGCCTGTGTCAGGAGGGGCCCGCCGCTCCACAGCTCCGTCCGCCCGCTGCCCACCTGCTCACCACCTGCCGCCCGGGCCACACGCCACGCGCCAGGGGCACCTTTCTCTTAGGGCTCATGTACTGCTCTGGGTGTGCCCCACCTCTGTGTTCTCAGCCATCTCCGCGGGGCTCGGCCATGGAGGGCACAGGCTTTGCGTCTCTGCCCGCCCAGGGCTCCCTGAATGTTGAGACAACCACATTGCATGCACACACGCACACACACATGCACATGCACACGTGCACACGTGCACACACACGGGTGGACACACAGGCCCGGGCTGCCTCCTCCAGAGCCTGTCAGCCTCAGGCTTTCTCAGAGGACCTGCCACCCCACTTTCTGTGGCCTCTCGTGTCTAGACCCTCTCCGTGACTGAGTCCTGCATGGCCCCCTGTCGCTGTGACCCTGCCCCACACGCCCATCTTCCTTGGGGCAGCCTGGGGGGCCATGGACTGCAGGGAACCCGGCGCCCACCTCCCAGCATGGCAGCGGGAGGTGCCAGGCCACCCGGGCTGGGGAGACACACCTGCGCCGACCCCACCCGGGCCTCCCGGGATGTTCTTCTTTTTGGTGGGAGGAGAGAGGCCTGTTTGTTTGACCTGCCTCTTGTGAATAGGGAACCGGACAAAAGGCCGGGAGGTGTGGGTTCAGTCAGGTTCAGGCCAGATCACACTGTCCCCCGGCCGCCCCTCTCTGAGCCTCCTGTGTCAGTCTCTCACTGGGTTGACGCAACCTGCCTGCTGTGAAACGAGACGGGGGACAGAACAGGCCTGCATTGTGCCAGGTCCTACAGTCACACGGGAGGAGCTGACACCTGGCCTCGGGGGGCTGCGTGGGACAGAGGTGCTTCTGTGGATGTCCAGGCCGGGGGCCCCTGAGCAAGTAGCCCTGGCCCGTTTACGCCCCTGAAGTGGTGTGTCAGCACTAGCCCTTTTGAGAAAGCCTGGGGACGTGAACCCGAATCAGACACCCGAGCATCTGCAGCATGCGGTCCAGGCTGTGTGCCCCGTGCCGATTCCTGGTCCCGTGATGCTGTCTTCTGCCAGCCTCTCCTCTCGCTGCCCTGAGCCTGCCATAAAGCGCGAGGCCTGGATGGCGGGGAGGGTCCCCAGCCCGCCGGAGAGGAAGGCAGGTCACCCCTGGGGCTTTGGGCCGTTGGTGCAGAAGCACAGGCTGGCCCTGTGTCCTGGTCTTGGCTCTGCTGCAGACGGACCTGGGCTCCGGAGGTGACGAGTTTCCGGGCCTCCATCTCTTTACCTCTAGTGGTGACTGGCCTGCAGGTGTGGCGCTTGGACCCTCATCGCTCAGTGGGAACAGGGTCTCAGCTCCACCCCAGGCTGCCTGCGCTAACGTTTCTGAACTGGACACAGCATGCCCAGAAGAAACAAACATACCCCACGGTGTCTATAATAGAAATAAACCCAAACAGCCAGTCATCTCTCTTCTTCCCAGAGCAACAAAGCTTGAACCGTTCAGGAGGCTGATGGGACAAGGCTTCTTCGCAGGGCTTGGCATGGCAGTGGGACTGGGCAGAGGTGACGAGAGAGGGGACCGGGCGGGGCCAGTCACTCGGCTGCAGGTGCAGAAGACACAGCGCTGCTGCTGGGGCCCCGGGCCTGGGGTGCTGGCCTGAGCAGGGAGGAGACGCCCACGCTGTGATGGTGGAACTCAAAGCTGCCAAGTGTTACTGGGGGAAAGCACCCAGCAGGAGCTGCAGAGGAACCTGTTCTCAGGCATGCACCTGCACTGATGTCCTGACGGCTTCCTGCCGGGGTCCACGCCGCCACCACCCCCTACTGCTCCTTCTGGGCAAGCGCCCGCTGTCTGCCAGGCCGGCACACGCCTCTCAGGTTCGTTCCTGCCCTGGGCTTCTGCCCACCCTGTGTTGGGGTCCTTCAACATCCACCCAACACCCCTCTGGCCTCCTTCTCAGCATCGCCTTCCCGGGCGAGGCTCCGGTTCCACACACGCCCTCCTGCGTGGTCACAAGCCTGACGGGAGGTGTGTGAAGACGGCAAGACTGAGACAAGGGGCCTGGCGGAGCCCGACGCTTGAGAGGACAAGCACGCAACTGAACAGAGCCTCAGCGCTAGCCTCTGGAGCGCCGGAATGGCACCTGTCCTGGGGGTGCGGAGGGCATTTCAGCACCAGGCCAGGGCCTCAGGGAGTCGGAAAGGCTCGGTTTGCTCCAGGTGCCGTGAGCGCTGAGCAGCCCGGGATGTGGACTGCAGGCCGAGGCAGGACGCGAGGCCTGGTGACCAGACACACGAGACAGGCGTGAGGGGCCAAGACCCTCCACCGCTGTGCACATGCAACAGCACCAGGGGCGAGTTGGGTGCAGGGCTGGGGGGCATTTGGGGAGACGGAGCCCACGGCCTGAAGCCCCAAGCCCTTCCCAACTAATGTGGCCCAGATCTGGAAACTCGTCACAGGTGACCACGCTGCAGGGGCCGCAGCTCCGGTCAAGGGACTGAAATAAGAGCATTTACCCAGGTGGAAGGGCGGGGCTCCGACCGCCTGCTGAGCGGCTGGCAGTTAGGGGTAGGATAAATAAGGGGCTAGCGCGGGTGTGCTGCTTACTTTGGCTCGGGCAGCAGGAGTGGGGCTGGTGGGGCAGGCCTGGAGTGGCCTGAGCCCGGATGGCAGGCCTCCCTCGCCCTGGCGCTCGGACATGCCCATTTGGACTGTCCCGCTGACAGGCAAATGCTCCTGCTGCCAGGACACGGGAGGTTTGGAAGTCATTAGGAGCAGCAGCAAAAGCCGGGAGGGTGGCTGAAGCTTGCGGGCTCCGCAGGCTGCCCTGGGGACAGCTGAGCTCAGAGACAGGCTCTCCAGGCCTGGCGGTGGGCTGGGGCTGGGGGAGAGAGGTGGCCTTGTTGACGTGAAACAAGACCCAGAAAAACCTCAGGTCGGAATTAATCAGAGATGGTGCCTGGGCCAGAGCTGCCCCCAGCTCCTACAGCACTGAGCAGTGAGTCACAGACCTGCCCTCCGCTCTGCACCCTCGGCCAGGCTGGCCGACCCCCGCGGCGGCCTGAGAGGAGGTGCACGCCCAGCTGTGTGCGCGGCCTGGGCGGGGGAGACTCAGGCTGGTCTCCATGAGGCGTCAGGGACTTCTAGGGAGAGACGGAGCCTTGGGGGTCTACACCCTAAGGGAATTCCCCTCTAACTTTAGCCCACATGGCAGCCGCAGGAACAGGTCTGGGCAGGAAGTGTGCCTCTGGGCCGGCCTTGGTGACCTGAGACCCCAAGGGAAGGGGCTGGACCAGGCCCAGCTGGCTCTCAGGGTCCTGATGGCTTCAGGGAGAAGAGCAGAGAGCACCCTCAGAAGAACTGGACTCCCGCCTCGGCCAGAGGCACCCAGCTGTGTAGCTGCCTCTCTGCTCCCTGCCCCGAGCCGCCCCCTTACCTTCCCCAGTCTTGGAGGTGTTGATGTCGGAGTCATCCCGAGTACCGTTCTGGGCCTCCAGGTAGGTGGCGGGGACCCAGCCCTGCTCCTCTGAGGTGCTCACGAACCACCAGCCTGCAGGGGACAAGAGCAAATGTGCTGAGACCGGGAGGGCAGCGTGGGGAGGGGAGCGGGGAGGCAGGGTGGCGCAAAGCCAGGGCACGGGGCAAGGGCGCATGCCTGGCCCGCGCCCACCTCGAGGAGCTGCACCAGGAGGCAGCCACCGCGCTCCCTGAGAGCGGGCCCAGGCGGACCAGCCCCGCACATGCACGAACGTTTGATGAAACGTTAAAAAGTGACATGCAAACGGCGATATGTCCAACGTGTGAAAATCGCCTTGCAGGAAAACGCAGACCACCGAGGGGCCCTCAAGCCACGTCTAACTCTCAGGGCAGGATGGGCCTGATTCTGCCCGCCCCCCCACCTCTGCTGCTTGGGCCTGGCACTCGGGAGGAGCGGGGGAGAGCTGGGGGGACTTGCTGAAGGGCTGAAATGTGGGAGAGGGGCTCAGAGGGCAGGGTAGCTTGCTGCCCGAGCCTCACACTGCTGGGGTATGCTGGGGCTGCTCCAGGGTCGAGGCCTTCCCACCTTAAATCTCTGCTACACCTCATTATCTCCGAACCATGAGCATCTCACTATCCAACTGAACCCCCAAACTTTGACAGCCTCCTGGTCTTCGTGGTGTGGGCCGCACTGCCAACCTTGCCTGAGGACACTGGCCTCTTCTGGACACGCCCCGGTCCTGAAATGTGCAGTGAGGCATGTGGTCTCAGGTCTCAAGTCCCTCCTGCCCCTGGCTTGCTGTGGCGCCTCCACTGAGCACAGACGGACAGGCCCAAGCACCACCCCGGCAGGCACAGCAAATGCGGGCAGAGGCGCCCCCAGCTCGTGCAGACCTCCCGGAAGCACTGGCAGCACCACACAGTCGGGCCTCTGGGAGAGGCGCCCGGGGCTGCTGTCAGGCCTCTCCAGGTGCCAGCAGCGCAGGCGTCAACTGCTGTAACAGTCTGCTGACCAATCACGGCTGCCCCACCAAGGGCAATTAGGCTGAGCCGCTCCGGGCGTGGTCCAGTTGGCCAGCGGGCGCAGGCACCAGTGAGTGTGCCCCAGGCTCACTCCAGCCAGTGTCCCCTCCTGTGGAGCCTGAGCACGAGCAGAGGTAGGCGTGGGCCGGCTGCGTGTGTGAGCACATGGAAGGTAGGTCACGTCCATGCACACGGTTGCGTGGTGGGTCCATGTTCTCGTGGAACCAGGTGTGTCTGTGCGTGTTTGTGTTACACCGGGGTATTATGGCAGAATGAGGACGCTTGGGGCAGGCACTCATTTTCACACGTCATTTAACCTTCAAGAATCTTATGAAGTGTGGGGCCTCCCTGGTGGTGCAGTGGGTTAAGCAGCGCACTATGAAGCAAACCACAGCCACTGCAGCGCCAGTTCAATCCCCGTGCCAGCCCGGGAGGGGACCCACATGGCACAGCAGACCTCTCCTGCCTCGTCCGCTGCTGCCCTCGGCAGTGTGTTTCGATCTGCCTGTTCTGCTCCCCACTGTCTCTGGTGAATCCTCTCACCCCCACGCCTCTGGCCTGTACCCCAGGTCTTGTAGGCATAAATAAATCAATCTTTAAAGAGAAAGAAAAATCTTATGAAGTGTGGCCATCATCATCATCTCCACTTTATGGCTGAGGCAGAGACAGGTTTGATTTACGAGAGGAGGAGCTGCCTTCAAACCCGCAGGCAGCCCAGGGCACGTCCCTGACCGCCGGGTGGGAGGCACAGTGTGTGCGGAGGGTGGTGGCACCCCGAGAACTGTGCTCCTGAGCCTGACACTGCGCGCCCCGGCACTTGTGAGCGAGCTGTGGCCCGCGCGCGTGCTTGCGCCTCCATGCAGAAGGCTGTGGGCCGTGCACGCTCCGGTGAGGGGCCCCTGGGGAAGAGGCAGCACTCAGGGCTCTGCAGTCGTGCTCAGGTCCTGGCTCACTACTCCCTAGCTGTGTGATCTTGGGCAAGTTACCGAACCTCTCTGTCTCTCAGGCGCCATTCCCTGATGTGCGAATAATTAACTCCAGGTTGCCAAAGTGAAGAAGTGAGATAAAAGTGGCTTAATGTGGGGCTTAATAGAGGCTCAAGAGCTTGAGTTATCAGCCAGATGGTGGAGCTGGCATTCTTCTAGAGAGTGGTGACTGGTATCGTCTCCATGGGCCCGGTGTGGCTGTACCCGAGAGCGTGTGCTCGGGGTGGCTTGGCGAATCGATCCAGAGAGGGGTGCATGTGTCTTGTGCACACAGGTGTGCTCATACACTTACTCTGGTCGATGGAGTTTCGTGGCTGCCTCCAGGGCTTCTGGAAGGAAGGAAGGTACTATCTTTTGCAACACCTCCCCGCTCTCTCCTCAGCTAACAGAAGAGCGAAAAGCATGGTGGGAGGTGGGCCCCGAGGGCACATGTCCCTGGGGTTTTCCTCCTTGCCCAACAAGTTTCAGGGCATCCTCACCTGGTTCCCGGCTGGTGGCTCACATGGCTCCCCAGGACAGAGGACCTGCAGTCTCCTCTCTCCTGCCTGCCTCCTCCTGGAAGCCCATCCTTCCTGGACGTCCCCAAATCCCAGTGTCCAAAGCATCAACCCCACAAGTCACAGCTGGTTTTGCACCCTGAGAATTACCAGTACCATGTCTACTTTGTCTCCAGGGCAGAACTAGGCTTGGACCAAGCAGCTTGGCAGATAAGGAAACGGAGGCAAGTCCCTGTGTGCTGGAGCCAAAGATCTCAGGGAACCCCTTCTCTGTTGCTTCTGTGCTGTGTGGTCTCAAGACAGCAGCTTAACCTTTCTGGGCCTCAACTTCTTCGCCTGTACCACGGCAAGAATGCCGCCTACCTGGCAGGTTGGCGTGAAGACCGCAGAAGGAAGAGCACGGGGCTGGCGCAGCCAAGGCCGCTAAACAAGCTGAGTTTCACTGTGTGGGGGATACAGTCGGCCGCACGCAGACGGGGCCAGCACTCATGGGCACCCAGGGGCTGCCCTGAGCCACCTCCTGCCCTCCCCTTCCTTCCTCCCAGCCTCTGCTCCTGGGAATTTCAGTCCAGTGAGGTCTGACTTAAGGACGTGGTGTTGGACTGACGACGTGGCCACAGATGGGGACAGCTGTTCCCAGACTGGCTGCCAGACCAGCCTCTTCCTGAGCTGCGAACCCTGGTTTCCTAGTGGAAGAGCAACAGGAAGCTTGGTGGAGCAGGAGATGGGGGAGGCGCCCAAGGGCCGAGGGCTGACTGGGAGACCCCTCAGCCTACTCCTGCACCTGGCCCAGCAGCCAGGCTCTGGCGAGGCCAGAGTCCCCCGGATTCCCTGGTGCTGAGGTCTCCCCTTCAGAGGGCGCGGGGAAGGGCTACCGTCCATTCCTCTGAGTGTTGCAAAGGGACCCTGAGGAACCCACTTGGCCTGCCAGAGAGGCTTTATTATGCGGTCTCTAGGTCTCGTCCTTGGGCTCAGCCCGAGCCTCCCAGTCAACTGGAAAGGCCTCAAACCGGCCAGCTCCTTGAGAGCTGCCCGTTCTGGTCGGGGCGAAGCCTGCAGTGTCCTCATCCCGGCTGGTCCCCAGGAGTGACGGCCCAGACAGGCCAGCAGTGCCGACCCTCAGAGCAGCCAGCCCGCGCAGGGGGCCTCGCCAACAACCCACTTCACAGGATCCTGGGGCGCAGGGAGGGGAAGCCGCACCTCCAGATTGGGTCAGGGACACCATCCACCCCGGAGGGGAAATGCGAGCCCCCAGCCCAACAGGGAGAAGAAGCTCAGGCCCAGAAGCCAGACCCCTCTCTTGCTGGCAGAGCATAATCACTAGCTGTTTGGCCAATGACAGAGCCTTCTCAGTGGACCTTGATGGGGCTTCCCAATGCCGCCTGGGGTGGAAGAGAAAGGGTGGAGATAGAGAAATGAGGGGAGTAGGGAGGGGCTGGGAGAGGAGAGAGGGTGCACAGGGGTGCGGAAAGCAGGCGGCTTTAACCTCTCTAGGAGGGGCTGGGTCTAGCCCAGGGCAGCAGGAAGTGACGGGCACTCCTGGGCCACTGCCACCCCCAGGGTGACCAGGCCACAATGGCCTCCTTAGTGAGAGCGGATAAAGAGCTCGTCAGGGCCAGAGGAGGCCAGCTGGACACAATTAGGACGTTAATAAAGTCTGCTGAGGTCACAGCCTGGGACAAAACAGCTGGTGGGGAGGGGGCCCTCTTCTTCCTCTCCCCATCCTTCGTCCTTCGAGGTGCCGTCCTCCCAGGCTCTTCCCCCACGCCTGCCGCTGCATGTCCACGTGGAGCCCACAGTGCCTCTTAGCTTCCTTTGCAGGAAAGACCTCAGTTTGGACACTGGTTTCAGCACACCGAGGGTGGGTGCTGGCCTCTCTGAGCCCTGTCACAACAGCAGGTCTGCTGTCCGCAGTGCTGCCTGGCCTCAGGGACACAGGATGAACTCAGGGGCTCCTCACCCCAACATCACTGAGCACTGGCCTGCACGTTCAGGCCCTTCCCAGGCCTGGGGTCTGCGAAGAGCAGCGCAGTCCAGACTCCGCGGCCTGCTTCCCACCTGCCCCACGCGGCATGCAGCACGGGCACAGTCTCACCCTGTGTGCCCTGCGGCACCAGCAGGACGGGCCGGGCTGGTGCCCACCAGTCCTGGGGCAAATCCAGGAGTTTGGGAGAACCCAGCAGCCTTTAGGTGACCTCCAGGCCTCCCCGTTTCTTCCCGCCAGGTGACTCCAAGTCCCCCACCCCACGGCCTAGCACCAGTTAACTCAGCACCAAGCATCTGTGCGGCCACCACCACCAGTCCAGGCTTGCACGGGTTCTGGGGTGGGGTGCAGGCACTGGGATGAGCTAGGGAAAGTATGTCCGGCGTATTCCGTGTTCTTTCCTTGGCACAGGTTTGGAGAAGGGGACGGAGTGAGACTCTGTGAGCACCAAGTGGCAAAGGTCCAGAGATTCTGAGAGGTGGAAGGGGATGCCAGGGCCTGGCCGGGCACACGTTGCTAGCGTTGCCACCTGGCTGGGCCTTAAGGGACTGCTTCTGTCTCGGACCCAGATTAACCCACTTTCCAAAACCCTGGGGCAGACCTGAGGCTTCTGCATGGGAAGAACCAGACACACCAGACACGCAGGCCGCTGTGGCGTGCTGTGCCTTTAAGAACAGCGAAAGGCCGGACAGCCCATGGCCAGGCCTCCTGGTCAGAGGCTCTGTCACTGTGGCCTCTTGCCAAGACACACTCCAGATCACAGCAGGCGGCTCCACAGTCCCGAGCCAACAGCAGAGGGAGAGAGGCTCCCCCAGGCTCTCCCACCACCCGGACCTCCAGCCTGACCGCCTCTTCTGGCCCTACCTCCGCACGCACCCCTCTCTGTTGCCCACGTCCTTCCCTTCCCACAGATGAGGTTCAGGCCACAGGGCCCAGAACCTTCCCTGGGCGCCTGGGGCCTGGATTCCAAGACCATTAGCACAAGCTGCTACGTCACAGTCTGGAAGGCTCCATGGAGTCCGTGGCAAGGAGACAGCAAGAGCTGGGCTGCTGCCACCCCTCCCCTGACCGGCTCGGCCCGCCCACCTCACGGACAGGCCCAGAAGCAAGTCGGGGTCTGGGCAGGCTGAGGCCCTGCTGAGGCACCGAGGAGGCCTGGCTATGAGCGTGCACAGGTGGAGGGCACATGGTGAAACAACAGGCTGGACAATGACGGTTAACGAGAGATCACACGCTGGCTGCCAGGACGTATGTCCCTGCTCTGCTACTCAATGGCTGTGTGAGTTTGGGCAGCTGCCTCTGTTTCCTCATCTGCAAAATGGACCCAAGTTAATCCATGAAAAGCATGCAGAGCAGTGCCTTGTTCCTAGCAAGCTGCACCAAGGAGCTACTCCTAATGCTGAAGTGCAAACCAAAGGGACTTTTACAGAGGTCACCAAGACTTCGTGCCTTTCAATAACCGTGCAAGGAGGCGGGTGGGTCTTAGTGTCGGGGGTCTCAGAGAGAGTGAGCTTCTTGGTGTCCCTGTCACTTGGTCTTGACCTTGGGCGGTTGCTACTGAAAGCCATGGGTCTAGCTCTGTGCCTGGCACAGGTGGGAGCTGGGGGCAGGATGAAGTGGAGAAGACAAGATGATCACACGACAGAGCAAGTGCCCAGACGGCCCCAGGCCACAAAGCCAGGCTGAAAGAGCGATAGATACCTGGAACCCAGCAGCCAGGGCCGAATCCTTAGAGACCGGAGAATTGACTCAAAGCCCAGGTCAGGGCTGGAGGAGCGGGAGACGCAGTCTGGGGGGAGGAGCAGCACAGCCGAGCAGTGGGAGCACATGTGGTCCGGCCGGCAAGGCTCGTGATGCTGTGTGGCAGGGATTTTCTAGGTGAAACGAGGGGCACTCACCTTCAGTGCCACTGCCCTCGGCCACCCCGCCGTCAAGCGGAGCGTGGGGTTCCGCGCCTGTGGCCAGAGATTCCCGAGCAGGGGGAGCTCAGGGAAGACAGAAGATGCAAACAGGGATTTTCTTGAAATCACGAGAATCATGATTGTAAATGATGCTAATGGTAAGTCAGATGTGACCGCAGAGGGGATGGCACTGGGGGATGGGTGGAGGGTGGGCTTCCGGGAAGAAGAGCAGAGACTGGGAAGGGCGAGTCACTGAGACGCCCGCCAGGAAGGCTAAATTCTCACAAGTGGACCCCTGGAGAAGGGTAACCATGAGTGCACTCGCCCTGCTGTTCCAGAAAAGAGGTCTGTGGAAGAGATGAAAAGAGGGGGTGGTCTGATGCTCGGCACTGTCTCAGGACGAAGGGTGCTCAGATCGGGCGGCGCTGCCCGGGAGGGGGTGGGCACTGCCAGGCTGCCCTCAGGGAGCTCACAACAGCTGCCCATGGGAAACGGTCCAGAGCACTCGACAGAGAGCCACGGCCACCCTGGAAGACGCAGCGACGGGAGCAAGGCAGAGGACAGAATGGGCAACGGCTCAGCTTTCAAAGAAGGAGGTGAATTCCAGAGCAGAGATGAGTAGCCTCCACGCTGGTCCCAGCCATGGGAGCTATGGACTCCCCGAGGGGTGGACGGAGGGTCTGCAAAGGGCTCTGAGCATGACAGAGGCAGAGCTGGACAGAAGGGCTAACAGAGAGGAAGCAGCCAGAACCCACGGGATCCAGTCAGGGTTCACTCTGGCCCTGCTGGTATTGGACCTGACCCAGTGGAGCTCTCCGGAACGGGACTTCCTTGCCCGGGGCGGAAAGCCAGTGCCCACCAACTCACAGCTGATGAGTGGCCTCGTTTAAGGGTAAGACGCTGAGCTCCTTACAGCCCAAAGGGGTTTTGCTGGGGACCTGTCCTGTGGATTTTTTAAAAAAAATTCTTTTATTTATTATCTTTTAAAGATAATCTATGGGGTGCAGGCCAGAAGTGTTGGGGATGAGAATATTCACCAGATAGAGGATGGGGAACAGAACAGGCAGATCCAACTCTGACTGAAACACACTGCTGAGGGCAGCAGTGGGTGGGGCAGAGAGGTCTGCTGCACCATGTGGGTCCCCTCCCCAGCCGGCGGCAGGGATCGGACTCGTGCTGCAGTGGCTGCGGTTTGCTTCACAGTGTGTTGCTTCACCCACTGCGCCACCAGGGAAGGCCCTCCTGTGGATGTTTTGATCCCTCCTAGGATTCGGACAGAGGCACCGTGCTGGTGGCTCTGACACATTCAGCCAAAGCTGTGCCAGAAGCAGGAGCCAGAACAGGCCTCCCCAGATAGCCATGACAGGTCAAATCTGACAGGTGAAAAGCAGTAAACAGCGAAATGAAAGGAGATCGCTCACGACAGTGCTCTTCTACTTCACTGTCCCAACTTTGGTGGTGCTGTTCATAGTTATGCCAAAATAACTATGCCACTACCTGGGAGTGTCCTGGGCTATCAGAGGTCACCCGACTTGGCAGCAAGGGTGAGAAAGGCCCTGGAGTTTGGGGATTCTAAGTTCAGCACATTTTCAGCCCCAAGTCTATGAAATCTCAGACTGAGCTAGGAAGCAGCGGGACTGTACGACTCACCTGAGGCGCCTGGCTAGAGAAGGGTCAGTCCAGGTCTGACTCATGGAATGAGCTACTTGATGCCCCTTAAAAACGGCTGCAGCTGCCTGTGCCAGTGCAGAGAGAGACCAAGACCCGCCCTTTCCATTAGGCCACCAAATGTCCACCTGATAGATGAGCCAGGACCACCCACCCCCTGGTCTCCCTGTCCTCCATTCCATCAGGTCTCAGAGCAGAAGGGATTCTCCAAAGAGTCACAGGAGGGGCCTCCTCACCTGTCCCCACCCTTCTGAGAGAAGGGCAGATGGGGGCCTTGGGGCCACACCTCCAGGTCTCCTGTCCCTCACCCAGCCCAAGCCCGCAGGGCAGCAGGGCGTGCAGGCTGATGGGCCGTCCTGGCCCCTGATCTCACCCATGGACTCTGCCAGGGCAGAGAGCTCTGGCTCAGCCGTTTTCAAACCGCAGCTATTCCCACACCACGCACGACTTCTGGCATACCCTTGAGCGACGTACCCTGTGGTTCACACAGTAAATACATACTTGAGCAATCCACCTTTTTTTGGTTGGTAAGTTCAAGAAAACAATTTGTTTAGGAAACTCTGGATAAGCACCATGAATAAATAGCTAGGACAGAGGGGTCCAATCCTACAATTACAGGGAACAAAGCCACGGAGTAGGTCTGAGCTTGCTGGGTCTGCAGCCTGTTGGTCTTTGTGTGAAGGGAGGTTCGTAAGAGGGTCAGAGGTGGTCGGCCATCAGTCTGAGATGTAGCAGAAGGCTTAGAAGAAGCCTGGGCGGGGCCAGGCTTCTGTGTGATGCAGGAGAAGGTAATAGCAGTGCTCTCCACCATGTTAAGTCACCCCTGCTCCGTGGCATTGCTTGGCCTGAGCTTTTAGAACAAACGCTGGAACAGAATGCTACAAGTGGCCTACGGAAGGGACTGAAGTGTTCTCATGAGTGAGAGGGGCCTATTTAATGCCATGTGCTACCAGGGCGGTGATGAGAAGGACGAAAGAGTGGAAGCACCTCGCGAGATTGGTGGTAGTCTGTATCTGGATCTCCAGTCTGGAGAAAGGAGCTGTGGGAACGCTCTGGGGCCGTGAGGGGGCATCTGCAACAGAAGGGGCTCTCTTTCCTTTTGTGAGAGGCTCACTCCAGGGCCTAAGACGGTCCTATGTCTGCGTTTGTATATTTTCCCCCATTTCTCTCTTTGCTAAAAATGGAGGCTTCTTGACCCCAGAATTGAGACTGTTTCAACAAAAAGCCTCAAGCTGACTGCCCCACCCGCCCTGTGAGCCGAGTTCAGCCCCACTTCAATTGAGGCAAAAATAACATGGGGACAATTTCAACTCTCAGGGTCATGCCCACAAACAACAGTAACCCACTCCACAATTTGTCTTGGGCACTCCTCCCTCCAAATCCTCCTGACTGAATTTCTGGGGAATGTTAAATAGGGCCTTGCAAAACTCTGCGCCGCCTGACGTCAACAGCCCTTTGACAACGTGGATTTTTCCCTGTGGTGTGGGGAGCAGCCACACAAACGTGGTGCTTTTCCGGGCTGCTGTCCTGGTCGGAATTTGGGACACACTGGTGTCACCCCAGGAGACTGTGGGGAGACGGTGGCCAGGAGTGCCCCACTTGGGGCCCTGCAGCTGCATTTCCCCAACTTCAGGCATTCAATGAAACTATCCGTGTAGCTTCTACATTAGTGGTTTTTCTTAAAACAACAACAAAAATACCTAAATCCACATGTCGAAGACACTAAGTTGCTTGGCACACTAGGCGAAAAGCAGTATCTCCTAGCATAAATAGAACCACCGGAAAAATACATACACTGGAGCAACAACACTGGACTCGTAAAATATCAAGATAACACAAGACATCATGGTAAGTTCAAGCCAGATACTAAGTCTGGGGTCAGATTTTCTCTTGGTCAAACAAACAAATGAATGGACAAACATCATTAAACACCAACAACACAGGAGTCCCCAAATGACTGACCTAATGTGGGGTGAGAGAGAACTGGAGACCATTTAATGCTGCGTCCAGCACACACAGCCTGTGACCCACTTTCTGAGAAACAACGATCTGGCAGAAGGAACCCTGGGCTAAGAATACACAGCCCTTTGGCTCGAATCCAATCCTGGCCACCAGAACAAGCTTGGAGGCCTCATGCAGCTGCCTATCCTGCTGAAAATGGAAACAAGGCCACTGGCCCGCTTATCCATGCGCGATGACTACAAGATAGGAGATAAGAACGACGCTTTGTGGAGTCTCCAAGCTGTAGGCAGATGGGAGCAGTTATTTTTCTGTGAATTCTCAGGAAGCTGATGGATCGTTAACTTTCCCTGGTTACACCTTACTGCCCAGAGAGGATGGTGGCCCACCCTTATGGATTAGAAAAAAGACATACGCCACCTGAAATTTTCTTTCACAGTTTGCATTCCCGAGACCCCTGCGGATTTCAAATGATCCCCTGCCCCCCACTTGGTGGCAGAGTGGATTTGCACACAAGTCTTTCACGGGGCCTGGCTTCTAAGTGGGGGGGGGTGCCTTCTTTTGCTCTGGATGCATACCCCACAGGGTTCAGAAACCCCCAGTGCATAAGACCCATCAGTGTGCCTGGGCCTGCTCTTTCAAAGTCATCACCTATTCACGGTCACCTCTCCACCAGCTGGGACACTGCACTGTCACCCAGTGCACCCCAGAACGCTGTCCTTGGGTTTGGGTTGGCTTCTCCCCAGCTAGACCAAGGGCTCTCCTAGGACAAAGGCCAAGTCTTACTGTTGCTCCTCTGCCTGGCTCAGTGTTTCAGACAAAGAAGAGGCTGGTAAGCCGTGTTGACCACAAACTCCAAGGACAGATGGACCCACGGCTTCCCCCTTCTTCCCTGGCCCCCCATCTAGCCGCTGTCCTCAGTATCTGGGGCCAGTGTCTTAGAGCACCTTCTCTCAGCTGTCATCCCTCTTGCCCGGGGCCTGCTGCCCTGATCCAGTGCAGGGCCGCTAATCCAGCATCCTTCCTCCAGCCCCCAAGCTCAGAGGCACCTCTGACTCGCAGCTCACAAGGATTTGGGTTCTTGCTGCTTGTTGCCGAACCGGCAGCAGATCACCCAGTGGGCTGATACTCCCCTCCGCGAACTCTGGCAGCTGTTCATTCACCTGACGGGGCCTTTTCCTCTAGACCTCACCCCTCACAGGGATGGAGAAGCAGGAGCTTGGGGAGGGCCTCCAGGTCAAACACCGAGCACGCCCCGGGTGAGGCTCCTGGAGGAATGCAGAGGCCCCCGCAGCCCATCCCAAGCCTCTTCCAAGCTGCCCGCAGACCTCCCTGGGACGGCTTCTCATGAGGGGAACACAAAGTCCTCCTCGGTGGGTTTGTCTCAGAACAGGCCGACCCACAGACCTGATGCCCCAACCCGCAGAGGGAGGATGGGGAGAAAGCTACACGCCGCAGAGTTTCCCCACCACAGTGCCCCCCATGGGCTGTGGAGGGCTCCTTCACAGGAGCTGCCAGGATGAGCCAGGAGACAGCCCAGAGGATGGGGAAGAAGCTGGTAGGTTACCTGAACTCCCTGGGCCTCAGCTGCTTCACCTGTAACATGGAAGCTGTGAGTCCTCTGCTCTCTGGGCAGTGGAGTGACCACAGGCAGAACGGTATTGGCTGTCTGCATACAGGCAGCACATCAAGAATCCCTTCCTGGTCTCCCCAGGGGCTTCTGATGTTAACAGTCTCCAGAAAGCAGCAAATGGGTTTAACCTGAACCTGAAATCCCCTGGTCCTGGGAGAACTCTCTTGGCGCCCCCGTGGTTTTTGGTGATTCGACTCAGGCTCTTCCCCTGAGATTTCCCTGCCCAGCGTCCCTTCTTCTCTCCTCCTTCTGGGCACCATGTTGTCCTAGTTCCTAAGATCTGATCTAGTTCAGATCCCACCCCAGTGCAAAGAGAAAATGTCACACCCGAGCCAGGTGCCTCCCTAGTCCAGATACCAGATTCCCTAGAGCGTGCCCAGACCTGGCCGTGTCATTCTAGACTGGCAGCTTCAGGTACAGTGGCTGGTCAGGCGGCCATCACTGACCGCACGGAGTGTTGCAGCTCTCCCCACTTCTTCCCTGTCAAACCTACCTCACTGCTCTAAGGGGAGGGTCTGCTGAGTCACCGCCCTACCTCATGCCATCATAGCGACTAGGGGCCCCTCAGCTGGTCGGGAGTAGGTAAGTGTCTCCATGAGACAGTCAGCTCCCTGGCATGGGGTCAAGGCTTCCTCGCTTAGCTCTGCACCTCAGTGCTGGCACCCAGCAGGACGCAGAGCTTGGGGAAGGAAAGAATGCCTGACTTCTAGTGCCTGCCTCTGCTTGGTTTGCCTCTCTCCACTCTGAAAGAGGCCCAGTTTTTGACCAGCACCCCAGCATGGTACCAGTACAAAGATTCTGGTACTGGATGGCAAAGAGATGGGCTAAACTGAGAAGTCTCTGGCCTTACCTGCTCTCAGACCCCCACTGCCCAGCCTCGATGGGGCCATCCGCCTTGGAGGATACTGTTCTAGAAGCGGGTCTAAGGTGGGGAGGCCTGAATGAAGTGAAACCACAAGACAGGGGGTCCAGATGGGCTGTGAGGGTTCCCCCTCAAAGAGGCCTTGTGGTGATAGGCCCAAGACACCTGCTGAGCTCCAGCCCTCAGACATGGGGGCTGTCGCTCACCTCCCCAGGAACCGAGCAGTGCTGCACCCCGGGCTCTGCTCCCCGCCTGCTTCCTTGGATGGGAGTGGCTGTCCCCATCACCCACCCTCTCTGTCCTGGTCTCTGGGCCATAGCTCTGCCCAGCCTGGCTCTGACTCCATCCGGACCCCCGACCCTGAGATCACTTCAAGAGTGAGGGGTGGAAAGGTCCCACAGAGGCTGAGAGATGGGGGTACGAAAGGCGGTGTGGCCCCCGGAGCCCCAGCTCATCCTCCCTGCTACCAAATCAGCATTGAGGACACTGTGTCCCCACCAAAGCGGAGGCCCGTTAAGTCCAAGGAGGTGAGATTGGGTCTGGATATGCAGTGAGGCCAAGGACACAGGGCTGGGGCTCAGAAGCAGAAGAATGGGGTGCTCCTAAAGGGGCAATGAGGCAGCACCTCTGGGTGCTCATTCCTGTGCGCCAAGTCCCGATGCTGAGGTCAGCCTTCCCCCTCTCCACCAAGAGGCAGTCAATGAAGACAGCTAACAGTGAAGACAAGGTGTTCACCTGCCCCAGTCTGCTCCTGCACCAGCCGGGGGCAGCACACACACCCCCCCCCCGCTCCGTCAACGCTTCGGGGCAGCATCATGTATACCCAAGCATGAAGGGGCCCATCTGACGCTTGTCTAGGAGGAGCTGGTGGAGGCAAGGGGAGGGGAATGAGAAACTGGTCCCCAGGGTGAGGCTGGGGCTAGAAGGGGTGAGCACCCCAGTATTTCGTTACCTCCATGGACTGGTCAAGGTCTCCTCCAATGTGCTGAGCCATTTTCATTATCTTTCCACGTGACCCTCCCCCACCTGCACCCCCCTGCAGTGCCGGGTACATGACACACACAGATAACGCCATCTTAAATACGGACACCTGGCTGGTGGCAAGACAGAGGTGAGGATGCCCTAGGAACAGACTCTAGGAAAATGGGCTTCTCCAGTTCACCCCCAGGAGGAGTGGGGGCAGCAAATGGGCCAGGCACACAGCAGTGGCTGGGGAGGGGCCGTTGACACAGGGCCTCTGGGACCTCTGGCTAGCTTGAATCCTGGCCTCTCTTTAAGGCCCTGAGCTATAACTTTCACAGATCTTGTTTAACTTGAGGGCGGAGGAGGGGCAGGGAAAGCGGCATTCTTCCCCATCAAAGCCAAGAGTCTAAAGTAATACTTCTGGTTGTAACTTATCCCCGCCTGTTTGTGATTATGGCCCCCTCGTCCTCCTTGAGCTCCCTGGCAGGCCGGCCCTGGAGCCCTGCAGCCTGGCTGACAGCTGACGGCTGATGGGGAGGGACCCACGCTCACATGGATAGTCTTGTCCTCGGTTGACATGACCAAAAACGTCCATCAGCCTCTCTGCTTTCAGCCGTTCTCCAGGGCAACTCCTCAAAACATTATTTTAAAAAGGGGGGGAAGTCACCCCCAACCCCTACCATGAAATTCCACAAAGCTAATCATATTCTTTGTTACCAGCACCATCTGGGAAAACAGAGCCTCCAACAGCCCCGCTCACTGATGCAAATGAAGGGGAGGGAGGCCCAGCGCTGGACCATCTTCCTCTTTTGTTACCTCCCCCACCCCCTTTAGGGGAGAACACACACACACACACACACACACACACACACACACACTCTCACTCACATATACAACTCTCATTCTCTCTCAAGGTGCAGAAATGGCTTAGTAAAGCTAAAGGCTATTTCTGACTATTTCTCAGCTGTTCTTTCTCCGGAAATTTAGTGTGCAAAGCACTTGGCCTCACAAAGCCCATTCCGAAGGTGTCCAGCAGCCCGGGAGCCCTGTGATCATCATTACAAACCCAGGGACGCCTGCAGCCAGTGACCCATTTGGCTGCTCCAGGGAACCGGCTGAAAGCTTGCCAACATGGTCAACCTCCTCGTCGGCTCCCTCGAAGACGCAGCCTGCTTTTTCTCGGAGCCCCAGGGGCTGGTGGGCACTGGAATGGTGGAGACAAAAGGCCCACTTCTGGCCTGTCTTGGTAAAAGCGGTCTTCTCTCCTGGCCACGCCTGCTTTCTGTGCTCAGAGGGCAGGAGTGACTCGCTGGAGTCACCTGGCCGGTGGCTGGCTTGGCCTAGAGCCCTCTCGCACAGCCTGGCGTCTCTGAGCTCACGCCGCTGCTCGGCCCAGCGAGACGACATCCTCGCACGGCCTCAAGTGGCCACCCTCTGACCCAGGGCCTGGTGCGGGGAGCGGGTGGCAGGACTGGCGGGGAGTCCCCGTGGGTGTGGGGGAGTCTGGGAGAAGCCTGTGGCCAGTGCTCCAGGGGCCGGGCACAGCACGGGACTCCAGGCGCCACTGTGGGCCCAGCCTGACTGCAGCAGCTCAACATCCTGCCTCAATCAAAAGACACCGAGCCCGCTGAGCGCAGAGGGCTGGGGCCGTGTGAGGGCGCCGATTCCAAGTACAGAAAACAAACGAGAAAAGACAGAGTGTCCAGAAACACAGATGGAGGCCTGGCCAACCTCAACAGCGACCTCACCACCTTCCTGGGGGAAGGAGCAGCAAAGGAGTCTGAGGAGGCAGCGACCTGCATCTGGGCGGCAACAGAGCTAGGAGTGGGGCAACAGCACCTCAGGGGAGTCTGCATTCTCCAGTGGGGGTGTCTGAAGATGATCTTGCATGGGGAGGAGTCTGCTTGAATGCGCAGGGTTAGGGGGCACCCGCAGGCAAGGCCCGAGTCTCAAGTCTGCCTCTGTTCGGCAGGTTCTATCTGTAGGACCAGGCTGGGAACCCAGGCTGGGGGAGCTGAAGAGCCTGCTGGCTCCCTCGCATCACCTGGGGACAGGTGAGGTCAGTCAAGGGCAAGGTGGGGTTTGCTCACATCCAACCATGAACTTGCTATGTGACGCTGGGCAAGTGGCTTTATTTTTCCAGGCTTTTGTTCCTTGTCTGATAAAGGAGGGGTTTGGGCAGATGGTCTGAAACGTCCCCAGCATGGTGAAGAAGGAGGATTAGGGGAACCCAGCCAGGCACTGCTAGGTGGATGCCTTCTTGCTGGCAGCCCCAGCACCAATGCTGGGTCATGTACACCTGCTCCCAGCAACTGTTTTCTGCCCAGCACAAGGCAGGTGCCTTGTGAAAACAAGCAGCTTGCCTGTCTGCACTCTCACTCTGCGGGTAAGAGAGAGTCCTAGAGTGCAGCCATCTCTAGCCATGGGGGATGAGAACGGCTGCACTCCAGTGGGTGGACATACCACAGAGCGCACAGTAGGTGCTCTGTGCTTGTTGAGTGAATGAGCAAACTGTTTCCTATGGAAGCAGTGCTGAGCACACAAAATGGGGCTAACACAGCTGAAAGACATGGCAGGAGGCAGATGGTGGCTCTTGGGTTGTATGGGTTTGGGGAAGAGGCCAGGCCAGGTCAACTTATTTGGACAGAGGAACGCAGAGTTGCTGGGCCCTGACCAGAGCTGCCCAGGCTCTGCTTTCACATTCTCAGTCCTGCTCGCCAGGGCTTTGGTGAGCAGATCTTTGGGGAGACCACAGGGCCCCCAACTCTCCAGCAGTTCGGCCCCAACCCATGGACCTGGCTGAGCTGAATGCTGGACTAAGTCATGTAACTCGACTCTTCTGTAGGAAACTGAGTCAGGCACTTTCCTCCCCTTTTGCGCTCCCCCCGACCCACCCTCGGCCCTTTTCCTACCCCAGTGGCGGACACAGCAGAGCGGACCCGGCTTCCTGCGCCGTGACCCTGGATCACACTGGGCGTGGGCTTTCCCAACAAGTGAAGACCACGCGAGGAGCTAGGCAAGCCTCAGAGTTCCCAAACCTGGGTGAACAGTACCTGCTGAAGCCCGCAGCCACCTCCCAGCTGTGCACCCTGCGCTTCAACTGTGTCTTGGAAAGACAAAATGCCAGCACCTGCTTTTGCTCTGAGACTGCACTGATGGCATGGTTTTCCATCATGCTTTATATCATAAATACACTGATTCAGAAAGAGCTCACCTAGAGACAAGGCCAAAATCCCCCACTGGCATGAGCAGACACCCCGCAGGTGACCCTGGCCTCCCTGATGGGCCCAGCAGGAGTCTACGAGAACAGGCATGCAGGGCCTAGGAGCATCTTAGAGACTCAGCGCCCCACCCAGAGAGCGGAGGGTAGCTGGCAGCACTGCCGACAGGCCAGAGGGCTCTGCCCCCGCAGCACCAAAACCCACAATCCTCAACCTCTTTAGGGTCAATGCGGAGTTCGGCTTTCTCTCACCAACCCTGGAGCCTGGGCCACCTCCCCACACTCCTGTCCAATAAAAGCTTAGGGAGGCGAATGCCTTTTAGCGTGAGCCGAGAGGTGCCTATCTAAGAAGGGATCGAGACAGCAAAACAAAACCCCAGTAACTCTACAGAGTAGAGCTCAGTTGTACATGGAAATGAAGCTGGGGGCCGTGTGAGCCAGAAGCTTCCCTATACTTACATAGATTCAACAGTTCAGCTCCCCACATGGGGAGCCCCAGGGCTCACTGGCTCTTACCAGACTTTTCCGGGTGGCTGGGTTGACTGGGTGGCCCTGGCCATTCCCCCAGGATGAGGCCTCGGGGTCCAGGTCAGCACCGGGAGGCCAGAAGATGAGGTTATGGAATCAGAAAAGATGCTGATAGAGAGGAGGGCGGTTACTTTGGGTAAACCCCACAACCACCGGCGTGATTACTGAAAACCCAACTGCTGAGGGGTGGAATCTCACCCGGCCACGGAGTAATAGACACGAGTGAGAACCTCTCAACCTGACAAACGATACTGCAAGAAAGGACCGCAGCCCAGGGTGGAACCTGTTATGTCAGCATGGAGCAAATGAGCAGCGACCCATCGCTCGCACTGGGGACAGAGGCTGCGTGTGTGCGTGTGCATGTGTGCTGGGGAGAGGACGAGGGCCTCTGGCCCTGCCTGCTCCCTGGGCCCCTGGGCCGAGGTATGTCTGGGGAGAGGAGTTGGGTTCTATGCTGGCTGTGTGGTGCAAGATGCCCACGAGGCACGTAGTGACCGTTCCATGCAGCACACGCCTGCACCTCCCAGCCTCTCCCACTTCTCTGCAGTCACTGTTCCCCGCCAGCCTCCCCCAACACCAACAGGCCTCTGTGTGTCCTCCAAGTTCCACTGGCACCTCTTCAGAGAGGTCTTCCTTGGCCACACTCCGCCACTTCTTTCACTACCACTGTGCCTGTTTATTTCCTGCATCACACATTTCAAATTCTAGAATGACTTCAGGTTGACTTTGTGACCGGCTTTTGGCTACATGTGAGCCCTTGGAGGTGGGGGACTTTGTCACCCTCTATCACCTCTGGACCCCATCAGTCAGTTATGACGACCTAGCCTCTGACAATGGCACCTGGGCCGAGGTGTGTCTGGGGAGCGGACTCAGGTCCTCTGTTGGCTGTGGCCTTGCTGGGGCCCGGGCACATGGGAGTCACCAGATCCTTTGCTGTTCAAACCAAGAAAAGCAGTACTTTGGGATGCTCATGAACAGACTCAGTGGCAGAGTGTTTGTCCCCCCAGAAGGGAAGGCACCCAGGTGCTCCCGTGGGGCTGAGGCTGGGATGAGCAGATGATCTGTAGTTGGATTTGCAAGGTCACCACCAAAACACACGTTTTGCTTGGGGATGGCTATTCAAGGAAAATGGACTTGGTGGGGTTAGGACATGACAGGGACACAGAACCATGTCAGCAACTGGCCTCTCCACCTGCCCAGCTTAAGCAGATACAAACAAGAAGGGGGGCAGGCAGTGTCCACTGCCTCACCAGCCACCTGGCAGCTGGTCTCAGGCAGTGCTCAGTGCTGACAAGTCCTTGGATGCTTCTCTGACAAAATCCTGTGCAGATCCATAACAGCTCGAGGAAAGAGTGGTTTCCAGTCCCTGGGCACTGATTGGTTCCTGCCCAGCCATCTTCTTCCCTGCCGCCTGGAGCACTGGCTTTGAGTACAGTTCTCACCCACTTATGCTGCTCACCCATGCTCCTTCCTCTTCATTCACTGCTGCCCAACTTCCACTTTCTTCCTCAGCACACACTTGCTGTCTCAGCCCCAACAGATCTAGCCCCCTGCCTGGCTCTGCACTCATGTGGAACTGGAATCCCTTTCCTCTTTTTCTACTTAACCCCTTTATTCTCCAAGATCCAGCTCAATGTCTCCAACTCCTCCAGGCAGCCCTCCCTGACTATGCCTGTTCCCCAAACCCCAAGGACTTCAATCTGTGTCATCAGCAGAGAAACCCCATGCTGGCAGGGGCTGCCCAGTCACGCACGAGAGCCCTGATTCCACGAGGGTACCTCTTCTGGGTCACCAAAGAAAACCTGACTTCTGCCTCCACCTCTTCTTTCTGCTGGGCTCAGGCAGGGACAGCTGCCCAGTGAAGGTTCCAGGACAGGAGCACTCTGGTCCCCAGCATGGACTCCTGGCCTCACCGCCTTCCAGTGAGCTTTCTGCTTGCCCCATTCATCTTACAAACCATCAAGGCAGAGAGAATCCTGAGCACACACTGACTGCAGCACAATATCTGGTCAGGTGGGGAAAGTGTGATCTCAAAATAGAAAATGACCTGCCTTGGGTTGCACGGCCAGTCTGGGGCACAGCTGCCCAAGCCCATCTATCTTACTGGTGATCCTCACGTGCTGAGAACTGACTGGGTGTCAAGTACTGCACTAAGCACAGAATTTATTTTGAATTTTGCTTATATCAACCCCATGGTTGTGGGTACAACTATCCACATTTTATAGGTAAGGAAGCTGATACTTTGAGGTCCCAAGTAACTTTCCCAGAGTCACCACTACTAAGCACTACATCAAGATTAAGGCCAGGCTTAGTGAAGCTGGAACCCATGTTTTTAATTGTGAGGCATTCTAATTCTATAATCTCATTCTCAAAACCATCTCTAGTTGGAGCCAAGGGACCCAAGATTGGGATAGATGTCTACTTCTGCCCTGGATTTATGCTCTATGGCCCTCTCCCTCCTGGCCAGCTTTGTGAAGGGGATCCGAGTTTTGTTGAGTGGATAACAGAGACAGTCTTAGGCCGCATGAATTTTGGGACTGCTGATTAGGTTGCTATAGTAGCAACACAAATGGACTGTATGCAAGTAGAAAAGAGCCATCAGTGACCAAGGCTTGCTGATGACTGGGACAGGAGAACAGTCCTAGAGAACAGTCACCACGTCTAAAAGGTGACTGGCTAACTGGAACCAAACTCTTAAAAGGCGGGTGGCAGAGTTAGGAGTGTCAGTTCACTTATGTGCAACACAGGATGCAACTAACCTGCCTTTTTAGAGAATAGTCTATTTTATCTTTATTGGGACATCTCTTTTCTGAATTAGTCTAATTTAGAAATCAGGGGGTTCCTTTGTAAGCACGTAATCTAAGCAAAAGACATAGAAGATACAGAAATTTATTTAAAGGGAAGCTACCCTAGTCTCACAGGACAGTCTACCCCTTAAGTATCCATATGCTCATATCGATTATCCTGAACTCCATAAAGGCAGGACCTAATGGGGACATACACAACCAGCACAGGGTCTGTGAAAAAGGAGGTCTTCATGAATTGTGAAGCAAGTGAGTGACTAAGTGAAAGAATACAATATATAGTGTATTTGTCCCTTATAAAAAGTCTACTTGGTATGCATCACTACCTCCTTTAACTCACGAGGAGGCAGAAATCTAGAGATTCTGACTTACAATTACACAGAAGAGCATGAAATCAGAAGCCTAGTAGATCAGTGATAAAAATTAAATGCTTGGGAATATAATAATTAAGGTTACACTAGGTAGTCCTGTTACTGTTGAGGTAGTGATTCTTTGTTCTTGGTGCAACACAATGTTGCTAAAAAAAGTAAATTGACACGAACACCATGCTTTCAGATAATTTGCCCCTCTACATCTCCTTTTTCAAAAAAATCTGCCCTCCAGCAGCCACCACTGAAGAGGTTGGCTAGGTAGCTATGTTTATACCCGTGACTTCTCTTGGATGTAGCTGATTGGCCCAGAGACAGACATCTGACCTACGGTCCATTGGCTGGGCAGGAACCAATCAGATTCAAACTTCCAATTTCGAACCCAAAGAAAGAGTGGCCACTGTCAGTTGCTAGTGGTTTTCTCCACTAGGAGGTCATGCGGAGCCTGGTCCTGACAAACCAACAACAGGTGGACAGGCTGCTGTTATGGGTCAACAGGAAGAAAAGGAAAACTGGCCTATGGCTGGGAGAAAATCACAGCTGGGCTTTAAGAACACAGGGCTCGAGAGAGACAGAAACAAGAGCTGCTGCTTTGACGTGTGCTGACTCTGACTCCCAGTCTGTGAGGCTGGAATGGACCTCCCCACCTTGGGCTTGGCTTAATTTTCCTGTAGCCTTTTATAATCTCTTGAGCAGGTCTGAGTGGATTTGTCATCTCACAACTGGGATTAAAGCATTGACTTTGGAGGGGACTGAGATTTCCAAATTCCCCCAGACTAGGTTTTCTTATCGGTACAATTTCTCACCTGGAAGGACCAGGGGAGAATACAATTCTTGCTACCACAATTCTTTAACCTCAGATTCTGTACCTTAAAGAAACTGTAAGAACCCCCCCCCCCCACCATGTATTACAGGTGTGCCAGGAGAGGAGAAGACTCAGAGAAGNCCTCAGATTCTGTACCTTAAAGAAACTGTAAGACCCCCCCCCCCCCACCATGTATTACAGGTGTGCCAGGAGAGGAGAAGACTCAGAGAAGGAAAGCTGAGGCAGGAAGAAAAATGAGCATCTATTGACTCATCTCCCCAGTTCTTCCCCCAGCCTCCTGAGAAGAAGGAAACAGTCCTGCAAAGTTGGAGGCAGCTTAGATCAACACAGAAATCAGAGCAGTTGAGCCCCTGTCATTATCACTCTGCCAGAAGTTAAACCAGGTTATGCCTGCTGGAAGGTGAAGCCAACGTGGTCTTTGAGGCAGAATAATGTCCTACAGAAAACCACCTGCGGAACTGTCAAGGGTAGAGGGGATTTCAAGAAGAAGACAGTAATGGCTTCCATGTGCCCTGCTGCCTGGCAAAGTGACCAGAGCTGCTGTATCTTGCTGCTAGATTTGTTACTGTTGATCAATGGACAGTCTTTCTGGCTGGGCCAGACTCACTCTGTAATCAGAAATGCTTTTCTTGAGGCTGCTCAGGAACCATTCTGGGTGTCTTTGATTTCTGTTCACTTACATTCCCTGGAATAGGCCTGTCCTCAGTGCCAGGTGCACACCATTCCCTGTTGAGATCTTCTCAACTGCTATTTGTCCCCAAATTCAAAGGAATAGTTAACAAAATGAACTCCCAGTACATAAGCAGGCGGGACAGAGCCAGCCTTCCATGGTGATGTCCCAGGGAGCTCAGTGACCATCCCCAGCAGCCTGTGTCTCTCTCCAGCTCACAGCATCGCCAGCTAGGGATCAGTCCATCCTCTCCTCCCCCTAAGTCATCTGCAGAGGGGCGCAATCTCAACTGCTGGACTCTAAGGCAATGGCCTAACCTCTCAGCGTGTTACGTCAGCCACAAACCTGCCTTCCATCACATGGGGCCGTTCTATGATTGCAGTGAAATGATTCATGTGAAGTGTGTGGCCAGCACCTGGTGTTTACTGTTTACTGGCTCTGAACTGCCTTGCAGACATCTCTCTCCAGACCAGCGAGATCACAGAGCAGTGGTACAACCACACCTCCCGATCACTTAGTGGCTGCGGTCCCAGCCGGGGGGTTTCGATGAGCAGGCAGAGCCAGCGGTGGCTGGGTCCCTCAGTGGACACTGGAGGGACTTGTAGCCTGATGAGAAGGAGTCACAGGCAGGTCCTCCCTCATCCCAGGTGGGCAAGGCCAGGCCCCAGGGGTGGGGTGATGCTAACTGGGCCGCTGCCCCAACAAGGCTGGTGGAAACGCCTCCACACACCCACCAAGTCCCAAGGTCAAAGACATCACAATCAGGTCTTTGTTTTAAGAGTTTAAAGGCCTCACTCACCACTCCTTGCAAAGCCAGCTTGCAGCATGCACAGTACACCTCCCCTTTCCCTACGTCAGTCCAGCTTGAACTAGGAATCCCCTCCCAAGGCTTGACAGCTTGGCTCTCTTCCTGTCTCCTTTCCACCCACTTAGTTTCTCTGGTTAAGCTGGTTGAACACCCCAGGACTCCTGAATTCTGATGCAACAGACAGTATGGGTTTGCACGTCAAACACAGCGGAAAGACAGAAAATTCCCAGAGAAATGGAGAAATCCCAGTCAGGGAAGCTCTAGCTACTTGACACCCCTGCGGAGTCTCCCACTGCGGGGTTCATACCCGGGAGAGGATTCACACAGTTATCTGCTCCAGCCCCACTTCCAGGAGTCACCAGACTACTGCCCTTTTCCAGAGGAGACCACTGAGGCCCGGAGGAACTAGGGAGTTGGAGCCAGCCAGCCAGCAGGTGGCGGGCAGAATCCCGCCCAGGGAGGAGAGCAGCTTGCTCAGAGGGTATGTATACAAACCGGCTGCTCTGGGGAGTCCCTGGAGCTCAGTCACCTGTGCCACCTCCAGCAGCCACTGAGGATTCATCAGGAGAGGAGACTCTTGAAACCCCTGCCTAGCCTAACACAAACCCCCCAGTTTATCTAGGCTCCTCCTCCCCCATTCCTGACAGGACTAAGTGTCCCTAGGGTCTGGGGTGTGAGGGGGGAAGGTTCAGGACATTGGGAGTCAGGGAGTCTTAGAGCAGCCTGGCTTCTTCCTTTAGTGTGGGGTCTCCTCTTCAGCCATCCTGGAGGGGGACCGGTACCCAGAGACAAGGGGCCCCCTTGCCTGCAGCTCTAGGAGTATGCACAGCAGTGCTGGGGACACAAAGTGGCATGCGGGACCGTGAGCTAGAATGCCATTTCTGAACAGTCCCAACCTAACGGGGAGAAGTGGGCCCACGTTTCTCTGGGCAAGCTCCAAACATCTCCTTCAGTTGGCTCCTCCAGTTCCACCATTAAAGACTGTGCGCTGGGTTCCCGAGGTGCCAACCCCTATGACCGTGCCGGCACCGTCGACAAAGGCTGAAGGTGAAGGGGCAGCAGAAGGCCAGTGTCGGCGCCTGGAGGGAGGGGTCCAGGCCTCATGCTGGGGAAATGGCCCCACCAGGAGGAAAGCTCTGCTGCCCACCGCCTTGGCAGTGACTGCAGGCCCAAGGGCAGAGCCGGGCTCTCCATGAGGGGAACGGGCCGTGAGGACCCAGGCCCAGGAGGGCGATGGTGCATCGCAGCCCGTAGCTGTGCAGCCTGGCTTCTGAGCCTCCTGCAGCAGGAATCTGAGCTGAACGTCCCGGGGAGCCGAGTGGGGTTTCCTCAGCATCTCTACAGCTACCTGCTCCCATAGGCAAAGAATAGGGGTCCAGGAACATCCCCATTCTACTCTGCTTTTTACCTCGGACGCCCCACTCTCATCTCTGCACCTCACTCTCTACCCCAAGTGGGCATGCACTGTCACCCTTTGGTTTGCCTGCCTCTCCAGGCTCAAAACATCGGAAGGAAACAGCAGCATGGGGCCGAAAAAGAAGCGGGCACGCCCCATTTGGGTGTCTCTAAACCCAGCCCCGACTGGTGCCAGCGCACAGGGGCTTCTCCCTCCCACCCACCCCGCCCCCCACAGCAAACTGAAACTAAAACACAACAGCCCAGCAGCTGTGGCCAAACTGCTGTTAGGGTCTGGGGCTCAAATGCTGACCCAGGCCCTGCCGGGGGTGGCGCAGGCCCACCCCACAGACGACAGCCCCCGGCACTCTTGCCTCTGCCTGCGGGGCCTCCAGCTGTCCAGGGCGTGGAGCAGTCTGTGAACCAGCAGTCCCTGGACAGCCCTCGGTGCAGGCCCAGACAAGACAAAGCCTTGGCTCCCGGGGTGGCTGCTGCAGGACCCACCCTGGGCCGGGACCTTCCTTCGTCCGGCCCTCGCGGGGCTCTCCTCCCTGGTCCTGGCGGCCTCTGGCTCAGCAGTGGGCAGCTAACTCACGGCCACAGGCCTCGGACACCCAGCCAGGGGCCTGAGGCCCTGAAGCCCATGGGGACATCATGGCCTCTCTTCCCTATGAGACAGCTGGGTCTCCAGCCCCAGCCTAGACCTGGGCTTGGACGACGGTGCAGGGCACCCCTGTGCAGGGAACCACCTTCTGCATGGGCCTTGAGGGCACAGGGACCCTGCATAGGGGCTGGACAGTTATGCCCAAGGCCGCCACCTGGCCTTTCATTAACACAAGTCAGTTAATTACCCCCAGCCGGGGAGACATTCTTCCACCACCAGGCAAACTGCTGGCCTGCAGCCCAAACCAACAGAGGAAAATTCAGCCTCCTCGGCCCTCTCCCCGCCAGATGGAAATAACGTATAGCTGCAGAGGTGGGGGAGGAGGACAGGAACAAAAACCAGCCCTCCGAAGAGCCAGGCCGAGCGCCGGCCGGCCCGTGGCGGAAGCACTCACCGCTTTCGTTCTTCTCGATGACATCCACCACCTCCCCGGCCTGGAGGCTCAGCTCCGAGTTCTCCTGCTTCTTATAGTTGGACACCACCACGTACTGCTCCAGGATCATGGGCTCGGCGTTGGTGTCGGCACCTGGCGAGGGCAGAAAGCACGCGGTGAGCCAGCGGCCGGCCATGGCCCCGCGGCCGGGGCGCCCTCTGTCCATGGGCCTCGGGGGAGGCTGCTCCGTCGCCAGCGCTGCTCTGAGGGGCGGCCCCCAGCCAGGGCTCGCAGTTCTCTGGCCCCGAAGGACAGGCCATATAGCAAGGCCCCACACCGGCCCGCCGACCTGCGGGGTCCGGGGGACATGGGAGCCAGGGGCAGAGGAGGGGGCAGGGAGGAGAGAGGCAGAGACGAGGAGTCGGGGGCGAAGGAGACGAGCAGAAAAAGCCTTCCGTGGTGAGTTAGTCACAGCCCAGCTTGAGGGAGCCTGAGGAGAGGCCTGGGGTGGACTTGGTCTCTCCTGACCCCTCAGCCACAGGGGCGTGAGGGGAGGGCCACAAGCGGGCCGGTGGGCGGCCCATGAGGGCTGAGGCCAGAGCGGAGGAGAGAGGAGAAGGCAAGGCAAGGAGGAGGGCTCCTGCCTCTCCTCCCAGCCCCTGTAAACCCAGAGAAAGAAAGTCGGCAGGCAGTCCTCCCCTTGGGGGGAGAGGGAGCCAGCGAGCTAGCTGAGCGGAGGAGCGCTCCACTGCCGAGCCCAGGCGAGAAGTCAAGAGGGTTTGAGGCCGCCAATCACTGGGGTTTACAGCAACCCTTAAATAGAAACACATGAGACCCATCGAATGAGGAGCCGGGGGTGGAGGCAGGGGAGGGGGAGGAAGGCTGAGACTGTTTACTTGAAACCCAAGAAGAAAGACCCAGCGCCAGGGCCCGGGAACCAGCCCCGCTGGCCCCCCCCACCAACTTTTTCTCAAGTTCAACTCTGTTCCTGTGCCCCCGGCTCCCCAAGGCACTGCCACCAGGCCCAAGGGCCTGGCACGGCCCACCAGCCCCAGGCAGACTTGCCCAGCCCCACTGGCCCAGGGGGCATTGGCGTGGCCTGGCCGCTGCCTTCTATAACACAGAAACTGACTCGGTCCCCTGTGCCGTTAGGTGCTGGCTGCAAGCTGCAATCTCCAGCCACACTCTCAGTTTCCTGGAGCCCAAGGGTCAAAAAATGGGGTTCAGCAGAGGGAGAGCATTTGGGTAGAGGTTCCGAGGAGCAAGCAAGTTTTGTGTCCTCAGCTGCTGGACCAGTGCAGCATTCCTTAAGCCGGGCTCCCAGCTAGAGCTCACCGGCTTTGGGGGCGGGACATGCGTCCACTCCTCTTTGCTTCGCCATCACATACCTCACTGGTATGGGGGTGGGAATAAAACCCCAAGACATGCCCTGCTAGGAGCTGAAAACACAGACCAGAGCCTCCTCCAGGAAGCCTTCCTAGACTACCCCAGCCCAAAGGGCATTCTGGGCAGACTTCTTAAAGCGTATCTGCCAGCTACACATCTGCGTCTTCTGGAAGGCTGGGGGTTTCAAGGAACCAGCTCGGCTACAGAAACAGCTGAGAAGGCTCCCCAGGCTCCACACGCCCCCTCAGTGTTGTAGCTGGCAGCTGCATCCCTTACACACCTGTCTAACCTGGCAGATGCCTGTGTCAGGCACTCACACATCCTATTTGGTCCTGAAACACCCTCCGTACTTTCCCATTTCTCAATTCAGAGGCCCAGTGCTCAACGCCCCAGCTCAACGGCTGCTATGGAGGGAACCAAATTCAGTATTTTAGGCTCATGCCCATTTCCCTTTCTATTACCAAACTGCCTCGATTCCTGAGTCCCGACGTCCTATTCTTCTAGCACAAGGGTCCGCAACCCGATCCCACAGGATGGCCTGGGAGGTCTTTAGAGAATGCCCATGCCGGGGTCCTACTCCCAGCGATCCAGATCTAACTGGTCTGGGCTATTCTTCATCCCCTGCCCTCTCCCTGCGGTACACAGGCATGGCCAGAGCTGAGAGGCGCTGTTCCCACACTTGGGTCTTCCCAAGTGGGGGCCCCCGCCAACCTAGGTCAGGGACAATGGGGTACAAGGAACACATTGCCCCTGGCAGTTTTCTCCCGTGAGGTGTGTACCCCGCAGCCCTGGCTCAGCCCTTTGGAGGCCCAGAGGGCCCCTATCCCTGCTGAGGCCTGCCACACGGGTGTGCACACGCACGGCCCCTCCAAAGCCAGGCCTGTATTTCAGGCAGAATCGCAGCCAACAGCTGGGCCTCAGGGCCAGCCCAGCTCCGCGCTCCATAGATGCGTCCTGCTCCTGTGCTGGCCCCTGCCAGCCGGACAGAGTGGGCAGTGCTGACAGAAGCCACCTCCTCCCCTGTCCCTGGGGGCATGGTCAGTGCCTCTGTAGTCAAGAGCACTGGTTAAGAGCACCCGCACCAAGAGGGCCAGCCCCTGCCCTGCGGGATGCAGAGGCTCCCTGTCCATTTAGTGGCAAAGGGCAACTCCAGAATCAAACACAAGAGAGAAGTTCCCCAGCTGGGAGGGAGCTCCAGACCCCAAGCTCCAGACTCGTCGCCGGCTCAGTGTGTCTCCATCAGCACCCGCTATGGGTGGGGGCCATGCCGAGGCCCTGACAGCTGCCTCCTGGCCTCGCACTGCCACACCCAGGTCCTGGGGTGGATGCCTTTCACACGCAGCAGACCGAGGCTTGAGAGGTGAGCCGCTCCCTGGAGTGGGTCACGTGGCTGGAGTGGACCCCGAGTCCACCCGAGACCGGCATTTCCACACTGACCTTCTGCACCACACATGGCCCACAGGGCCTGGGGTCTGGGCCATCGAGGGCGCCCGGCCCGGCCCAGTCCCAGGCACAGGCGGCGTCGCAGACAGGCGCATGGGCTCTCACGGACCCTGCCTTGTCTGCCGCCCATACCCGGCGCCCAGGTGGCCAGTGCTCCGCCGTGAGTCGACCGGACAGACAAACGCGAACCAGGCACACGACAGGGTGGCGTGGCTTGTTTGGAGCCCGTGTGGATAAGCCAGGCAGTGCCTCACCTCTGAAGTTCGGGGAAACCAGACAACTCAGCTCTGGAGGGAGCGAGGGGAGACAGGAAATCGGCGGCGAGGAGGAGCAGGGAGGAGCAAGCTCTGTGGCCAGAAGCGGCCACCCAGGACAAGCAGGGTGCTGGGGAGTGAGGACACATCAGCTTATTTTAATCCAAGCCAAAGAAATCTGAGGCTGTATTTCAAAGAAGGGGAAAATCCACATACCCCCACCCCCGCCCCTTGGAAAATTGGCCAGAGCTTTCAAGACTCCGGGAGAGGAAAACGTTAAAAAAGGAATACAACAAGAAACAGGCTCCAGTATTCCTAGCACGGAACAGGCAGCAGCACTTCTTGGAGGCTGCTCCAGGGCTGTGCGGCGCACAGATGGATGCAGGTACTCCGTGTCCTGGCTGCGCCCGCCCTGCCCAGCACACGCAGGCTCGCAGCGCCTGCTCTCTGGCCCGGCTCCCGGTGCCTCCTGCCCACTGCCGCCCGGGCCGGGGGCAGTCAGAGCAGGTATCCAGATGAGAAACTGCTTGCAGGCGGGCCGGTGGGTGATGTCATCTGCAGGGGCCTCTGGATCCTCTCCCAGGCAGAGCCTGGAAAATTGGGGGCTGGAGGAGTCGGCTGAGGGAGGGGGAGAGGAGCCGCCGACTTCAGATGGGAAGGCTTTGGCAGGAGCACGGGGAAGGGGCGTGCCGGTCCTGATTGCAGGGCGAGCCGGCTCTTCAGGGGCCCCTTGCGCCTTACTCAGAACCCCTGCCGGTTCTGCTGGGTTCGGTAGTTTCTAGGAGCCCCGCCACCCTCGCTCCACAGCTGCACTCCTCCACTGACCACCCAGATGGGCCTCGGCTCCTGCCTGGTCCTGGCTGCCAACTGAAACTTCTAAACGAGGCTTTGGCTAAGTGAGTCCCTGCTCTCCCACCTTCGATGGGTCCCCATCACCTGCAGAATAAAAGCCAAGCTCAAGCTCAGTCTCTCTTGCCAACCTGAGCTCCCATACTCCCGGGGACACGCCATCCCCCCGGCCCAGGCAACGTTCACGAGCCAACATGCCTGGAGCCAGCGCCACGGAGTGCTGGCCAGGGTCCTGCGGTCCCCCGAGCCTTGGCTGCGTCTCTCGCCAGCCTCAACCCACCCATCGCCCCGCACCTGCCGCAGCGCAGCCAATCGCGCTGCTTCCGTCCTCTGCTGGGTTCCTGGTGAGCGCTGCTGCCCAGTGGTACCTTAGACCGGAGAATCAGTGACGAGAGTAGACAGGCGAGGGCTGGAACCACAGGCCACAGCACAGGAAACACGACTGCCCGAGATTCATGACGCGCAAGCATGTAATTTAGCCCGAGGGACTGAGGTCCAGTCCCTCCTTTGTTCATATGGGCTCTGTGACCCTGGGGAGGACACTCAACCTCTCTGAGCTCCAGCTCCCTCATCTGTGAGCAGGAACAATGACGGTACCGACTGCATGCGGCTGTGCCTGCTTGGAATAGGGACCGGGCTAATCCCCTCCGTAGCTGCAGACAGTGTTTACAAAGCACACCAGAAATGGGAGGTTTGGGGAGAAGCATGACGGGTTTGGGTTCCTCTGAAACTCAGAGCCACCAGGCAGCTCAGAGGAAGGCGCAGGTGCCAGCGGAAGGGCAGCTCTGTCCCTGCACACGTCTCTCTCGGCCCCACCTCCCGAAGGCACTTAACAAGCTAGGGACACTCTGGGAAGACCCAGACCAAGCAGCCCAAGGCCCCAATCTGCAGCATCTCCAGCATCCGTCCTGTCTCCTCGAGCCCGCCAACATTCCAGACGGGGAAACCAAGGCCCAGAGAGAAGCCATGGCGTGGCAAAACCCTGGCCCTGGCCCTGAACCCGGCTGCTTCTCCCTGGCCCGTTCTGCCTCCTGTCGGCCACTCACGCCAAACAGCTGAACTCGTCCTAAGACATCGAGTCTTCTGGTGAAGACTTTCCTGGGCTCCCCATGTTCTCCGTGACCCCCAGCCCCTCAACCCTGGCATCCCCGCCTAGTCCCTCCAGCCCCTCAAACTGGCTCCTCCCCCTAGGCTGGCTCAGCCTGCCGGCCTCTCCAGGGCCCCTGGGAAGCCAGGCTATACGTTTGGTGAATAAAATGTATTGCTGTGGGCCAAGTGGGCGCTGGCTCACTGGCTCGGGGAGAGGGAAAAAGGGACCGGAGCCCAGTGACCAGCTCCGGGCAGCCCCTCAGCATGGTCAACATTGATGCCAGCAGCAGGGGCTGAGCCAGGCCAGGGGTCCTCGTGCCTGCTGCTTCTGCTCTGGACCTGCCCACAGCTCTGGCCCCTCCACCCCGACTCTGTTGCCTTATCTCCCAACCTGCAAGCCCAAATGGCTGCTCTCAGATTTAGGCTGAGAAGGAGGTAGCAGAAATGGAGGGGCTTTGGGAATGGAGGGGCTCCGGGAATGGAGGGGCTCTAGAAGGCCCTTCTGAGGTTCCCAGGCTGCTGCCTGCCACTATCTCCCTCTAGCAACTCAAAGCCTGCTGTCCAGACTTTTCTGCCCTCGTCCAGAAAGACAAAGGCTAAAGTGAACACCTGGCTCTGTCCAGACAGCACAGACCCGTGTCGCCGAGAGCTGTCCGAGGCAGCGGCCTGGAGGCCTCCTGAGGCCAGAGGCAGCTCCCAGCGCTGGAGGTCAGCCCCTGTGAGGCTCACTGGAGACCAGTTCCTGTGTCAGGGACTTCAGCTCCTGCTCTCAGCCTGGCTGCCGGAAGCAGGATTACGTCTCATGGCTTGTCCCATGAGGACGGACGTGTGGGTTAAGATGACGGTAAGTCCAGCAGCCCCGAGCACGCGCGCCTGCCGGCTCCCCGTGCTGGCACTGCACCCACTCCGGGGGCCCACCATCCTCTCAGGACAGCACGGCAGGGCACGGAAGAGCTGGGGGCACACGCACACTCCGGGTGCAGCTGCACATGCTCACACCGGGCTCCGTGGTCCTCATCCCCCACGGAGCTCCACCATTGGATCTGAGACCACCACGGAGCCGAACAGCAAGGCGGGGGGCATGCCGCGGAAGAGCAGGGTGGCTGCCGCACTTCACAGGGAGCATGTGGAGAGTGGCCTTGGGCACCAGCCCCCATGCATGCCCGGGACACCACACACGTGTTCATACACATGCAAGTGGCGGCAGTACCTGTTACGTCCTTCTTGGGAGACTCAGCCCAGCTGGACAGCCACACTTCCGAGTCCCCCGAGAGCAAGCGGCAGCAGGAGAGAAGAGTCAGAAGAGGAGAGAAAACCGTTAGGCAGGCAGGAGGTCCACCAGGCAAGTGGCCGCAGGCGCCGGCAGCGGAAGGCGGGGGAGGGGAGGGGAGAGGAGGGGAGTGATTTCCTGGCCCTGGGCTGGCCTGGGCGTGGGTCTGAATGATTACAGAGGCACTGGGCCACAGCCGGCCGGACAGGGATAATGAGGTGTCTGCTGAAACGCAAGAATCCTCCAGAGCACAGAGGATCCTACACCAGCCCTGCCTGGAACAGGGCCCGCGGGTTATCGCTGCCCTGCAGAAGGCAGCCCGGCCCCTTCTCGCTAGCCATGTGGGTGGATGGCCCCAGACGGCCTGGTGGCTCCAAGAATCCCCATTGCCCAGCAGGCTGGGTCTGGACCGTCAAATATCACTTGGGGAGCCCCAGGTCAGTTCCCAGCCAGGGGACACCACAAGGGCCGGAGCTAAGAAAGACTGGTCCTGGCAGATGAAAGAAACCTCATTTTAGAGTCTCACTCCCAACTGCAATGCAGAAGAACAAGGACCTTCAGGGATCAGAGGAGATGAGGGCTCTCTATTCCAGGCTCAAACCATCCTGTCTGATCTGCGCCTTAGTTCCTCATCTGTGAAATAGGGTAAAAGGTTCCTCTCCTGCTAAGAAGGAGGCGCAAAGTCAAAGTATCTAAAAGAACATGATTATGAGACGTGATAGAGTGACATCATAATGAGGCAGAAAGCTCTTAGCCTGATCAATGATATGGACATTTCTAGACTATCAGAAGGACTATAATAAAAGGCATTAATGGTCTACCCATAATATGAAGTGGCTCATTTTCTCTCCAGACAACACCTTGAGGCGGGTAGGCATCTTCTGCCCCTCTTACAGGGGAGGAATCTGAGTTCAGGCAGGGGAAGGAACTGGCTCAAGTGTCCAGGAGCACAAAGTAGCAGAGGCAGAAATGGAGCCTGATCTTGGAACACTCAGCTGGTGCTTTTTCTGTTGTAATGGTCAGTGCCTCCCAAGCCACGGTGGTGGCCGCAGTGTGCTGAATGAGAAGGACACACCGAAATGCAAGCTTGAGAGGCAAATCCTTGCAAGAATTGCTTGACCCAATAACAGACAGTGACAACAGCAACAAGTAGTAACAAAACTCAACAATGTCTAAACAGCATTTACTATATGCTAGTCATTGTGTTGACAGGTACATATAGTAACTCATTTGTTTTTCACATTAAACCTCAATGAAAAATTGCTCCCACTGTTTTTCAGATGAGGAAAATGAACCAGAGAGGTTAAGTAACTTGCCTGAGGTCACACAGCACGTGCACTAGCCATCTCTTGTGAGGACACAGAGAACAGAGTGACTAGAGTTCCACGCCACACATCACTCAGAGCACCTAGCTTTCCTTCATGCAGTGAGCCACCTAACTGCAGGCTGGCTCCTTGCGTAGAACTGAAGCCTGGTCCTTCCAGCTCTCACTGTAAGCCAACAGACAGGGGCTCTGGTGGGCAGATTTGGCTAGGCCCCTGGATTTGACCATCTGGATTTAAATCCAGACTCTGTCCCTTTAAGGAAATCATTTAACCTCTCTGGACCTATTGGTTCATTTGCAAAAATCATGATGAAACGATATTCTTACCTTCTGGGTTACTGTGAGAACTAAATGAGGTGATAGCCAATAAGTGCTTGGCACAGCCTGGTATACAGTCGGTGTTCCACAGCAGTTAGTCACCACTGGCAACATCTCCCATGAGTGTGAGCCCAGTTCTCTGGGTTTAATCAGCATTGCAAGGAGAACTAGATGGCATTTGATACTTGATGCACCATGAAAAAGAGAAGCATCCCTGGGACACCCCTAGACACCTGGCCAGCTAGAATTGGGGGTAGAGGGGCTCTGGGAGATGGCATCCTGAGACAACCAGGGTCTGTGGCAAGACCCTCTTAGCAGGCTTAGCTGTCAGCAGCCTCCTGGGGCAGAAGCTATGCTGTCTGGTAGACTGAGACAAAGCAGACGTATGGGAATGCAAACTGGTCCAACCACTATGGAAAGAGGTGTGGAGGCTCTTCAAACTACTAAAAATGGAACTCCCATATGATCCAGCAATCCCACACCTAGGAATTTACCCAAAGGACACGAAAACACCGATCCAAAATAGTACCTGTACCCCCATGTTTATTGCAGCACTACTTATAATTGGTAAGACCTAGAAACAACCCAAATGCCCCAAAATAGATGACTGGATCAAGAAGAGGTGGTAATTATATACCATGGAATATTACGCAGCAATCAAAGAAGATAAACTCATGCAATTCACAGCCACATGGATGGAGCTAGAAGGAATTATGCTGAGTGAAATAAGCCAGAAAGAAAAGGAAAAATACCAGATGGTATCACTTATAGAAAGAATGTAGGGGAAACAAACAAGGCACTAAGGAAAAAAAAAACCAATTACAATAAATAAAAAATCAAAATCAACAGACAACTATACATCTGAGACATTCCCAAGGGGAGGAGAAGGGAGAAGGGACAAAATGGGTGGGAAGAGCACAAGGGACTATGGGGATGGTGCACGGGTGAATTAGAGATGGGAATTTCACAGGCATGAGAAATACACACTGTACAAAAATGAAAAATAATGTAAAAATATATATAAAATTAAAGAAAAAATAAAACAAAAAAGACAAAGGAAACGCACCCCAAACCACAAGGCTCTAAAGGGTATGGTCTCAGTTCAGAATGTAGGGCCTCATCACTTGCTTCTGCATCTTGCTGGGGATGAAGCTTCCCAGTGCTGAACCCCAGATGTGGCCAAGTGGGCTGCCCCTCATCAAAGCCCTTCTCAGCTCCATCAGGTCTCCCCTGGCCCTGTGGATACCCACATCTCTCTCCATCTCTGCTGCCTTTGTTACTCTCTACATCTTCCTTTTTTGGTTTCTTTCTGGGTTTTTTAGGAGGGAAGCTTTTAACCCTAACCCTAAGGGAAATTGTTTCATTTGGGCCTGGAGACCCAGGAAGAACTATTCTGCTAGAAGAGGGGTCGGCAAACTTTTTCTGTAAAAGGCCAAAGAATCAGTGTTTTGGGCCTTGTGAGCCACATAGTCTCTGTCGAGAACTCTCACCTTTGCTGTTAATGCAAAAGCAGTGCTGACTGTCCATAGAAGAATAAATGGGTTGTATGCCAAGAAAGCTTTCTTTATAAAACTACATAGTAGGCTGTGGGCAGTGATTTTCCAGCCCATCTCTGCTAGAGGTGAGAGCCATCAGAGAGGGTGAGCTGTTGTCTTTATCAAAGGGGAGAGACTCCCAAGCCCTAGAAGAGGGAAGTGGGGACCCTCAGCCCACCTAGAATAAATACTCATAAGGTCTTTGATGCTTGGGTGATGTTTTTCAAAAATGATCTGGAAGGGTCTGCTGCTCTTCCAGGTCATTGGGGCAAGGGCATTTGAGCAGGTTTGGGGAATGGACAGGGAAAGACCCTGATGAGTGTGGAATACCACAGACTCTTGCCTGTCTCCTCCTTCCCTCCCCCAAGTAAGCAGACTTTCCCTTCTTTCACCAAAGGAAAATGGGAAGAGCACCAGAAATGAGCCTGCCTTTTTAAAAGAAAAGGCTTTTTAAAATCATGATTTATTTCCCAGTCCCATGGAGCCACAGAGTTAATTAATCCAGTTCTGCTGCTCTCACCCCAAATTTCCCCCCTTTGGAGTGCCTCCCCTGCAGTCCACACTCTCAAGAGCTCTCCCAGGGTGAGGACACCCCCATCCCCACCCCCTGCCTCGTTACAATGAACAGAGACAAGCCCCTGGCTCACAAATCCTGACCTTCTGGCCAGCAGGCAGATGGGGCTGATGGCTCAGGGCTGGAAAAATGGAGAGACGGAGAGATGGGGTGAAGGAGCAAGAGGCAGGCGCGGCCAAATGAGCAGCTGTAACTGATGCAAACCAACTGCTTCCTGCCCTCCCCACGGTGCCTACCCCCACCCCTCTGATAGAACCAAGGGCCCCATCGAGCAGCCGTGGGACCTGGGGGATGGGGAGGGGCCCTAGCCTGGGAATCTGCATGACTGGCTTTGAGAATGAGCTGTGTGAACTCAGGCAAGTGACTTGACATCTCTGAGCCTCAATGCTCACATCTGTTCAATCAAGCATTTGGGCTGCATGATGTCCAAGGCACATATGTTTGATGTTCTAGACTCTTCCAGGGGAAACTTGCTAGTCTCTATAACACAAGAGCGCCACAGCTGGGGTTAGCCTCTACAGAGAAACTGACCACTATTCCAGAGAAAACGGCTTGAATACAACATGTGGAGCTCAGGTGAAAGAAGCAGAGGAAGGTGCACAGGACAGAGAACTGGAGAAAAACCAAACAAAATCCTGGTTCTTGTGCTTATTCTGCTCTTAGCTTGCTGACTTCGGGTACTTGAAGCAAATATCTGAGCATCTTTCTTCTTCTCTAAAATGGGGATAAAAATGCCTTCCGGGCCTCCCTGGTGGCGCACCGGGTTGAGCACTGCACTGTGAAGCATCAGCTGCACAGCAGTGCGAGTTTGATACCCAGCCAGGGAGGGGACCCACATGGTGTGGCAGACCTCTCCTGCCTTGCCCGCTGCTCCCCTCAGCAGTGTGTTTTGATCAATCTGCCTGTTCTGCTCCCCGCCCTGTCTCTGGTGAATCCTCTCACCTCCCGTGACTCTGGCCTGTACCCCAGCTCTTATATGCATAAATAAATAAATCTTTTTTTTTTTTTTTAAATGGCTTTCTGTGCCTTCTTTGCAGGTTTGTTTCAAGACTGAAATGATGCCTAATGTCTGGGCAAGGCTCTCAAGGGGTAGGGATTGGGCTTCTGGGGCACAGAAGGGAAGGGGGTGACAGGGGCCTCCCCTGCCCGCCCCCACAGTACTCACATCCCTGTACAGCCCAGCCCCACTGGGTTGTCAGACCTGGGGATCCAGGCCCAGAGGGAACCAGGTGCCTGCAGCTCCTTGCCTGAGAACTTAGACCTGACCTGATTCTTGCTAGGTGCCGGCGATTGAGAAGTCAAAGCTAACACTACGGGCAGCACCGGCCTCAGCACACTCCTCCTGCGTGCCCAAATGCTCCATAAAAGTACCAGGGAGACCGAAGATAGAAGAGACTCTTACAGGTTTGTGATAAAGTCTCTGTCACCTTAAGTCACTGGACCTGAACCAGAGCAGCGAGAACTGGGTCCAGCTTACCCACATCGAGTCTCACAACATGTTTCCAGGAGTCCTTCCGTGGTGTCAGGCAAGTTCCACCCATCCAAGTGAATAAGTCCAGAGTGGGCCGAGAGCCCAGGAGGGAGACAGCCAACAGCACAAACTCCACAGAGAATAAGCGCAACCCGGGGACCGGGGCAGAGCCTCTGCCTTATCAGCTGACCCAGCCCACACCCTGCTCTCCAGGGAGGGAGGAGAAGCAGGCCAGGCAGGGCCCCTGCATGGAATGAACAACCTCTGCGTCCCCCCATTCTCCAGCATCTCGGTGGACTGAGCCCAGACATCTCCCTCTTTGGGGGTTTTATTGTTCTTACCTCACTGCAACCTTGAACCGGTTTCTTAGTATCTGCTGTTTTCTAGTCTTTTCTCCCCTTGTGTACAACCAACCCTTGCCACATTAGGTTTCCATGCTGCTTTTCTGCAGGGTAAATGGAAGTGATCAGGTTTTTTCTGCCCTCCCACCATCAGCATCAATGATTGACATCTGTGGTCTTACACGCTCCTGATGGAGGCACGTAGAGGAGGGCGTGGGTGTGAGTAAGTGGGTGCACCTGAGCTGAGAGACCGAGCATGAATATCAGGAGCAGAGCCTAGAGGATGCATAGAGGCAGAAGACTGCGCTGCTGAGTTCAGCAGAGACCAGTGAAGAGGCCGCAAGAGAATGCCTGAGAGCCCAGAAGGAGCAAAGATACGCGAGGGGCTAGGAGGCCTGCCAGCCCCCAATGCCTGGCCTGCCTTGCACTGGTTGCCTCATGACAAATGCTGTAGAAGGAACATTAAAAGCCTGAAAAAGCCACCGAGGGCTCCAAGACTCTCCTTTACCCATTTGCCTGGATCCACAGAGAACCTGCCTTGCTGGCACAACATTTTCCTTTTTGAACGGGCCACCAGGAAACTCAGCAATTGCTTTCAGGCTATAAAGGGATTAGGGCCTGACACCTGCTAGCACCGTTATTTAACAGGAGAAGGAACTAACTACCTTTCTACGAGCAGGGTGAGCTCCCTGCTGCAGCCTCAGCACTGACGTCGGCACACAGGAGCTCAACTCTTCACCACAGCCCACAGGGCCACAGTCCGGACAGGGAAGCGGCGTCCTTTACAAACAAGTAGTCGGGCTTACCAGATACGCACTCGGCGGGGCCTGAAATTCTGCTCAGAGTAGCAGAATGAATGTGACAAGAGTGCCACCCGGGAAAAGCATGACACGAATTAAGATGGCCAAGACAAGAAAACAAGCGAGCACACGGACCTCCCGTTGAAAGTCACGTGGGGCGAGGGGCTCCAAGCCCACAACTGCTGGCAGCTGCTCACAGGGGCTGCTCTCGGAAGCGGCACGAGGGCGCACAGCAGCCCCGGCTCATCGTAAATACTTCTGACACTGAAGGAACTCAGGCTCCTGGGTGGGAGGGGCGGGGCTGAGGGGTGCTGGCCGCTGCAGCAGCAGCTCAGACCTCTGGGCCTGCCCCCGGCACGTGCAGGCTGCAGGGCGCTGGCCTCGTGTGGGAGCAGCTGTACTGTCCACTCACAGGGCCCGCGCTGGGCTTACGGCTCTCCCACCCGTCGTCTGGGATCGTCGATCATTTATGAACACGAGGTCCCATAAATGATGTATCTGGTCCTACCCAAGGCTTGGGCTCCGGCCCACAAAATTCTTAACTAAATAAAAGTGCTCAAGAAGAAGTCTCTTAGGGCTGACTTCCTGCCAGGTGTCATCTTTTATTTTTTTTTTTAAGGATTCATTTATGTATACAAGAACTGGGGTACAGGCCAGAGGTAGAGGTAATCAGAGGATTCACCAGAGACAATGGGGAGCAGAACAGGCAGATCAACTGAAACACACTACTGAGGGGAGCAGGGGCGAGGCAGGAGAGGTCTGCTGCACCATGTGGGTCCCCTCCCTGGCGGGGATCGAACTCATGCTGCAGTGGCTGCGGATGCATCACAGTGCAGTGCTTAACCCCTTGCGCCACCAGGGAGGTCCCCTGCCAGGTGTCATCTTAGACAGAAGGCAGATCCTGAATGGGAAGTCAGCCATTGTTTGTCTCCATGCCCCACTCCCCCAGCCCCAGCCCTGAGTCGTCCCCCCAGTCTCTGGTGTCTTGGTGGTACTTCACAGGCTAGAAGGAGCGCGCGGTGAGTCAGAACCAGAGAGGGAAAGAAATCTGTGCAAGATCACACAGGTGAGAGCAGAGCTGGGGCTAGATTACACCAGTTTCCATCATGCACTCACGCTAGGTGCCACGCAGGGCATTTTACGAGCACTATCTAGTTACTACAGCCTGCGTTTCATGGATGACGGGAGTGGGGCTCAGGAGACTCAAGATCCTGCCAAAGCCCCAGAGCGAGGAAGTGGTGGGCAGACTTGAGCCGGGGCAGAGCTGGTTGGGAATCGGGAGCGAAGGGACCTAAATGAGGGACTTTATTCTCTGGATTCTCCCCGCCTGTAGGCCAAGCAGGAGCATTCATTTCTGCAATGCTTCTCTTTATAAGTGCAGGCATCTTTCGTTCACTCAGCAAGAAGGGGCCATGGAGGCCACCCAGCCCGGGGCAGGAATGCTCCGCTGACCTCGGCTGCGGTCAGAGTACAGTCAGCTTCCAGGCTCAGGTGGAGACTGGGTGGGGTGGGGGCTGGGCCCGGAGCCACCCCACAGCGTCCTCGGGAGGACATCCAGGGCGACTCCCTAGAGCTAGGACAGCCCAGCCCAAGTGGGTGGACGGGAGGGGCCTATAGGGGGTTGCACGAAAGCAGGTCATGGGCCGGTCCACCACACTCCCTCTTCCCTGCTGAGAAGGCCAGAAGCTTCCAGTTAAAGACAGGGGCTGCGGTTAGTCAGAGGTGCGTGGGCAGACAGAGGGGCGCTGGCTGGGGAGGCGGTGGGGTTCTGAGCCTCCACTCCCAGCAGCTGCTGCCTGACCCTGTGGCAGCCCCTCAGCTTGTGGCCTCCCCCTCACTTCTCAGGTTCTCCTCTCCCCATGTAGGGGCGTTGGTGCACAGAAGAGACAAGTTCAACACTTTCAGAGCTCCAGGACCGCAGCCACCCCCATTCCTGGGGTGGTCTGCCTTGGTGGTCCTCTCCCACTTGCTGGGGCAGGCCCCCTCTGGCTCCCCCACCCACCGGCTACCCCAGCCAAGGCCGGATCTTTGCGGATGAGGCAGCAGCAGGGCAGGGGCCAGCCGGCAGGATGGAGTGAGAAGTGAGTAACCGTGGGGTCTCCAGCCCCCCGTCCTGCAGCCCGACCCCCCCTGGCTCAGTCTCCGTGCCGGCCGGAGCGAGCGATGGCGTCAAAAGCAATGGACACAGGGTCACACCCCCAGGCCAGAGCTACAGAGAAATGGAATGTCTTGTTTTCTCCAGACCGGACTCGTGCTCTCAGATTACCAGTGAGTCAACTGCCCACTCTTTAATGAGCATTTACTGAATGCACAGCAGGGCCTGGCTGTCACCAGCGCCTCACGTCTGTCTCCACGCTTCAGAGCCAGGGATGCAGCATAACAACCATGGGCACCCTCGCAGGGGCCTGCTACACTGGGCACCTCAGAGCTTGAGGACGCAAGCAGGTTCTGGCCTCCTCGTGCACCCGCCTGGCACTGCCGAGGCGGTGACAAAAGCACAGCTTCGTTCTGCGTCTGCCCAGACCCAAGCAGGAGGCAACTGAAGGAACCGAGGACAGTGTGGGAAGACATGCAACGGGGCTGAGTCCCGGAGGCCTGGAGTCGGGGCGGGCTGGCGAGGACATCTGGATGAGCAGGATGGGGGTGGGGGAGGGGCAGGGGCCAAGAGCAGAGAACTCCTGGCTGAGGTCGAGGGTGATCCACTTCCCAGGTTCGCCACCCGCTGGTCCTGCCCTGCGCAGGCTCACCCTCCCGGCCACTGCGGGGGTGAGCTCCAGATCTGTCAGTGCTGCAGCCCCAGCAAGGGCCTCGCACATGGCAGGGGCCTAATGCAACTTGTTACTGGTCTCTCCAATCAGACCAGCGTCCCTTCAGGGTCCTAACTCTGTGAGCACACAGCAGGATTGCCCGCTGCATCCCCAGTGGCTGATGGAGGGACAGGTGCTCGTGGCCTCAGGTCTAAGGGTTTCCTGGGGAAACGAGGCCCGGCTTGCCCCTGGCCAGGGCTCTCTGGCACCAGGGTGTGCCTGCCCTGTTTCTAGTGGTGGTTCTGGCTCTCGAGGCACTGCGGCTCTTCTCCGCCCGGCGAGACTCTGAGCCTGGCTTGTCTGGGCTGAGTAGTTCCAGAGCAGCTCCAAGCCCAGGGGACATCCCCGAGAGGCCGCTGGCTTCTAGCATCTGCTGCCCAGCCCTTCAGAGAGGTTTGTAAAAAAATATATCCATAACCAACAGCCTTGTGGCAAGATGGATGTTGCAGGAAATGAGAGTCTGAGCAAGAACAAGTGGCTTATCTACAACGTCTGGTGGGAGCAGGCTTTATAGGGTTCAGGCAGCCCCCCACAGTGTGTGCTGGAATCCCTGCACCTCCCTGCGCCCCAACCTTCTTCCACCCTGCCTGGGTCTGGACCAATCCCCTGAGCTCTCAGATGCCACGTAAACAGAGCAGCAGGCTTGGGAAATCCCCACATCTGGCTCTCACGTGACCAGCTATGCCCAGAGGGCCCCAGCTGGGAGGGTCCAGCTCCTGGGGAGCTCCCCGTTAACCCTTTGGTGCCACCGCTCAGGCGCCTGGAGAGGAGGCAGCAGGAGACCTGCTCCAGGACCTGTCTTGGGCTCCTGCACGGCACAGAGGGGGCCGCTCCCCTGACCGCTGCTGGTCTGCAGGGGTGATCTGAAAGGGCCACGCTCTGTCAGCCCTGCTCAGTCAGCCCCTGGGGCCGCCCACTGGCTGCAGAGTCCTTCCCCAGGGGCCCAGCCAGGTACTTAACGAGCACCTCCTAGTGCTGCCTGGCTGGGGGCCAGGCTGTGCAATCTTCTGGAACTAGGTTCACGCCCCCCTTTCCACAGGAGAGACCACACGTCCCCCAGGAAGCCACTGGAAGCCAGAGACCACCTAATGATAAGGTCAGAGGCAGGCTCTGGGGAAGTTCCTGTGGCCCAAGTGTCTGTACTGAGTTTATCGAGCTTACTCAGCTTCATCAGCACTAACCAGCAAAGGAGTGGCCGTGTGCAGTGGCGTCGCTGGGGCAGTGCCGCCCGTCGGGACCGGAGGACAAGGCTCGGCCAGCTGAGAAGACATGGCATGCTTGGACGCTGGCGTTGAGACTGACCAGATGCTCTTGGCATGGCTACTCCTCCCTCTGATGTGCAAACCTCAGAGAATGGGGTGCAGAGCCTCACCAGGCATGCCCCCCACGAGGTTCCTGCTCACTCTGCCCGCCCCCGACGGCGCACTTGGGCATGGCACTGTGACTGCTGTTTCCTTTCGTCCCTCTCCGACCCAGTGGGAGTGCGGAGGACAATGCCCCGTCATCCCCGGGTTCCCACTGCAGAGCCTGGCAGAGAAGGCACCAGAGGTTTGCTGGGCACACCTGTCAGACAGCCATGGGCGGAGCTGGAGAGCTCAGCGCCCGGTCTGGCAGGAGCCACCTAGCCCGAGGAGCCGGCACCCACGCGGAAGCCTGCTCCGACCAACTCAGCCTTCCAGGGAACCCCGGGCCCGGGAGAACGGCCACTAGTGTTGGCTTGTGAATGCAGAGCACCTGAGGCGTCCAAGAAGCTGGGACAAGTGGCCTCTTCATCAGAGCCCAGCGAGAGATGCAACCGGGCAGCTGAGGGCGGGGTCAGGAGCCCCTGGGCCCGAGAGAGGGACGTGGATGGCGGGAAGCTGACAGCCCCAACTCATGTCCCCCCACACCAGGGATGTTAAGCTCTGCATGTTTGCAAAGTGTCCCGGGGGGCTGCAAGTCAGTCCTGGCTGTCTCTTGCCACTAGCCTCTCACCACTGCTTCCCAAGGACCTCAGCCTCCTGGCAGGGACAGTTTATGCAGCCAGCCCTGACGCTCACCTCGCTCAGAGGGCAGAGGTGGTCCAGCGCTGAGTGGGAGACCCCGAAGACAGGGAAACACAGCGTGCGGACTCTGCGGGCGCTTTCTCCTAGGACGCCACCCCAGGCACCGGGAGCAGCCTCAGGAGGAGGCGGGAAGTGAAGGGCCTTCTGCACGGCCACCTCCAGGTCTAACAGGAATGAAATCCAACGTGGACAAAGCGCCTCTTCCTAGAAGGCGCCTGGGGCATACGTGGCAATGACAAGACTCAGGGCAGAGCAGAGAGCGTTGGGGAAAAGCACTTGTTTTTTTTTCCTGTAAGCATCTAAGTTTTATGAAACTTTGGAAAATTTTTCTTTGTCTACATGTTTCAAAACTGATGGATTACAAAAATGCCACGCGCCAACTCAGTTACACCCGCCACATTGCTGTTTCTAAACAAAGGAACTTAGATCAGAAAAAGGTGCTAAAACAACAAATAATGCACATTACCCCGCTCTGTGTTTTCCACTGGCTCCAGCATTACTGGAAAGGCTGCCTCTCTTGTCACATGTCTAGAAACCAAAACGCCAAAGCAAGGAACAAGCTGTTTTCTGGCTGGGCCACCACGTGGGTGCCTTCTCTCCCAAACACTAAACCGCACAGAAATAAGAGGCAGGTGGAGCGTCTCATTTACTGCTTCCTGAGGGGACCGGAGGGGAGGCCAGTGGCCTGTTCACAGTCATAGTCATTCTCCAAGGCCCCAGGCTGGGCAGGTGTCAGTTCTGTCTTCTAGCTGGTGACCCTCCCAGGTTGGCCCAACCCCAATGGGGAAGACAGCGAAACACACCTTCAAGGAGCAGCCCCACCTCGGCAATCACAGGGCCACCAGCCCTTCTGCCACCTCCCTGCCCTGACCCTGGCACGGTCATCAGCCACAGGACAACCCATTGCTGCTTCGGTGTCAGAATCTCCGGGGAGGGGAGACTCTCAATGCCAATCTCTGGGTGCCACCCCCCAGACACCTGTCCCGTAGGGCTGGCCAGGGCCTGGGTCTGCACCCCATGAGCAAGCTGGCACATGTTCCCTTTCGGAGTCCTTCTATTATCTTAGCAGAAGTGGGATGATAGGAGGGTGGCAGGGGTGTGGGTACCAGAGCAAGAGGGCGAGGGAATCAAGGCTCCCTACCGGCTGGGGGCTTCCTGCCGGGGGTTGATAAGGGATGCCAGGGTCATGGGGCCCTGCCTTCGCCTGCCCTGCTTCGTGTGTGTCCAGGCCAGTAGGGCACTGGGCTGCACCGGCACTGGCCGGGATTCGTGGCACAGACAGACACACGCGTGAGCAGCGCATTCACTTTCTCCATGGCCTCAGAGCCACATGGGCTGGCCGCGGGGCTGCCAAGTTAATGAGCCTCCTTTCATTTCCAATTAGTTGGCTTTGAACACCATGGATGACATCAGGTTGAAGACCCAGAGCCATGAAAATAAAAGCCGTTCGAAAACACCAGCCCGGGGGAGAGGGGCCAGAATGGGTAATGCCTCCCCAAGACGTGCTTGTTGTCGGTGGGGCCTCTGGAGGGGGCCAGGGAGGTCGTGGCCGTATCTGCTGAGCAGTCTGTGCCTTTCGCTGGAGATGGGTGATGTGGACAAGCAAAAGCCTCGGAAGTTACTTTGAAAAGTCTTGCTCAGAAACTCTGAGGCTGCCTTTCCACGCTCACCTGTCCCCTGATCCTTTCCACCAGACTGGGCACCTTCCCTCAAGCTCCCCAAGCTCCCTCCAGCCTCCAGGTCCCTGTGTGTGCTGGGCTGGGACACTGAGCAGGGGAACCTGGGCCGAGCAGGGTCCACTGAGCTGGCGCCCAGTTAGGCTGACCACTGGCGGAGCCGTGTGGACCTCTCACATCAGCTTCGTTCGTGGCGCTTTGGTCACAAGCTCCGGAAACCCCTCCTTAAGTGACGTGTTGCTTCTGCCACAAGTGCCTTGGGGGTGGTGATCCGGTCACCCCTCTACTGCTGGCAGCCTTGGGCTGCTGTGTCTCTCTGAGTGTAGCCCTAGGCGTAAGCTGCATTCACTTAAGTGAAGAGCAGACAGCTCAGCGCTGACTAGTGGTCTTAAATCAGTGGCTTCAGTTGCACATGGGCCAGGATATGGTCAAGATAGGGAGAGGAGGCCTCCCTGGTGGCGCTGGGGGTAAGCACCACACTATGAAGCATCTGCAGCCACTGTAGCATGAGTTTGATCCCCGGCCAGGGAGGGGATCCACAAGCAGACCCCTCCTGCCTCGCCTGCTGCTCCCCTCAGCAGGGTATTTCAGTAGGTCTGCCTGTTCTGCAGCCCACTCTGTCTCTAGTGAATCCTCTCACCCCCAGCACCTGTAGCCTGTACCCCAGTTCTTGTATGCATAAGTAAATGTTTAAAAAAAGAAATGGAGAGGAGAGGTGTAGGCTCTGCAGCTTACAGCACTTGGAAGGGGAAGATCATTCACTGAGGCAGTTTTCCAGTTTTCCACTTGGGGACGTGAAGGTCAGAGATGAGGAACTTGCCAGTGAGCAAACACACAGCAGCAGCACCCTACGCTCCTCTCAGTCTCCCCAGGACACATCTCCAGCCGCTCCCTTGGCCGGCCACCTCTGCCCTCTTCTGTTTGACTCCCACACTCGGGCAGCACAACTCGTCCTGCCCTGTGACCCGTGCTGAGTCCCTGACAAGGCGCCACCTTCGGAGCCAGCGGTGGGCTCTGTGGGCTGGGGGGTCGGCGATGCCCTGGAAGAGGTGCACCAGCCTGGGGGTGCCTGCCCTGGGGAGGGGAGCGGAGGTGGTCGTCTCATCCACCTCCTCAGTGTGGGGTCAGCAGAGAGCCGCTACGCTCTCGTCCTCGGGCACTGTCCCCATTTCTTGGAGAGGAAACCGAGGCACAGGGAGTTGAGGCTTGTCCACAGCCACACAGAGCTGAGACAGGGCTGGCACACGACACGCGGCATTCGGCTCCAGAGCCCTTGTTCTTGACCGCAGAACACTCAGCACAGCTGAGTCTGGGTTTCGTGTCTCCTGGGGCCAGGTGCACGGCTCACGGGCTGGGAACCAGCACTTCAGGTGGGTTGTTTTACTCTCAAAGATGCCTTCTGAAGGAGGGCTCCTTTTAGAACTTATCAATAAACACAACAACAGGCCTCCCTAGTGGTGCAGAGGGTTGGGCACCACACTGTGGGGCAGCCACGGCACAGCAGCACGAGTTTGATCCTCAGCCAGGGAGCTGACCCACATGGTGCGGCAGACCTCTCCTGCCTGGCCCGCTGCTCCCCTCAGCAGTGTGTTTCAGTCGATCTGCCTGTTCTGCTCCCCACTCTGTCCCTGGTGAGTCCTCTCACCTCCCGTGACTCTGGCCTGTGCCCCAGCTCTTGCATGTATGCATGCATAAATAAAATCTTAAAAAAAAAAAACAACAACATCAGAAGCCTGTTACTGGAAGCTCACTAGGGCCAGGCCCTCTGCTTACTCAGTCCTTACATCTAACAAGGCAGGCTCTATTTTCACCCTCATTTTCCAAAGGGAACTTGAGGTTCAGAGGTTAAGAACTCATGAGCAAAAACATGGAAGAGCTGGACTGGAAATCTTGATGCCTAAACCCAAACTCTTAACCCAGCAACATGCTTCTCAATGAAGCTACAGCTGATCTCATTAACTCCATCCAAAAATGTAGATTTTATTATGACTAAAATGGAAGTTTTCAGAGCTAATGCTTTTCCAAAGAAAACGAAAAGTAAACAGAATTTCATTGGGTAACATCAGCCCAAAGAACAAACTTGCAACACCCCTGAACAGCCTCTCTTGCACTGAAACGAACTGCAGCTCATCACAGGCCTCCTGAGTGGCAAGGAGCCAGAGCCAGCCCAGCAAGGAGGATGCTACGGGAGCTGAGGCCGCCTGCGCCACCTAGTGGCAAACTCAGAACTCCCCAGTCGCATGCTCTGGAGAAGAGCCATTGCCAGGGGCCATGGAATCTTCAGGAACCAGAGAACCCCGGCCAGGGGAGCCTGCTCCAGCCGGCTCTGAGCAGAGGTAACACACACCTTGGAGGAGTTCATCAAGTCAACAGTGCAGGCCCTTCCTACTGCTAGGCATCACCTCCTTGAATCTCTGCACCTTCCTGCTGGCCGTGGCTAACACCGCCATGCCATTTTATAGATGGGAGGGCAATTCTGTGTGTCAGCCTGGCTATTACAGTCCTGCTGTCCAACCATATGCCGCTCTAGGTGCTGTGGGTGTGATAAAGTCCACGTCAGTTGATTTCCAGTGAGACTCTGCTAGATACTCAGAGGGTGGGCGAGTGGGGGGGTGCCTGAATCAACCAGCTGCGTGGTCTCAAGGGAAGAACTGAGGTTTCAATGAGGAAGACATTTCACCTGTGGACTGCGGCGCTCACCTGTCCTCGGATTTCAGATTTGCTAAGCCAGCCCCACAACTGCGCCAGTCACTTCCTTGCAGGAAATCTCAATGCTGGTTCTGTTTCTCTTGTTGATCCCTGACTGACACAACAGAACAGGTGAGATAAATGAGCTCAGGTGAAGTGACTGGCCCGAAGTTGCATGACCGGCAGGCTGCAGGGCTAAGAGCCCTGGCATCTGACTGGCACTTCCCAGCGCCCACAGCCAGACACCACAATCCTGCCCCACTACCCTCCACGCCGGCTGGAATCCTCATCATCTCTCTTGTCTCTTCCCCTTGTCAAGGTCCATTCACCAGCCAGAAAATCCTTCTAAGATCTGAACCAGAGCATGTCCCTGAGTGTTTTCTCAGAACTCTTTAGTGGCTCTTCATCTGAATCAGTTAAAGTCAAAGTCCCTCATGTGGCCTACAAGGTCTGTGCTGCCTCCTCCACCCCCGGCTATATCTCTGCTCTTGCCTCTACCACTACGCCCTCTCCTATTTTATACTCCAGCCACAAGTGATAAGCAAGCAGGCCAGCATGCTCGCACCCCAGGGCCTTTGCACCTGCTATTCCCTTGGCCGGGACTGCTCTTCCTCAAGGAACCTCACCACTCTCACCTCTCTCTAACAGTTTAACATGGTTCATCACCCAGAGCAGGCTGCTAACTCCTGCAGGGCGGGGATATCCCTTATCTCTACCTGGGACACAGATAAGAAGTGAGAAAACCCACAAGATAATTTGAGGGTGGTCAGTGAAGCCAGCCCTTCAGGGAAGAAGATGGGTGACTTAAGGGGGGTAGTGTCTCTGAGGTGAAAATGAAGCAGAAATCTTAACAAACTCAGGGGGAATGATCAGGGAACAACAGTGTAGGCAGAGGGAACACCAAGTGCAAAGGCTGTGTGGTGGAAATGAACCTGATGTATATAAGGAATGGAAGGTGACTGGCACAGCTGAACAGAAAGTGCTGGGGTTGGCGAGGCACTTACAGTAGAGGGTATAAGCCCAGGGGGGTGGGCAGGCAGTGGCCAAAGCACACGGAGCTATATAAGCTGGGCTAAGGGTGGGAATTTATGCAAAAAGTACATTATTTGATAGCCATTTTGAAGAGCTCACTCTAGCAATGAGATGGAAACAGTCTGGAAAAGCAGAGAGGCCAAGGGAGAAGCTGGGGTCTTCCTGCAGAGACAATGGGGGCTCCCAGTATGGTGTGATGGTGGCGGCTTGGAGAAGTGGATAGAGCCACAGTCAGCAGGTGAGAGAAGGGAGGCGTCAGGGAGGACTTGAGGGTGTCAGGCTCGAGCAACAGAGTGAATGATGCCAGTTACTGGGCTGGGAAAGACGCTGGAGGGAGCAGGTGACCGCGGGGCGGGAGCAGAGACAAACCTGAGGCTACCCTGTCCTCCAGACCACCAGTCCTGCCTCCTCCAGTGGCTGTAAGTTGCCTGAGAACATTCTTCCTGCTGACTCCACCCTCCCAGGCTCGCCTTGGCTCTGTGCTCAGAAGACATCCCTCCAAGAGCTGGGGCTTTGGGGACCAACACGTGAAAAGTAAGAAACATGCAGAAGCCCCTGGCTGGAGCATCCCCAGGAAGCGGCACCAGCTCCAGTGCAGCCGGGGGACCTAGGCCTGGGCTCAGCTCTGCACTCTGCAACAGCCTGTGGGCAGCCACCCTTGGAGCCTTGATTTCTCATTTGTCAGACAGGAGCCCACGGCCCACCTGCAGGCTGGCTCTGAGCAGCAAACGAGGAAACATGCAAAGTGGCTACTAGCACAAAGTAGCCGCTCGTGAAAGCATCAAACCAGCAGCACTTTCCCAAGATTCTCTAGGTTGCAGGCAGTATCCTATGCAGGAGAACATATCAGTTTATCGAATCTTTGTTTTACCCATATGAGCTGTGTATTAGCCAGAGTGCTCCAGAGAAACAGAACAGGATGCATAGAAAGAGAAAACGGGAGATTCATTTTCAGGAATTAGCTCACCGATGGTGGGGGCGTGGTGATTCCAAGATCAGATGAGATGGGCTGGGCAGACTGGGAAGGGTTGCAGCTCAAGGCCAAAGGCGGTGTGCTGGCCCATCTCCTAGTTTGGGGAAGGGCAGTCTTTGTGCTGTTAAGACCTTGGATGAGACTGACCCACATTATGGAGGGTCATCTGCTTTCTTCAGACCCCAGTGACCCCAATGTTGGCCTTATCCCTAAACACCTTCACAGAAACATCCAGAGTAATGCTCGAACCAAATATCTGGGCCCCGTGACCCGGACAAGTGGCTTAAAATTAACCATTACAAGGTGAGCATGAATATTATCCCCAATTTACAGGTGGGAGAAGAGGCACGGAGAGAGTAAGAAGTCTGCGCCAGGAGAAGAGCCAGACCCGAACCCTGCCCTGTGGCTCCAGAGCTGCACTTTCAGCCCCGACACCCAGTGGCCATTACCATAAGTGCAACAACATAAATTAAATTTCCCCATCCATTCTCTTCCGGCCTAAGGGAGAAGGCAGACAAACGGAGGGAGGCTTTTCCTGGCCAAGGCGGCCTGGGTGGGGCCCTGCCTTGTGCAGGAAGCAGCACAGAACTGAAGTCTCAGAAGTCCAGGGCCCGGGGAGACTTAAGAGCTAATCTGGTCCATTACAGGGGGAAACTGAGGCCCAGAGTAGGGAAGAGCCCAAGGACCCAGCATTCAGAAAGTAACACGGATACAAACGATGCTTCTGTATAGCTGCGTTTCCTCACGCTATTCCACGTTAACTTATTTAATCTCCGACGTGTGAGCTAGGTACTGTCATCTGTGGTTAAAGGAGTGAGGACACTGAGGCACAGGGTTTATGAAATTTGCTGAGGGTCACAGAGTTATGTGCGAGCCCAGGCTCAACCAGCACACTGCACTCCCAAGGCCCAGGGCAAGTGTCTGGGGATGGGCTGTGCCAGAACCCCACCCCCTCCCCTGTTCTCCCTCCGGGCCAAGGAAAATGCCCTCCTGTACCAGGAGGTGCATACCTGAGACACGCTGCGGCCAGAGGATGGCACGTGTGCACACACACCTCGTCTCACAGTAGACATGCCTCAAGCAGGTTCACAAACACACAGGAGCAGAATGTGACCCACAGTGTGACAGAAACACACCAACGTGTTGGCACGCCTCCCCGACACCTATGCACCCGACACCTATGTTTACCCAAGCAGGTAAACACACATTCACAGCACGTGATTATGGAGACCTGTAAGTGTACACACCCAACGCCGCGCCCCCATCCACACATGCTCTCCATAGCAAACCAGGACACAACCTTCCCCTCCCCAAGGTGGAAGCAAGCACTTACACACACAAAACATACAAGCTCACACCAGAAACGGACGCAGAATGTCTGCTACCCTGCTCCCGCCTCACCCATCACACTAGGGCACTCACCGCCAGGGAGCCACTGGTCACGGCACTTGGACACAGATCTCTCCCCACACCAGGGATTACACAAACCTGGTGCTCATACACACTTCCCACCTCTCCAAGGGCCAGACCCCCAGAGGCCTACCACCCACGCCCATAACTCACCAGCCCCATAAACGCGACACTCGACCCAGCGACCCCGCGCCTCCCCTGACCCTCAGCGCAGCTGAGCTCAGAGCAGCTGGCTCCTAAGGCTGCCCACCCACCCAGGCTGCGCTGAGCCCGGTCCCACCCTGCCCGACTCTGCCGACCCTGGGACCCTGGCCGACAGCGCCCCTGAGGACTCCTCTGCTCCCTCCCTCCACAAACTCTGGGGGCTGGCGGCCTGGCACCTGTTAGCCCACTGCCACGCCGTTGGACCCCTCCATGCCAGTCTTTGCCAGCCAGGCCACCATACACCGCCCCCACTCTGGCAGCAAGGAGAAGGCGCTCAGAGTTGGGGGCGGTGGAGAAAGTCTGCTGCAGCCACGAAAAACTCACAGTCACGCAAGTGCCACCCCCCAACCCCTCTTCAGTCTTGGATCTCACCTCCCAGGGGGAGCCCCCATTAACCCTTTTGTCCCCGCCTCACTTTGGGAGGACCCTGGGGGATGTCAGCGCAGCAGCCGGGGTGGGGTGGGGGCGAGGATGGGGCTGCTAAGTCGCTGGAGCAAGGCCCTTTGCAGACAGCTCCACATCCCCTCCATGCACCCTCTTCGTTCCCACGGGGAAGAGCCTGACGGACTCCGTAAGAGAAGGTTCACGTACCAAACAGCTTCGGACACAGGCGGGGCCCGGGCAACTGAAAGGAGTAGCTGCTGCCACAGGGCGGCGGGGGTCAGGGTGGGGGTTGCGAGGGGCAAGGTCAAGCCCCCAGAAAGTCCTCCGCAGGATCGGGAGGGGCGCATGCACGAAGCAGGAGGGGAGGTTGGAGGGAAAAAGCCCGGAGGCTCCCTTACCTGATTTCCTCTTGGAACTGCCATAGTCCCTGAAAAAGAAGCAACAACAGATAGACATGGTTAGGGCCGGGCGGAGGCGCGGGACGCAGCGGCTGCGGGCTGCGGGCTGCGGCTACAGGGCGCCCCCGGCCGGCTGCGGTGGGTCCCCTGCGCTGGCGCTGCTGCTGCTCATGTGATCCGGGCGGCCGGCGGGCCGCGCGCTCCGCAGCCGCACGCACTGCGCGCCGCGCCGCCGGCCCGCGGGCGCCTGGAGGGCCCAGCCTCTGGGCGCGATCAGCCCGCTCCGCCCAGCCCCGCCCGCTTGCCGCTGGGCCGCCCCGCGGGGAGCACCGCACCCAGCGCAGCCGAGCCCAGCCCCGCGCGCCTTCAGCGACCCGGCCACCCTGCTGCCCTTCACGGGCGCCTCTTCCTAGGTCCTCCGCGGGAGGGGGGAGGAGGCTGCAGGCAGGTTCGTAGGCTCTTTGAACTAAGGAAACTGAGGCCCCAGGAGTGGTCACTAGATCCCAGGCCCCTGGGACGCTGGGAGCCGCTTGCTCCCGCCCCTGCAGTGCTTCCTCCCCCAGTTTTTTGCATTATGCTCACCGAGCCTTCCAGTCATGACTGAAATGTCAGCGTGTCTTCCTGGACAACTCCCTTCCCTGCTGGCCTCCCCATAATTACAGACTCGAAGACCCTCTGATTCAGGTCTGGCCCCTAAACCCAAGGGTCCCTGAGGCGAGCTGTGTGGCTGTTTCCTCCCACTACATCCCTGCGCCTGCCCTAAGGTTAGGCAAATATTGGCTGCAGGCTGAATGCAGAACTTTTTCCTTAGGGGCTGGGGCTGAGAGACTGGTTCATTCAGTAGGGGTGAGGCAGAGCACAGGGCAGGGTATAGAGGCACAGAGCCAGGCATGGCAGCAAGGTGAGAGCGTGGGCTTCAAGCCTGCAACGCCATCTGACAGTAACTGTTGGATGTGGCCCTGTAACACCTCCCAGCCTGCACTTACTCACCCCAAACAGCCAGGAGCCCAGACTGCCCTCCAGGGAGGGCCTAGTCCAGTGTCCTGGGCCATCCTCCAGTCTTTTTTCCTGCCTTTGGCTCCTCCCACCAGCCCCTGCCATTCACCTGTCTACAGGGATGCTCAGGAGGGACTGGTTGGGAATCTACCTGGAGACTAGAGGAAGCGCCTTTCATTACCCCCAGAGCCAGGTCTGCCTGCTGGAAAGAAGTCTTGGGGAGGAGTGGAGAGCAGGTTGACAGGTTCGGCCACATGGAGAAGCCAGCCTAGCTACCTAACTTGACCCTTAGGTTCTAGTGATTTACTCTAGTCACTTTGTTAGGGGGAAGGGTTGTCCTGAATGGATGACAGATGGTGTGTGGACTCCAACCCCCGCTCCAGACCACCAGTATTCCAGAACCACAAATCTGATAATATGATTATCGAAGAGTGGATCCCTGGGACCTGAGGGTGGAGTTAAGCAGCCAGGCTGGCTATAAAACCAGAGAGGTGAGCCTTGGGCTGCCTCTTCCTTTGGAGCCATCTCACTTGACTCGGAGCCAGCTCTCAACGCGCCAGCTTGGAAGATCTGGTAGGATATTTGCGGATTTGTATCCCTCTCTTTCCCTTGGTATTAATGCTATTTTATTCCCCTTCTTTTGTAAAATAAAACCCTTTAATAACTTTTGTCACGTGTGCCTGAAGTTGGGACTTGTTATAAAAGTCTTCTGAGCGTGCGGGTGAGGACCCAGTTAGGGAAACCCATTTTATATTAGGGTTGCCCTGTAACAATTTGTGGTTTTAAAATACCGGTGGTCTAAAGTGGGAGTTGGAATCTACAAACTTATTTGTGTAATCCATTTAAGACTACCCTTCCCCCTAACAGTTTCACAAAGTTTGGGCTTAGGACCCAAAGAACAGGAATGCTGGGGCCAGGCCTCAAACCCACATTTGGGATGCTGCCTCCCTCCACTGCCCTCCTGCTTGAGCACCTCCTGGGTCCCACGTCTCCTTCCATCTTCACATCCGCACCAGCAGAGAGGTCCGTATCGTGCCCCTTTCACGGTGAAGAAACAGGCCCAGCCAATGCTAAGGTCACCTAACCTGGGGAAGCCCTGTGCTTTATAAGCCCATGGCAGGAATGGGCTGGAGTGGAGGAGAAGCTGGAGAATCTGTTCCCTCTGCAAGGAGACAGGAGGGTGGGAGAGTTCCCGTTTCCCCTGTCCTTCAATCTGGGGTCCCCAAAAGGACTGTCAAAGGTGTGTCCACCTTCTTGGGGCAGGAGAGAGAGCCCCTTCAGGAGGCCCTTGAAGCGCCACGGTGTGGAGGAGGTACACAGTGCCTTATAAGGGGCTGCGTCCTGCCCAGCAGACCTCCCATTCCTGGGAGGGAGTTCAGATTTCCCTGCAGCGAGGCCTGTGGAAAAGCAGGGGGTGACTGGCTGGAGGAGCTGCCCGCCCAGCACCACCTCTCTCCACTGGCCCTCAGGAGGAGCCCCTGGACCTAGCAACCAGGCCACACCGGGCCAGATGAGTGGCTTCCTCGCATGACAGCCGCCCTCTCCCCTCGGGACAGCCTCAGGAGCTGCTTCTCTGGGCCTGTCAACAGCTCCCGTGGGGACCAGGCCATCGTTGTGTGTCAGGGGCACAGAGGCTCAGGTGGGACTGGGACAGAATTCAGTCTCTGAGTGCCCGGGTGCCTGACCTGGTCAGCCATCTCAGCCTGGTCACTCAGCGGGATCCCCTGGGAGCTGGGTACAAGCTCAGAAATGGGCTCCACCCCAACGGCCCGCCTAGCTGCATCTCCAGCAAGCGCCCCTGGAGGCCCGAAGAAGTACAACCAACATCGGCCAAGAGCCTCGGACCCAGCCCACTTCACCTGGCCATTGCAACTTGACAGGTGGGCAGGAGTGGGCCAAGGGGTGCTCTAGTACCTGCACATCAGCTGTACCAGGCCCATCTCCCCAAGATCTACTTATGCCTACTCAGAACAATGTGTTTTCCAGAGGGGCTTTGAGACAGCTCCCCCAGCCTGTCTGTCCCGGCCTATCTGTCCTTCAGCCGGAGTGCAAGCCTGACCCAGCAAGGCCTCTGACACCCCTGCAGGGGCTGTGGCCTCGGCAGGTGAGGTATTGCAGGTAAGGCTTAGGACTTACTCACACACTGGGAGGTGAGGCTGGGATTGGGAGCTGAGAACCAGGTCTGGCTCTGGGGCTCAAGACAAATCTGCAAACACTGCCTCGTGGGAGCAGGGCCTGCAGCAGAAGGAGGGGGAAGCCAGCTGGGTTCAAGAGTACAGGCTGAGGTCTGGGCAGTGGGGGCTATGAATAGTGGGAGTGGCAGGCAGCGGAATCCATCGCAAGCATCTGGCCTCCCCTCTGTGCGGGCGGGAGCTGCCCTAATGGGAAACCTCTTGGAGGTTTCTGGCTGGGCACCTTTCTGCTGCTTTGTATTTTTAGCTGCTGAATATGTCGAGAAGCAGCTTAGGTATCCAGTGGCTGGGACACCCCCAGCCCTCGCATACCAGGGCGTGGGGAGGAAATGGCTCCCCCACCTCTGGCACGCCCACTTCCCCTGCCCCACTCTCCAGCGCCTGGGTGGGAAGGCGTGCCCTCTGTAGGGGTCTAGCTCTCCAACGATGCAGGATCCCCTCTCCCACCCTCCCAGCTCCAAGTCTTGGGCGCTGGTGGCACCCACCCTGCCGTGACTCCACTCCTGGAAGGTCACAGTCTAGCCTGCTTCTGACTTGCTGCTGAGTCACCATCTCCCAGGGAGGACAGGAAGGAGAAGGGAGGGCGGGCGGGCATCTCCCTCCAGCAATGCCAGAAGCTAATGTAATTGAAAAGTCTCTGGGGCTGTGTCCTGAATTGTTCTATCAGGCCATGCAGCTTCTCTGCAGCCGGCCCAGGGGGCACTGAGATCACAGGGACAGTGACCCCCCTCCCTGCACACAGGGGCATGACATCAGGGCTGGACCTGGGACTGCTCCAAACAAACCCAGCCTGGCAGGGGCAGGGGTGGCTTCCTCCAACCTAGCACTCTCCCCTGCCCCCATTTAAATAGGGACTTCTCAGGCCTCTCCCACCGCCTGGATATTCACTGTGCATGTCCTGGCCCATCTTAATGGCCTAATGCTATCTGCCCAGTGAGAACTTGTTCTGGAAGCTAAAAGACCCAGTTGCACCACGCTACTTGCTGCCAGGTAGTCCTCTTGAGCTACCTTCTTTGCTCCTCAGCTTCTGTTTAAAATTCCCTATCTGTAAGATGAGGATATGGGAAGATGAAGTGGACAGAGCACATCAAGGGCTGGCGTAGTGCCTGGCACAAAAGCCGCTACATACTTTGCCCTCGTTGTCCGTCTTTCATATCTGGACCTGACTCCGCCCCCACGAGGTTTGTTTAAACGTGGACCCTGAGAAACCCTCAAAAGGAGGGGCTTAAAGACCTCATCCCAGCTGGCAGCCCAGTGCCTGGGGGCGTGGTGCCAGCCCACCTTAGGCTCTGGTCTCGTCTGCAGCGCCGTCCACCCCAAGCAGCAGTTTCTACACGAGCACAGGGCTCGTCCGGCAACAACTGTATTCCAGAGTGGCATCGACCATGGGAACTGACATCCCCCGGCTCACTCATCGGGCTGCGTTTCACCTCCCAACGAGTGACCAGCTCTCGGAGCCACAAGCCATGAAAGAGAGGGCCAGGTGCTGCCTACGGCACCAAGGGGATGCGTCTCCTTTCCCCCTTTCATTTTTCTTGGGGAGACGTGCTGTGCTCCTTCCCTGGACAGTCCAGTGAAAGGCTTGGAGACAGCGAAGGGGAGAAGCTGGATGGAGGGGCAGGAAGGCATGAGATACAGCCAGGGGGTTGATCACCTGGATTGTACATTATTTTTTACACATGTCCCCAGGCTCCCTGCCCTACCTTGGAAATTGCCAGCAGGCTTTGGCCTTCAGTTCAATGCAGAAGGCGATGGTGCAGATTGAACTTCATCTGCACCAGGAGTGGACCACTCCCGTGACTCAGCAGAGATGGCAATGAAGTTCAATGCAGAGGCGGCTAACCCGTTCTGTGGATAAGGGGACTGAGGTCCTGAGGGCTTCGGTGGCTTGCCCAGGCTCAGGACAGCCCTGACCCAGAGAGTCTCCCACACTGGGCCCTGCAGGGCTGGGCTGCAGGGAGAGGCCACACACACAGCAGGCTTCCCAGTGGGCCAGGAGGCCAGGAAGAGCCAGAGGCAAGGAGAGGTCAGGCTGAGTGAGCTCTGAGGTAGGAAGCTGCATGCCCCCAGGGGCATTCTGGGTGGGGGGTGGGGGGTTCACCCTCTGCTGCCTGCTGTTGCCCCTCCCCTCCCACTTGTTCCTCCCCAAGTGCCCTGGCAGAGGACACAGACACCAACTTCCAGCCTGATGTTCGCTCCCTCCTGTCTGCTGGCTGACCTTGGCTGATCGCAAGCCAGGACACCCATCTGCAGGGCCTGCTGCTGCTAGGAGCTGCTCGAAAGTTTGGCTGTGCTGCCAGATGGCTACCTGTGGGTGACCTTGAGAGCTGTGTGGTCTTGGGGACTGGGGAGCGGTACTAGAATGTGGGGGCTGGGGTGCTGGGATGCAACCTTGGCAGGGGGAGTGGGGAGGAGCGCTTGAGGTGTGTTACTATGACTTCCCTGCTGCCACCTACAATGGCATCTTAACACTTTTCAGCCCCTACTGCAGACACAGGAGAAACCTGTGCATGCTTCTGGCCTGCGGGCTTGAGGTGAAGTTGAGAGAATAAAACCTCAAAGCAGTGAGAGCGTGACAAAGCACGTTGTGAGCCCTCTATGCTGAGTCACGGGAGTGGTCCACCCCTGGTGCAGGGAGATCCGGGGGCTGCAGGACATCCAGGTGGCTTCCTGGACGGGGGGGCGGCCAGAGCAGATCCTTAGAGATCAGGGCGTTTGGGCTCCTGGAGAGGGCCGAGAGGGAAACTCTCTAGAAGCAGGAATAAGTAGCTGCAAATAGGAGGAGCTGACCTTGGGGGTTGGTGAACAGAGGGACCAGCAGGGCGAGGTCAAGTTGGGGGCTTTGCTGTCTGGCTATGAATCCAGAAGGTTTCAGAATCAGGGGCAGATGTAGTCAGTGTGGCTGCAGAAGATGTCTATCAAGAGGCAAGGCAGACAGGGAGGGGCTGCGGCCGGGAGTTGTGAGGGGCCCAGTACTGAACGTCAGCAGATGGGCTTCTGGGCCAGCTCTGCCCCTCGAGACCTGTGGACTCGGGCAAGCCTCTTCACACTAGCGCTGTTCAAACGACAGGCTGCCCCTCCCCCCCCCCCCCCCACTAACGAGCTCTGAGGTCAGGTCAGTGGGTCCCAACAAGCATTTCAAAAGGATGGAGTAAGTAGTACTCATCACCGCCTACTACCAGGCAAATACAAGTCAAAGCCTGGAAGGACGGCCCGTGTCAAAAAGACCAGAAACTGCAAGGGCTGGCGAGGGTGTGGAGAAAAGGGAACCGACCCCCTTACACTGCGGGTGGGGGTGGGGGCTGGTCCACCCGTGCAAACGGTCCAGAGGTTTCTCAAAACATTCAAAATAGATCTCCATGTGATCTGGCAATTTCCCTCCTAGGTGTCTACCCAGAGAATGCAAAGCACCAGTTCAAAGGGATACACACCTCCACCCTGCGCTCCTTGCGCTATTTACAGAAGCCAAGTTCTGGCAATGACCTAAGTGCCCGAGGACAGATGAGTGATCAAGAAGATGTGCTGCAGATGCACGTGGAATACTGCTCAGTTATCGGGAATAAAAAGATGAAATTGCCATTTGTGACAACGTGGGTGGAACCGAGGGGACTATGGTGAGTGAAATAAGTTGGGCAAAAGATACAAGCCAGATGATTGCACTCAGATGAATATAAAAAATAAAACAATAGACAAAACCCTTGAACTCGGACTGTAGATCTGAGGCCAAGATCAGGGCTCCCGTGGGCTGTGGTATGTCACCGAGGCTTTGGTGGAGGTGTGCGGTGATAACACGCGTCCGAAGGGGTGTGAGCCCCAAAACAAATGCGATGAGGTGAACCGACTTCACCTCTATACACATAATTTAAGATATACAGCCCGGTGGGGGCCCTAGAAGAAAGAGGTAGGGGAAATGGCATGCCTTGATGACTTATCTAACCTCCAGCGAGGTTAAATACCGCTTTGTGGAGCTTCTGTTTCAGAGGCCTGTCTGCATGTTTGCCTGTTGGTGTGCGATATGAAATTTCTTACTGTGGCAGGAGAGCGAAAGACTGACAAATTCTCAGGACCTCAGCGTTCCCTCCCCGAAATGAGGCTACAGCCTGTAGCTGTCCCCTGTGAGAGGAACATAGCGAGGGGAGCCAGGTCCAGAAGCCAAGCGAGGGGGTTCTGAGAGAAGGGACTTCAGGGCAGCGAGGGCGGGGAACACCGGGGCGTCGTCCCAGCGCGAGGCCCTCGCTGGGCTGTGTTCTGGCTGCTGAGTGCTTTGGCACGCACGGTCTCTCGGGCAGTGACCTCTGGGCTAGACAGACCGATGGACGGAGGGGCGCATGAATGCCGTTCTTTGCCCCTATTTGCACCCTGATCTAAACCGTGGCTCTGAGGGCCCTTGTGTGCAACAAGAATCTGTCTTTTCTCTGCAGAGCTGTGTTTTCAGGGTCCTGAGAATGAGGCCCATTGTGAGCATGTGGAGAGTCCGGAATTCGCCCCCAGCGAAAAGCCAGACCCCTGGGAAGGGAAGGGGTCTTGGGCCCCCCAGGCTGTGTCCTGGAAAGGCCGATGCAAGGGTGATGGAAGCCCCCAGAATCCCCTGGACATTTTCCTGGTCTCTCCAACATGCTAAAGGCTCCTGGCCTCTGGCTCTGCTTCAGCCATCGCACAAGGTTGAAAAGCGCGGCCTGCCTGCCTGCTGTGCCCTGGCTGGACTCACCATCTGGGCAAAGACCCTTCTGTCTCCAGCCTGGGGCTGGGCTCCGCTGTGTCCAGACCTCAGAGCAGGGGGTACATGTATGGGTGGAACCTGCTGCAGCCGCGTCTGCTCGGTGACACGGCCAGACCCTTAACCTCTGTACCTGCAGCCGTCAAGCAGATACAAGGAGCTCCTTTCTCTCTTGTGTGGGGATGACCTGGGATAACGTGCAAACTCTTAGAACGGCCTCACTCGGCCTCTGGAGGGGCCCTGGCCGGCTAATTTGAAGTGTGGACGTTGACCAGAACATCAGAAGCTCATGTGACTGATACAATACCTGTAAAATCCAGACAGGTAAGCAGAACAAGGAGTGGAGGAGAAGAGAAAGGTAAGGCAAACTCTGTACTAGAAATACTGGGACAACATGCAGAGTGGCTTCTAGACACTTTCCAAAGGAGCTCACACTTCAGCTCTGGTGTGAGAAGGGCCGCGGGGCCGGGAAACCAGGCTGGGACACGCGCAGGGTCCTCGGTACACGCGCTGGGGTTTCACGATCGCCAGGGAGGCTGTTTCAGCCGTTTTGGTAAATCCTGGGGACAGTGATGCTGGGGAGCCCACCCTGAGGACTGGGGGTGCCTGCTGCCTGCCTCTGCGCATGGCCTCAGCCTCCTGAGTGCCGTCCTGTCTGTGCCGCCCGGAGTAGTCTGGAACTGCCGCGATCCCACAGCGGCTGCTTGCGCTGCGGGAGCTGTGTCTGAAAACAATGGTGCACGTACGCAGAAGGTGGAACCCCAGGAGCTTCATATACACGACCTCATCTCTCTTGGCCACCCCAAAATAAGGTACTGTCATTACCCCCACTTTTCAGATGGTGAAACTGAGGCACACAGCACGTCAGTCACTAGCCTGACGGCGGCTCTAGTTGAGGCTGACACCGAGGGACTCCAGGGCATGAGCTTGGAGCAGCCAGTCTCCGGCGTCTCCAGATCAGCCTCTCACCCCACAGCCCTCCGTGAACACTCTCTGTCGCTGCCTGGCACCCCGCTCCTGCCCCCGCTCAGAAGCTCCCTTAGCCCAGGCTCACTCCTTCCTCCTGTCTCTGAACCCCCCTTCAGCATGCAAGTCCAGGGGGGACTGTGCCCCTACCCCAGCCTTCCTTGCACTCCGTGGCCGCCCACATCAGGCTCCAGGTCTCGCTCTCTCTCCCTCTCCAAGGTGCCTGCACCCCTGGCCTGAGCGTCCCCACCGGGGACCACCTCATGCTCCCCAGCGGTCCCAGGTGCCCGGGTCAGTCCCGCCCTCTTGCTAGGGCCAGCTCCTCGGTGCAGGCATCCTGAGCTGGGCAGCGTGGCCTCCCCGTCTCTCTCCATTCTGTGTCCGTGTCCCCTCCAGTGCGGGAGGTGGTGGCGTTCCCTCTGGGGGCTACAGCCTGTCCTCGCCACACCGCTGCTGTCAGGCAACATGCATGGGGCTGGGGTGGGGCCAACAGCCGGTAAAGCAAATTGAAGAGCTGGGCTAAGAGCTGTGACGGAGATGAAATGGGGGCCGAGGAAAGGAAGACAGGAGCCCCTGGGGAGGTGCGGTTAGAGGAGAGCTGAGGGCAGCTGGGAGGGCGGGCTGGGCAGGAGGGGATGCATGCTCTTGAAAAGGAGGGGGGAGGAGAGGGAGGGTTGGGGGGGGCAGGGCCCCCTGCAGCTCTTGGAAGTCGCCCTAAGCTCAGTGGAGAGCAGTGCCAGAGTCAGCTCTCTGGAAAGTTCCCTCTGGCTGCTGTGGGGAACTGGACTGGAGACTGGTGAGGGAGCAGGAGAGTGGGGGAGCAGCCACAGCAGCGGGTGCACAGATGCCCAGCACCCCTGCTCTTGGTGGGACACCCCCACCCCCACCAGAGTGGTTGCCCGGACACCACTCTGGGGGCTCCTCTCTGGGCTCACTTCTCTCCCGCACTGGTGTCTGCTGACATCACCTCCCAGACAAACTCAGGGCGCCAACCTCATCCTCACCTCTGTTTGGAAACCTCTAAACCAAGACAACTACCTCTGGAATTTTTTCCCTGTCTCTGACATGACGTGAACCCCACCTGCACCTCACAGCCTAGGAGCTGAGTGCCGACCACACAGTGGGGCTGTCTGTACCCAGACATGTGGGGTGGGGGCCAACATGGGACTGCCCTGCTGGCTCCCCTGGGTCCTCACGGCTGCCCGGGTGTCGCAGGGCTCCGTGGGTCTCTGACGCATGAGGCCAGCTGATGGCGGCCCTCTGCGTGGGCTGGGCCCCGGGCACGCCCAGCCGTGAGCCTTTAGGCCTCGGGCTTGGCGGGCACCCCTTTTCTAACCAGGAGCGGCCTCTGCCTAATGAAGTCAGCCAGCCCATGGCCCAGCTCGCACACCGCAGCCCTGCGGGGCAGCCAGCCCTCCAGGGCCCTTCGATGAACCGGCTTTCAGGACGCGCGGGGAGCTGGCTGGGAGTCAGAAGGAGCCGAGACACACTGCCTGGGCCTGCTTTTACAGGGGACCTACAGATTATTTCCCCCACTCTGGGCTGCAGAGCCCATCAGGGCAACTCCCGGGCTGGGCGGAGGACATTCCAGGGAGCACTAGGCTCTGAACAGCAGGCTGAGAGCGGGCGCCCCTCCCCGCCTCTCAGCGCCGCAGCCAGGATGGGAGAAGCTGCTCCGACAGCTCCAGAAGCTGCCAACCCTCGTGCTGCAAGCTGAGCGTGCTGGCTGGTTGCGACTCAGGCCTCCCCCAGCACAATTAGCCCTTCAACGCAGCAGCCTCGCCTGTGTGTGCAGAACACCTGAGGGCTTTGGTGAGGGCCGAGAGGGCGAGGCCCAGGCAGGTGAGGGCCAGGCCTCGGCAGAACCGCCCGGTTCTAGCCGTCACTGTCCCTTGGCACTCGCTGAGTCGGTGACCTCTCTGTGCCTCAGTAGTATTATCTGTAAAGTGGGGAAAATCACTTTGCCCACTTCATGGATGCAAAAATCAAATGAGCTGAAATATGTAAACTGTTTTCTGCTAAACACCTGGAACCCTGCGGAATTGCTCAGTTGGAGAGTCTGTCATTTCGTGGCTCGGGCACTAGGTCTGTTGCCTGCACCCCCAAACCTTCTAAGATATTGTGGGGGAAGCACTGAAGTCAAGGCAGAGCCCACCCTTAGAGGGGAGCTGTGGACACTTCCTGGGGAGGGGTAGAGTTCCGGGCGGGCACCCAGTGAGCCACTGGGCCAACAGGCAGGGAAGCTGCCCTCTGAAGTGGGGACCCTCACCCCTCGGCCCAGCCCCCACTCACTGGCCAGACCTCAGCGCTGCACCGAGGCCAGGCAGACCTCGCCCGGGCGGAGGGGCCTCTGTGCAAGGGCAGAGCAGCTGCCCCTGCCCTGGGGACACACTCCCTCTTGTCGGACAGGAGCAGAGTGGAAAGAAGAGGTGCTGATGGGCACCTCCATCCTGGAGTTTGGGAAGAATTAAAACCTCTCTCCAAGGTCCCTTTAGGGTGATGGAAAGGTCCTAAACTGGGTTATGGTGATGGATACGCAACTCTAAAAGTTGAGAGTGTGGCTGGAATAATAGACACTCAGAACCAGTGATCTCATATCGTATGAGGTACACCTCAGTAAGGCCCTTTGACAAACCCTGTCTCCCTCCAGCCTGAGCGCTGAGGTGGGCTCTGCACACCCCCCCTTCCCTAGAGCCTCGGCTGTGTGTCCAGGGCTGGGGTTCACCTGTTCCTCACACGTTCACCTGTGTGTCCTGGGGGTTCCTGATTCCCCACGTGGTGACGGGGTCACATCTTAAAGAGGTGGGTGGCTTTGGGGCTTGGTCTGTGCCTGGGGTGGCAGCCGGACTCAGGGCCAAGGTCAGGATTCAGTTTGTGGTTGGGGGTGGGGGGAGTTAACTTTTGGGGGAGCTTCCAGAACCAGCCGTGTCTGTCCTGTTGGTACTACCCCACAGGACGGCCCTCCCAGGATCTCCTGGGCACGGGGCGACCCTGGCCCCCTGAACCTTGTGCCCTTTCTGGGATGGGAAACCCCAGAAATCTCCTGGGAAATCTCGGTTTTCTTTAAAGAGGTCCGGGAGGGCCTCCCTGGTGGCGTGAGGGGTTGAGCAGCAGTAGTTCGATCCCCGGCCAGGGAGCTGACCCCCACACGGCGCAGCAGACCTCTCCTGCCTCGCCCGCTGCTCCCTCAGCAGTGTGTTTCAGTCCGTCTGCCTGTTCTGCTCCCCATGCTGTCTCTGGTGAATCCTCTCATCCCCCACACCTCTGGCTTATACCCCAGCTCTTGTATGATAAATAAATAAATCTCTCTTTTTTTTTGGTTAAAAAAAAAGAGGTTTAAGAATGTGGAAAATGCCCTCAACTAACCCTTCAGCTGCCCCTGCCCCAACACTCCGACATGACCATGCAACCAGAGCTAGGCGCCCTGGCCACCACCCTGTGCTTCTCTCCATCACTCCTGTGTGACCAGGGGGCGCAGACCTGGCATCACATCTACAGGTAGGAGGCAGGAACCGCACAGCACCTTGCGGATGACTGAACACGACAGACTGCTCAAGCGGCAGGCAGTGGTACAGGAGAGCCTGCAACGACGCCTACAATATCCCATGTTGCCACAAGGGGGCGCTAAACACACACCTAGCCCAAGCAGGAAGCACTCAAGTGACCCGAGTTACAGCGGTGCAGAAACTCCATCTTAAAACCCGACTTACGGGGCTGGCGAAAGGGAAGGGCCACACAACCTCCAAGTGCTCGTCTGTCCCCCTCTTTCTGTGAGCGTCTTCTGTTCCCACTGCGTCATCCCAGGGCCTGCTGTCAGCATGTCTGGGCTACTGCGAGGGCCAGCTGGCCGCTCAGAATGTCAGGCCAGGAGGGAGCCAGAGAGCCACAAACTGCCCCTCCCCCTGGTTCTGAAGTGTACACAGGGTTCGCGGCTGTCCGAGCACATCTGGAAGGACACTGGTTGGCCCATGGTCCACTCCCCTGGGCCCAGCTCAAACCAACTTCCTGCAGGTTGCTCCCCATTCTCTGGTGAGAAGTGAAGCCTGGGGAGTCTAAATCACCCCCAGACCACACAGCAGGCGGAGAGGCGCCAGGGTGCTGGTCTGTGCTGTGCCCTCCGCGGCCCCCCACGGCAGTGAGCCACACCCTGCCTGTGCTGTCTGCCCCAGCCCCTCCCGGCCCCACAACAAGGGAGCCACGCCCACTTCCAAGCGGCCGAAAAGACGATCAAGGGGCTTGGGCGAGCGACACCTCGCGCCTGGGCGCAGCGGAGCCAGCCCTGTCCACTGCCCTGTCTGCCGTCCTGTCCGCTGCCCTGGTCTCGGAGGCCAAGCACCTCGGTTCAGGCTCAGCTCTGACGTGCCCCAAGGGTGTACAATGGAAGGTAACGATGGCCAGGCAGGGCAACCAAGACGCCCCTCAAACATGACAACAGCAAAGCAGAACGAAGACGCCCCCCTCGAGCGTGACAACAGCAAAGCAGGTCTCAGGGTCTCCGTGGGCCCCCCCCCCCACTGGAGCCTCCAAAGGGCTCCGTGGGCCTTGGGGGCAAGGCAGTGGGGAGCCGGGCCTTGGGCACCTGCATACCAGGTCCATCTCCGAGGGCTGAGGTTCAGGACAGCACAGAGAGCACGAGTCTGAGAAGCCACTGGGGTCAGCCCCTGCACCCCAGTACCAGGGCACCCTCCCTAGCCCACCCACCACCCCGCTCCTGCGTGAGAGAGTTGAAAATCCCGCACCAGACCTGAACACGGTGACCCTTTCTCCCCTGTTCCCGGCATCTGACTCCCACCAGGTGGGGCAGACATGGCATTGGAGTGCATCTCCCTCCCTCCCGTCAGGTTAAAGGGGGCAGGCAGGGGGTGCATAGGGTTTACATACACAAACTTCCGTGCCATCTGCCCCGGCCCGTGACCTGCGGCCCCTGGTCGGCTGGCTCTCCCACCCCTCAGCAGAAAGACCTTCCTGTGCAGCTGCAGTGCAGGGCCTGGAGGGCAGCGAGCTGCACGCCCCTGGCCTGGGGTGGTGGCAGGAAGCCCCGGGAGGTCCTCTGACCTGGGCCAGCAGGCCAGGTGGGCAGGCAGGCCGGTAGGAGGGTCCCTGTCTGATCCCCAAACCTCCAGCCCCTGGGGGTGGGGCAGGAACTCAAGTGGAGGGGCAGCCCCATCCCTGGGTCTGCGCAGAGCGGTGAGCACTCCCAGGGAGACCAGCCAGGGCCCTCCTCGCTCAGCCCGGTTTCCTTGGGCCAGCCTTCTGCATGCTCTCTGCACAGCCTGAGCTGGGAGGAGAGGCAAGAAGGAAAGTTCCCGCGTATGAAGCATCATGCTGAAACTTAGAGGTGTTCAGGCCTCTGACCTTCACAGTCACCTTGAGAGCGGGTACTGCTGGCCCCTTTCAAGGTGGGGAATCTGGAAGTGGAAGGGGCGAGTGGCCCATGCACAGCCGGGCACTCGGGCCGCTTGCTGTCACTGGAGTTGGCTTAACTTGGTTCAGAATCTCAACCTGGGGCCTCCCTGGTGGCGCAGTGAGTTAAGCAACACACTATGAAGCAAATCGCAGCCACTGCAGCACAAGTTCGATCCCTGCTGCCGGCCAGGGAGGAAACCCACATGGCGCAGCAGACCTCTCCTGCCTCGCCCGCCCGCTGCTGCCCTCAGCAGTGTACTTCCATTGATCTGCCTGTTCTGCTCCCCGCTCTCTGTGGTGAATCCTCTCACCCCCCACACCTCTGTCCTGTAGCCCAGTGCTTGTATGCATAAATAAATAAATAAATCTTTAAAAAAAAAAAAAAAGAATCTCAACCTGGTGCGAACCTGGAGTCTTGAGATCACCTGCCCCAGGTCCCCGACACATAGCTGGTGCTCGCAGTCACCTGCCGAGCGAAGGGAGGCAGCAGGCTCTCCCAGTGCTCTTTCCAGGACCTTCCGTGGCCTCCCGGGGGAGAGGAAGGAAGAGGCTGAGCAACTTTAGCACCTACTATGTGCTCCGCCAACCCACTCATTTTCCTCTCCTCTGCACCTGGCAGGCAGGTGTGAGCCACTGTGACTCCCTCACCCACCAGGCCACGCTGCCGTCAGCCCCAGAGCCTGTCTATGCTCCCACCAGGCTCCCGAGCGGCCCGACCTGGTATTCATCTGGGGTCGAGGAGGTGGGGGCTCCTGGGGGAGCCTCCCCCGACCTCAGCGCCATCCTGCCGAGCTGCCACACACCCTGTCTTCCGGGGGGTCCTGAGGCAGGGCCGCAGTGTCCTCTGTTGTCCTGGGCTTTCCCCACAGGGGAGGGTAGCCACAGCGCCCACACTCTTCTGAAATATAAATGGACGGGCCTGGGAGAGCCTGCAAAGGGGTGCTTTTTCTTGGGTCTGATCTTGCACCCACGCCAGCCCCAAAGCAGCTGCCTGCCTCTGCCTGGCCCCCCTTCCCAGGCAGCCCCACGCAGAGCCCTCCAAGCCAGGCCCAGGCCAAGCCCAGGGCCGGCCTTCTGGAAGGACAGCCTCCCGTTCTCTGTCCCTCCCCGGGTTTTGGGGGTGGACTCCTGGGCCAGAGGCAAGCTGACTCTGAGCAGGTCGGGGCAGCTGAGGTGGCCGAGAGCCCACCACCTCCCACCCCAGGTCCCTCGGAACATTGGGCCATTGTTCTGGGCCACAACAGAGGGCGGCTCTGTGGCCCTGGGGCTGAAGAACAGAAACCAGTTTAGCAAGGCTCTGCTCCTCCCAGCGATTTCAAGAATTCAATCAGGATCCTGACGGGCTTCAGTGGGAAGAAAGGAGCCCAGAGGACATCCAGGCCAGAGCAGACAGAGGGTGGCAGGCAGCACGCAGGTCTCTGGGCTCCCAGGCAGCCGACCTTGCCCTGGGGGGCGGTAGCAGGGGCAGCCCCTTGGCCCGGGGCTTCCGGTGGGCTGGCTAGCGAGGTCGACAGGTGGGGTGCAAGCATGTACCAAGACCGGTCCTACAGCCCAGGTGGTCCAACCCTGGCCTCTGCCTCCCCTCCAGATGTGTGCACGCTCTCCCTGCCACGGGCGTGGCTGAGTCATGCTGGCCTCTGACCCCAGCCCACCCGACTCCAGAAGGGACAAGGGTCCCTGCTAGTTCTTTGACAACGGGCAGGTCAGTGTGGAGTCTTGCTAAACGACCCACCTTTTTGGGGTCTGGAGTCAACCAGGAGCTAGGCCCTGAGGGTCCAGGCTGTGGGGTCCCCCAAATAGACAACTGTGTCATGTATTTTACACGGCCGCTCTTTGGCCATGTCAAAAATGGACTGTGGAGAGCAAGGTCAGAGCAAGTAAGAATTTGGGCGAGAAGATGGCAGCTTGGCCAGGGTAGCAGCAGGGGAGATGGGGAATCTGGATGCACTGTGAAGGGAGGGCCCCCAGGATTGGGACACATTGGATGGAGGGTGTGGAGGAAAGACATCAATGCAGAGGACCTGAGCCAGAGACCCCGAAGAGCTCAGCTGCTCACAATGGCAGCAGGCTGGTTGGCCAGGGTTAGTAGTTAGAGGTCAGGGCAGGGCTCTAGTGACCTTCCCAAAGAGGCCTTTGTGGACGCAAAACCACCAAGGCTACTCTGTGCCAGGCTCATCAAAGGGGAGCCTTTGATGTTCTGTCTAGAACATTCTGTGCCAGGTTAGAGTTTTAGAAGAGCAACCACGGGCCGCTGGAGGTGGGCCCTGTTGTCTAATCATGGGAGCCAGAGAGTGGCCTGAGAGCACAGCCAAGGGGTTGCGGCCTGCTGTCCACCTCCCCCACCAAGGCTGGGCTGACTCTGCCTCCCTGCAAGATGGACAAGGGACACGGTCCCTCCACCCCAGCCCCTGCCTTGTGCACACTTGAGAGCCCCTGCAGCAGCATATCTGAATGAGGTCGGGAGGTAGGGAGGTTATCTGCAAAATTCCAACGAAATTTATAGGCTTTGATAATTTGATAAGCCCCCTCCAAGCTGCTCCATAGTCAAAATACGCTGTTACCGGACCCTGTGTTTATGCTTCAGGACGGAGCGGGGAGGCGTGCGTGGCCAGCAAGGTGCCAGTAGCTCTGAGAAGGAGGGGGTGCGGGCACTCTGGGATGGAGTCCTCAGCCTGTCAGCAGGGTCTCCTGCTGGCCCGGGCACTTCTGGCCGCACACTGCAGCGGGACAGGTCTCTCCTGGCCCTGGAGGCCAAGTGGGGGAAGGAGCCCTTCGAACTGACCATCCCAACCCCATGTGCTGAGTCTTGGTCAGTCTTGTCCTGGGAGTCCTGTTCTCACATCAGTTACACAGCAGCCCAGGTGGCCCCTACCCTCTCAAGAGGCAAATAGTCCCTGTTGCCATGGTGACTTAGAGGCCAAATGCTTTACAGCCCTTCCCTGCAAGACCCAGGCTGGGGCTGCAGAGGTGGAGCGAGCACAGAGCCACACTCCACTCCATGCCACCAGCAGTCCGTGGGGTACTTCCGGTGCGCTAGAGGCACCTGGCAGGCAGCCTCAGGAAGCTCCCGGCCCTCCAGGAGCTCCTTCCACAGCATCTCGCCTCAGGGATGGGAGGACAGGGAGGTGGTCCACACTGAGCAGTCAGAGCTCTGTCCCTGGAGCAGCCCCCAAGGCCCTGCCTGCGGCCCTCCCAGCACACAGCCGTGTCCGGTCACACCCTTCTCCAGGACTTCCCCGGAGCCACAGGCGCACGTCCACACACCGCGAGTGCTGGGCACGCAGGAGGCAGGCTGCTTTACCTGCCCGACTGGCAGAGAGTGGCTTTGCAGGCTTGAATCAAAAGAGGGGCCTTGACTTCGTGAGCTACACCTGCTCCCTTACGCCCCAGCGAGGATCCCTTCTGTGGGTGTGTGATCAGAGGGGCCCCCACCAACAACCTGCTGGGGGGGAGCCGCTCCCTTCTCCCCAGGGAAGGAAGGAAAATGGGAGGATCCGAGGGGCCAGGGCTGCTGGGGAGCGGCAGGCTCAGGTGTGGACCCAGGCAGGTGGTTGCCGCTCTCAAAGGCCTTCCATGGGAGAGGGAAGGGGAAGAGCAGCACAGAGAGGAGGAGCACAGTTCTTGGCCTCCCAGCTTCCCCTCAAACTACCAAGGCAGGTGGGAGGAGAGAATGAGTGTGGGCCTCTGCTTGGGACCAGAGAACTCTGGGCTGTGAGCCTGTCTCCTTATCTCACAAGAACACGGACCCCTCGGCGCAAGCCCTGTCAGGCCGCAGGTAGTGAGAGCCATGCTGCTGCCTCTGTGAGAACACCATCGGTGTCGCACCTGCCACTCGCAAGCTTGCCCAGTCCTCATGTCACCTGAGTTTCACAGGTAACCCTTGGGCCAGCGAGAGCAATGGAGTAGTCACCATCCCTTCGCGCAGATGAGAAAAGAGAGGCCCAGACCAGAGAAGCACCTCCAGGGCTCTCTGAGGTCATGTGGCCTGCGGGGAGCAGAGCTGGGCTGTGAACTCAAGACGGCACGTCCTGCTCTGGGGTTCTCAAGGGCTCCCCTGTGAGCCCAGTCGGGGCCCGTCTGCTGTTGGTAGCACTCGCTCATTTCTTAAACCCCTGGCGGCCGGCAGCAGGCAGCCTCTGTGCCAGGCGATGCCTTTCCTCTCTCAAAGGCGCAGGGTGTCGAGGCTGTGAGTCTCACAGCACACGGCGAGGCGAGCCGGCCTCCTCTGGGCAGGACTGCCGCGGGCGGGTGTGGAGCTGCTCACCCCACGACCTTCTGGGCAGATTTCCCCCTACTGCTTTATCCCTTCCCTCTGTAGCACCTGCCCATCTGCCGCACTCTTGCCCACTTGGTCCTTTAAGATTTCAGGGGAACAGAGATAGGGCCTGAGGTGGCCAGTTACTGTCCCTCAGACTTCTCCCCAACCCTCAGCCCTGCCTAACACTCTTGCTTGGCTGCCTCCTGCTGCCTATCAGCTTCTGGAGGGAAACTGGAGTCTTCTCTCCACCGACCAGCTACTCCGGGGAATGTAGGGGAGGGGGTTGTTAAGCAAGAGAGGGGAGCCATCGGGGAGGAGTCTGGTCAGTGTGCGCGAGGCCAGGTGACCCAGTGGGGCCGCTCGACCACTGGGCCCACGGTATCCTGATTCTAGAGAGGAAAAAGACTGACTCGGTTCCCCCACCTGTCTCTAAACAAGGGAACCCCGCAGCACTGCGCCACTAGGAATCGAAGAGTTAGGTTCAAGTCTCCGGCCTGTCACGCACCCAGCCAGCTGCACAACCGCAGCAGAGTCACCTTCCGTCCCTGGCCTCACTTTCCTCTGCAAACAGGGCTGTTGGCCCTAAAGTGCCGCAGGTACAAGCCATTCGGGACATGCCCCATGCACAGCCATTGCTCCTTGGGATGAGGGTTATGAAATCTCTGCAGTGGCCCAGCCAGGTGATTAGTGTGTGGCTTCCAGCCTGGGCAGCGCAGGCCCTCTGAGGCCTGCATTTCAGCTGCATACTCGGTAGATGAGAGATTAAGAGCAGTGACTGCTACTCCTGGGCCTCTGAATGGCCTGACCATTATCCTTACAGCAGCCTGTGAGCCAGAAAGAGCTGGCCTGAAGAAATGCTCCCTGAACGCAGAGACACCCTCACTTGCCAGCCATGGGGTAAAGGGAAATGAGGAGCAAGCTTTGGCAATAGAAGTCTGGGGTCCCTGGTCTCTACTCCTTGCACCCACCTTTGCTTTGCCTGGCTGGCCTTGCTAGCTCTCTCTTTCCTTGAGTCCCCACATTCGGAGCCTCTCCCAGCTGGCCTCAGGGTTAGTGCACTTCTCCAAGCATACAGGCGAGGCCTGAGCTACTACTTACTCTTTTGGGGGGTTGACATCCTCTGGCCGGGTCTCAAAAAACCGAAAGACTTCATCACACTGTGAAATATGGGGAGGCAGTCGGACAAGGGCCTGTGGAAAGGTAGGGAAAAGGGCATTAGGTGTGATGAAACTTCAGACAGGAATATCGAAAGCAGGGTCAAATTAGGCCAACAGTGGTGGGCGAGGCTCAAGGACTGTGCACAAATATAAAGTTGACTAGCTACTCAACAACCCAGTCAGACAAGTAATCAATAAGTTATCCAATAAGCTAACTAATGAAATGACTATCCATCCACCCATCATCCATCCATTCATCCATCATCCATCCGTCCATCCATCCATCCGTCCATCCATCCATCCAAGCATCATACACCCATCCATCCATCCATCATCCATCATCCATCTGTCCGTCCACCCACCCATCATCCACCCACCCATCCATCCATCCATCCATCCATCCATCCATCCATCCATCCATCCATCCATCCATCCAATCAACTAACCAATGAGTTAATTAAGCAACAAACCAGTAAGCTTAATAAAAATAATCAGTCACCAATCAATTTTCTATTTAGTCAATAATTTAACCAACTTTCCAATTAGCCAGCCAACAAACCAAATAATTAACCCCCCCAAAAAATAACAATTATTGACTCCTAGGTCTTAGAGCCCTAAGGAACTAGTCATTCTGCATCGACTCCTAAAGAATTCCCTTCTGCTCACAGAATAAATCCAAAATCCTTAGCCTGACAATCCAAGTTCTTATCCTACCCTGCTATCAACACTTCAACTGCAGCATACAGTTGCATTCCTTAAACAGACTACACAATTACTTATTTAATGACAAGGATAACATGATGTTATAACAGAGTTTGATAGAACCCTGGAAGATTAGGAGAGAGGAAAGACTCCTTGAAGCTGAATTCCAAAAGAATCAACTGCCAAAGTGGCGGTGGGGACAAGAGCATGGCAATTCCAGGAGCTGATGGAGGTCAGTGTGGTCTGAGTACCTTAAGCAGCGGGGAGGGGGATGGCCTCACATAGCAGGACCTTGTGCAGGCCACAGAACTCGCACAGGCAGAGAGGGGAGGGTGGCCACGCTGGCGGGCACAGTGGTCAGTGTGGTACAGCTGTGAACTTGTCATCAGGGAGGAAAGAGAGTTTGCTGCTGGAAAGTGGGGTTAGAGTTCGTGCTCTGCACCAACACTGAGCCCGGCCTCACGGCCTGGGGCCTTTGACCTAGTCCAACCCAACATGGAGGGAAATGCTGGAACAGCGCTTTGTTCTAAATAGCCAGGAGAGGTCTTTGCCAAGGCAAGGTGAGGGATAGGGCCAAGGGAGCTCCAGCTGGAGCTGAGAAGGAAGAGGCCGTCCGGGGCAGCAGGAGTCACCAGGGGAGTGTTGGGGACAGCTGATAAGAGCATCCGGGCCCACAGTGGTTCTGACCGGAGGCCAATGACTCCAGGCCCCTTCACTGGACCACTTCAGGTGCAATGACCTGCTTCGGGGTCTCCCCTGGGCCAAGCATGCTGGGGCCTCCAAGTATGCAGCCTCACAAAGGGCCTCGTGGAGACAGTTACTGACGAGAAAATGGAGGACCAGGCATGTTCACAGGCCCCATGGAGGGTCGGAAAGACCTTTCGAGAAGGTAAGCTCCTAGTGGGTAGGGACTTTAGTCTGTCTGTCGGCTACTGTGCCCCAAATCCTAGAAGAGGGCCCGGCTCAGAGTAGGCAAGTACTTGGTTTTGGTTTGCAGAAGCCTAACATCCGATAGCTGTGGGACGTGACAATGAGGCAGGGAAAAGCACAGATGCTCTTAGGATGCATTGACGGAAAGTAAAGAGTTGAGGGAAGAGGGAGGTGATGAGCTAATTCTTCTCTGACCTGGTCAGACAACAATATAAGCGTGGCATCTAGCATAGACACCTTGTCACAGTGGTTTCCTTCTCGATTTCAAACCCACCCAGGACAGGAGGAGACAACTGTGGCAAATAAGACAACATCATGCATTCCCCAGCTGTTTCTGTTGGAGTCTGTGACTTTCCAAGGGTCTCTAGCAAATCCCCCTGAACAGCCAGGAAAATGAAAAGGGCAATTAATATTACACGAGCAATCGCCATGTGTCAGGCACTGTCCTAGACCCCTCGGCTCCCCAGTCGTCAGAAGGCGAGGGCTTTCAGTGTGTGCCCAACTGGGGCTGTGCCTGGTGTTGCAGGGATTCACCGAGCGTGCTGTGTCCTTGCAGAAGCACACCTGATGAGGTGGCACTCCATTCTGGCCTGGGACATGGCTGTTCCTGGTTTGCTGGGGTCATAGAGGCTGGAGAGGGGTTGAAGCTACAATGAGACCCCAAGCCTCATGGGGTGGGTCAAACCTTCCCAAGAGTTCAGGTTTGCATTGAACACACATGATATGTGCTGTTTTCTCTCCAGGAAGAAAAGGAAAAAGAAAAGAAAAACTGAGGAGGAGAAGAGAGACAGAGAGGGATGGAGGAAGAGAGAGCCAGCGATAAGTGGGAATCAGGCTGTGCAGAGCGAGGGCTCCTGGCGGGAGGCGGGAGGGTTGGGTGGGGGGGGGGGGGCGCCAATGGCAGGGCCAGGCAGGGGGCAGGNGGGGGGGGGGGGGCGCCAATGGCAGGGCCAGGCAGGAGGCAGGAGAGAAGCCATTATCAAGGGCCCAAGCTTCGGCCAGAGTGGCTGCTGGGCTGACCTCCCTGAAGGGAGAGGGAGGGGAGGCAGCAGCTTGCAGCTAGCCTGGAGCTCTGGTACCCTCCCGGCTCGGCGAACTGCCACCCAGCGCAGCGCCGACCCTGGCCGGGCCACGGCTCTCCAGCCCAGCGGTGAACACAGGCTCTCTTCAGGCTGACAGAGACGGGCGTTCTGGGGGCAGAGGACACGTGGGCCAGGAGGGCCTCAGACAGAGGCCTCATGGTGGAACCACCACAGCATCTTTATTTAATCAGGAGCCCCGAGGGGGAGCCGCGTGGAGGGCTCGTCCTGATTTCAGGCTGACAAAAGGCTCTCAGCTCCGAGCAGCTTCCATCAGCGTTGCTGCCAAGTCCAGCGCTGGCCAAAACCATTTGGCAGGAGAGCTGGGTGCTGAGCAGCCGGTCCCCAGGGTCTGGGCTGGCAATGACAGCAGAGCCAGGGAACCCCCAAACCCACTCATTCTGAGAGCAGGCCAGGCCAGATACAGGGGCGTTTTGAGGGGCACCATGTCCTACTCAGGTACCAAGCTCTGCTACAGGACATTCAAGGTGGATGCCGTGGGGTCGCTAATCAGGACATCAAGCAGACGTGGCTGAGTCCTGGCCCTTCTGTTCACAGGCTGAGGGAGCCACGTGCATTGCTTGCCCTCGAAGCTCAGTGCTGTGGCCTTTACATGGCGCCTGCCTGCTAGGAGCTTAAGGGCATGAACACCTGGCAAACGTGAGTTATGATCTATTGCCATTCTTTGGTGAAAACAACAAGGCACGCTTGGAGAACACCAGGAGAGGCAGGAGATCTCAATTCTAGCTCCAATCTCAATTCTGCCTTGATATACCTGCTGGTGGCCTTGGGCAGCTCACCGCAGCCCGCGGGTTGTCACGTCTTGAGGATAAAGCAGACTAGCTCTGGGATCTCAGTCTGTATTCCTTGGAACACCTGTCCGATGAGGCAGAATTGGCCTGTGAGCACACAGGCCACATGGCCTTAAAGACCCCCATCCTGAACTTGGAGCTCACCCCGTTCCTGAGAGGTCCGGCAGGAAAGACCCCATGGGACCTTGCTCAGGGCAGCGGTGATGGGGAGCAGTGACATCTGGCGCTGACTCACTCATCACCCTAGGCCATGGGTATGGCAGCGATTCCCACTTCACAGAAGAAACTAAAAGACAGAAAGGCTAAGTAAGCCCCTTCCCTGTACTGCCTCCGACATCACCCACAGGCACCTGACACGGGCATCTGAGCTGGCCTCCCACACAGTAGGACGGTACGAGAGAACGGTGGGCTGGCCGGTGAGGGCCGTCCTGATGCTTCCTGCACGCCTGGAGTCACTGGCTCGGGGACTGGCTGAGCCACCCCTCAGCCAGACTGTGCCTCCTAGCCGGGCTCTGACCCAGGGATGTGGGAGAGCCCTGAAGGTCTCCAAGCGCGAGGAGGCCTGGAATGAGCGTGACCTCATGGCCCTCAGCACCTAGGGCGGGCTCCTGCCCCGGGTTAGAGCCGGCAGGCCCCTGAGCTGGCTGAGAGCAGATGGAGGCGCAGGACGAGGAAGGGACCAAGCAGTGTGTGCCTAGGTAGGAGGTGCTGGAGAGCCATGCAAGTCCGGCCATCAGCTAGCCCTCTCAGTGCACCCTCCGCCCTCCCACTTCCTCATCTTAGGTTGCCCTGGAGGCTCCAGTTCTTGGTCCCTCAGGACCGTTTTCTAGGAGCCAGTGGTAAGAGCCACCACTTAGCACTGTGTCACGATTTACAACGGAGGGAGTGGCGAGTCTTGGAGACCCCACCTGATAGGGTGGGCACAGGCAGTGGGAGTGGGGGGGCAGGGGAGCGCCCTGCTGACTACGCTCGGACCCACTGCTTCAAGGTGACCGCTCCGTGGAGCTCACCGCTCTGGGTCATGTTTGGCACAGGGCAAAAGGCCAAATTCTGCATGTGACAAAACCACCGTGGACTCTCGCTCTGTACACGGCCTAGCATCCTCCTCCTCTCAGCAGTGGCATTTCGCTTTCTGATCAGTGGCAACCTCATAGGTGAAAGCCCAGTACTCTGGGTGGGGTGGGAGCTGGGGTGCTGCCAGATCGGCCCCATCATGCATGCCCCCATCCCTGCTGCTGGAGCTGCCTTCAACCTGCAGGGTCTGTTCTCCCAGATGACCTGCTGGAAGCTGGGGGCGTACCAGACTTGTGCAAATCAGATTATTTCAAGCATATGAGCTCTGTTTTTGAAGGATCTAAGCTGCAAATCCTTTTGAAATGCAAATAGTGTCTAATTTGTGGTTGCCATTTAAGTCGTTTCTCAGTTTCTCAGGGACCCCAGTACTTTGGGGCCTGGGGGACGTGCCACCCCACCCCCCACGCCCTTCCCTTCCCAGAGGTTTCCTCTGCTTGTGATCTTGTCCTCAGATGCTGGCTGGACACCCACGAGGGGCCAGGCTCCCTGCTTGTTGTGAAGACATGAAGATAACAGACATGGCCTTCAAGGAGCCCCTAGTCCGGGGAAGATGGACACCAGGGATCACCCTCCTGTAGACAAGAGTACAACATGGGGGACGCAGTTTCTGGGGAGTGGACTGGCAGGGGCGGCTAGAATTGGGAACCTTCTGGAAGGGGCATCTTGGGAGCTGAATGTGTCCCTAGGAATGGGACCAGCATGGGTCCCCTGAGAGCAGAAGCCTGAGTCTGGCAAGCTGGGAAGGGCTGCGCTTCAGGGAGACGGGTCTGCGGGAGAGAGGGGGGCTGAGCTGAGCTGCATCCCGCAGAGATGCCCAGAGGTTCTCATGAGCAGTGGGGCTCTCTGAGGGCCCCTAAGGAGAAACAGGATGCCATCAGCTCTACTCCAGATCAAAGAAATGCCTCTCCTGGGTTTGTATGGACCACAGGCGATGGAGAGAGTGCCAGCTGGGACCACCGGACCCCACCTCGAGTGCCAGACGACTGGGTCATGCCTGAGGAGCAGCCTGGGCTCTTGGTCAGTTTCCTCCATTAGCCACACTCCTGGCCAGGGCCACCCTCAGAATGGGGGCCACAGCACAAAGTTACTCTCCCCGTGTTGAGGACAAAGCGTGCCAGGAAGCCTAGGTGCTTCTCGGAAGGATCTGTTCGGGTGGCAACACGAAGTTTCTCTTTTTTAAGGTGAGAGCCAATAATGGGCCAAAACGAAAATTTCCCAGGTTGAGGGGAAACTACCAGGGACTAAGAACCACCAGCAAGTAATAGCCTGTTCTGTCATCTGGGAAGATGGGATAAAATAAGAAAGCCAGGGAAATGCAGAAGTCGGTTGGGAAGAGTCTTATTCTGCCAGTTTGAGCCCCTCACTGGGCTTGGAGTTCCTGCCCCAGCCTGACTATGGCCACCCCCTCTGCCTTCCCACACAGGGGGGTCACTGAACTCTCCTTTACTCCCCGGACAAATGCTGTAGACAGGTATGTCACTCTCAGGAACTGGGATGGAGTCCCCTACAAGACCGTCAGGCCAAGCCCTCATTACACACAGCTCGCTTTTTGGGGGGATGAAAGTCTTCGCCTTGCTGAGGCCACAAAACCATTAAATATTAACTGCACAACCATGTTCCCATTAAATTAACTTACGGACTTACAGAAATTCCTTTGAAACTCCTTTTGATAGACACCCAACCCTCAAGTGCCATGTAAAACCTGACTGACGCTGGATGAATTTTCCGTGACGCTCATCCAATCTGCTCCATAGATATCTGAAAAAACCCCTGAGGTCTGGACTGTGAAGCCACCGTGAGTGGGGCGGGGGGGGGCATTAACTGGCCAGCAAGGGCCAGAAGCCCGAAGTCTGGGCAGTCAGACTTCACGGTCAGACTTTGCAATGTGAGTCTGCAGAGTTTCTCTGTGCACAGAGCCAGCTGCACATTTTTTGGTGCCTTTGAGTCCCCAGCAAATCCCAGACTCAAAGCTCACACCGTCTAGCAGGGCCAAGGAAGGAGATGGCCAGACAAGCAGAGTTCCCTCGGCAGGGGACTGTGGGTAAAAACCCCAGGGGTTTGAAGCAGGATGGCCAAGGACAGGTATAGACGAGGTACGGGTTGTCCCTGAGCGGCAGCCTGTGTCACTGACCATGAAGTTGGCTGTGGGGGACAGGGACTCCAAGTGAGATGCTGGATCCTGCTGCCTGCAGATGGGACTGCCTGGTGTGGAGCGGCGAAGTGCCATGCTGGCTGGTGGTGACTATGGACTGGTACTGGGCTTAGCCTAGTGACCAATACAGGTTCACGCCAAGGTCTCAGACAGACCACAGACCCGTCTTCTAGTTCAGCAGAATGAAAGGCCACCCTCGCCATTCTCAGACTAAATTACAGCCTGCGAGATGGCCGGCTGCGCGTGAGCCCATGACGTAGCTCCTCGCTGCTGGCTGAGTCGCTCTCGCCAGCACCAGTCAGCCAGGAGGGCCTGTCTCCTGCAGACCCCACTTAAAAGGCTTCCCCAGCGTTCAGCAGCACCACAGGGGCCCAGAGCCCCTCTGGATCTCATCCCAATTCAGGCGTCCTGTTCAAAGCCTGATCCCAGGGATGCTATCCATTGCCTCTTCCAGGCAATTCAGGAGTGTCCGACTGCAGATGCCTCAGGCTCCCCAGCGTGGGGAGGCTGGGCTGGGGTGCGCCATAAATCCTGGCTGGAAGACACCTCCTCTGCTCTGTGCCCCCTCCTCCCACGGCTCTGTCCATTTATTTAACTTCCTAGGAAAGGAATAAAGAGAAGTAACCACTCAGCCTGTAGCCATCCATTGAGCTGGAAATGATAAACACCTTTAAAAGAGAAAAGCAAATATGGATCTGAAGAAAAGGAGCTTCTAGCTTAAGGGAATCCGTCAGGGCACCCTTCTCAGTGAAGGCAGAAGTGAACCTTGGGTTAAGAGCGTGCAAATGGGTGTGCCCAGGCTTCCTATAGACTTGGGGACACCAGGGACTAAAGTTAGCAGCTTCTAATTTAAACATCTTAATGCCAAGCACAATGACTCAGAATTATAAGATACCATTGCAGAAAGGGACCCTAGGGTCACAACTCCATGCAGAGACGGGCCTTTCCAAGCACCGATATCCATTCTCCCTCAAACGCCCTCTCAAGAACCCTGTGGATAGTTGGTTTTGTCCCCGTTCTACAGATGAGGAAACTGGACCTCAGTGAGGTAAAGTCACTTCTCCAAGGTCATACGGGTAGGCAGGGCGCTGGGATTCGGCCCCAGCTCCTCTCACTCTTCATAGGCACTCGAAACAGAACACGATCCCACACTCGACCCCCTCGAGATCCCTGAGCAGGTTTTGTTCAACGAAGAGAGTCCATCTCCATTAAAGCAGTGGTACCAGTGAAAACTGAGCGCCGCCTTGGAACAGAAACAACAAAAGCTCGCTCTACCAGCACCTTCCTCGGTGCCAGACACTGTGTCGTGGCCACAGGCATGTCGGGTCAGCACCCCATGGCCACCTTCAGCGGAGGGGCCACTCTTCTCTGTCCCACAGAGTGGAAACGGAAGCATGGGGCCTCCCTGATGACGCAAGGGGTTGAACACCGCACTGTGCAGATTCCGCAGCCACTGCAGCGTGAGTTCAATCCCCGGCCAGGCAGAGGACCCACATGGCATAGCAGACCTCTCCTGCCTCGCCCGCTGCTCCCCTCGGCAGTGTGTTTCAGTCCATCTGCCTGTTCTGCTCCCCACTCTGTCTCCGGTGAACCCTCTTACCCCTGCCTGTGACCTGTACCCCAGCTCTTGTATGCATAAATGAATAAATCTTAAAAAAAAAAAGAAAGAAAACTGAAGCACCGGAAGCCAAGTAACCTGCCCAAGTTCACGAAAGTAGTGAGGGGTTTGAACACAGGCAGTGCGGCCCTCTGGAAGCCTCCAGCCAAGGACACTGAGTGGGAGTTGCTCAAGGCGGGGGCAGGCACATGAGGCTCCAATCAGAGTAGAAAGAGAAATGGCCTGTGCCTCCCAGCACCGCATCCCTTCATGCCCGTAACTCGGCATTGACCGTTTTAATATGCAGGTGGGTGTGTGCATGTGTGAGAGCATGTGTACAGGCATGTGAGCGTGTGCTGTGTGAGTGTACGGCATGTGTATGTGTGTGCATGTGTGGGGGCATGTGTGCACGTGTGTGCGCTGTGTGACGTGTGTGTGCATGTGTATGGGCGGGTGTGCACGTGTGAGTGTGTGTGCTGTGAGTGTATTTGTATGGGCGTGTGTATGTGTGTGCATGTTTATGGGTGGGTGTATGCATGTGTGAGTGTGTGCTGTGTGACTGTATGTGTATGGGTGTGTGTATGTGTGTGCATGTGTATGGGCATGTGTGCACGTGTGAGTGTGTGCTGTGTGAGTGTGTGTGTACAGGTGTGTCTATGTGAGTGCATGTGCATGGGTGTGTGCACATGTGTGCTGTTATGTACGGTGTGTGCATGTGTGTGGGTGTGTGAGTGTGTGTGCAGTGTGATTGTATGGGCATGTGTGCACATGTGAGTGTGTGTTGTGTGATTGTGTGCATGCGTGTGACGTGTACTTGTGCGTGCACATGACTTTGTGTCTATAAAGATGTGTTTGTGAACATCTGATTCTATCAAGACTTACATGAACATACAAATATGCATTTCCTAAGCTGCTGAACTAGGAACTGATTCTGACAACGTTGCAGAAGGAGTTCAAAGAAAGTTTTCTTTTGTCAGCAAAATGCCATCCATACAGAACGCCTTCCGCAGGAGGCCCTTTAACTCAGCTTCCAAACCGGTGGAAGTGATTTAAAATAGCACGACTAAACCGAGAGCAGAGGGTTCTGGACAGGCAGCCTTGCTTCGCAGATTTCAGACCCACCCCAGATAACCCTTACCCGGCAGTATTCGTCGATGGGCTTCAGCCTCTTCACAGCTACGTCCCGGATATGGCTTCTCCGGAAGAGGATCTTGCCTGGAAGAGAGATGCTCGTGAGGTGGTGATAATGGGTGCCACTGCGGGGGACCCCGGCCTTCTCGCTCCTCTCCTTGGCTTCTCTGCTCTCAGCTGACCACCACCCCTGCTCGTTCCAAGGAGACAAGAGAGGGATGGTCACCTCTCCCAGCGGACAGGAGGCTCCCAAGGCTGAGGGTCCTGGACCGCTCGGGCAGAGGAGCCCTGGAGGCTGCCATCTTGGCCGGTCACCTCATCTGGGTCTAGGGCAGGATCGATGTCCTGATGTGGGCAGGGCTCCCAAGTGACCTCAGACAGGAAGACAAAGGAAGGCCCAACCCACATGCTATGTTTTGTTTTCAGGCCCATCCCTCCTTGAGAAATCAGCATTCCTTCTTGCCAGTCAGGCAGGAATTCCTATTCTTAGCTTAGGTGGGTGGCTCTCTGCTGGGCAGGCACAGGCCAGTGCCAAGAGGCGCCCAGTGGTCCGGTCTGACTATTCCCTGGCCTCACGGTACGTCAGCCATACAGGTGGCTTTGCATCTGGGCTGGCACATCCCTCCGATAGTGAGATAGGCCAGCCCCAACATCTCCCAGCAGACCCTTTTAGCTAGCCAAATTCTATTATCACAAGTGAATCAATGCATAGTCCTTTTAAAGTCAGGTAAACTTAGAATCTGAACACCTTGGTCTGACATTTAAAGCCTGTACAGCTGACCTTTCTATGTGCGCTGGCCAGCAGTGTCTAGGTTAATGCTCCCTTTTCAGAAGGTTCTCCTTTTTCCCAAAGCATCCGCATACTTGGTCCACCCCTAAGACACTGTCCACACTCTCTGTGTATATCGCAGTGATCCGTGAGTGCCGTCCCACCAGGGGCCCACCTGGCCCATCTCAGGGCCAGGGAGGCCAGCACATGACAAAGTGCTCGTCCCACAGCTATCACAGCACCTGTTGTCTAAGCCCTCCCAGGTCCCCTGGAGACGCTCCTTCCTCCATTCCTAGTCCCTGTGTCTCAGAAGGGGCTAGTCACGCGCCTGGCAACAGGGGAGACATCTGACCTGGTCTAGCCCACCAGGGCCAAGGTAATTGGCTCAGAGTTGGGCAAGGACCTAATATGGGCCAATGAGGGCCAGCCCTGAGATTTCTGCGGACGCCTTCTTCCTCCCGTAGTTGCTGAGCACGATGAAAATCTGAGACTTCCAGAAGCCATTTTTATTATAATCTAAGAAGCAAACTAAGTGAGAGAAAGATCTGTGCCTGGCACAGGAGGTGCTCAGAGAATGTTTCCTGAATGATTGAACAGCAGAGCCGAGAGCTGGGTTGGGAGGGGCAGGTGCCTGTGACAGCTCTTGAGCAGCTGGATAGAAATCTTCCCAAACCCCAGGTCAACCTAGTACTTTTCCCTTGTATAATATAATGTAATTATTTCTTATTTAAACTACTTGGAGATGGACCTCCCTGGTGGCGCAGTGGGTTAAGCAACGCACTATGAAGCAAACCGCAGCCACTGCAGCACAAGTTCGATCCCTGCTGCCGGCCAGTGGGGGGACCCACATGGTGTGGCAGACCTCTCCTGCTGTGCCCGCTGCTCCCCTCAGCAGTGTGCTTCTGTTGATCTACCTGTTCTGCTCCCCGCTCTCTGTGGTGAGTCCTCTCACCGCCCCCACACCTCTGGCCTGTACCCCAGTGCTTGTATGCATAAATAAATAAATCTTTAAAAAAAATAAACTACTTGGAGATGGCTTTTCATTCACTGGCATTAGAGATATTGTAATTAAGATAATTCCCATTGAAGGTGGACAAATACATAAAATGGATGTGAGTCCATTTAATCACCTGCCAAGGTCAAGTGAAATCCTAAGAAAGGTCACTGCCTGGCTTTAGGTAGATTCCCTCAGAAGCAGACGTGGAGACAAGGAGTCGAGACAAGGTATTCATCTGGGAGGCTATCCAGGAAACGCCAGTACGGGGGTGGAGAAGGCAGGCAGGGAAAGGAAGTATTGTCAAATCAGCTCATCGCTGAGGGGCACAGGAGTTCTGTTCTATTGGGGAATTCCAGAGGTATCCCAAGCAAGGGCAAGGGGGTTGGGGCATTCACCCACCGATCCCCTGCTTGTCACCAAGCTTTCAAGAACACTGACTTTGGTCAAGTGTGCGAGGCTAGAAGAGGTGTTCTCCAGAACAAGCCCCGATTATTCTCACAAGCAGCATCCAGCAGGTAGAGATAAATGGCCTGGGGACCAGATCAGCTGCCACACCCAGTCACCTGGGGCACTAGTCACTGCTGCAGTGACTAGCAATACAGGAGGAACATCTCACTCATCCTTGACTCACTTCCAAAATCTCATCTCGCCACCTCTGGCATGACTTGGAGGCCCCGGCCCGGTGCTCATGCCTCCTCTCAGCTCCACACGCTCCACTGAGCCCAGACTTTGCAGACGGCACGTGCCACGCAGGTACTGCAGCCCATTCGCTTTTCTTTCCTAAACTCTCCCTCAGGCCTCTTTCCTTGCTTCCTTCTCTCTGAAGCTGGCCAGAGCAGCCATCTCCCCATGAGGGATGACACTATGCAGACCAGACATCATCGAGATAAACAGGCCCAGCCACGCGTTCCTTTGAAAGGAGATAAGGCGTAATTTATTAAGACATTGGAGAAGGCTGCTTCTCCTTGGGGGAAGATGTCACAGACTTGGCATTTCTGGTCCTTTGCCTCCTAACCCTTTTTTGGTTGCCTGCCACGTTGTGGCTCAATGCTGCAGGAGCCTGCGGAGGCTGAGGCGGTAAAAACAGATGCATGGCGTGAGGAGGACACGGTGACAGGCGGCCCCAGGCCGGGTTTCAGAGCTTTCTGCCTGAGCCAGGTACCGGTCAGGAGCTGGAGGCCTTCCAGGCCAGTGACCCCAGCGGTCATGCAGGGGCCTGACGGGCTTGTCTGAGAAGTAGAGGAAGCCAGAGGCAAGGCCATGGGAGGGACAGGCCAAAGAGACTGGCTCTGCCGGGCATTCCTTTCAAAAGGACATAAAAAAGAGCTCTCTGCCCGCCCCTCCTTGTCTTGTTGGAATAAAAAGGAGGGGGATGGGGAGACCAACTGGGTCCCCCTCTCAAGGTCTGGCCAAATGGGTGACTGAGTCTCGTATCTCTGGGACAGATTCAGTGGGCCCTCGGGCAGCACGGGTTTGGGTCTGAACTACATTGACCCACAGACATGCAACCTTTAAAAAAATAAATACATAAAAGTATTTTCCTTACCAATTTTCTTCTCTCTAGCTTAGTTCATTGTGTGACTACAGTAGATAACACGCATACCATGCAAAATGCATGTTAATGGACCATAATGAGTATGGCTAACGTACTTCCTGTCAAAAGCAGACTATTAGTGGTTACGGTTTGGGGGATTCAGGAGTCACACACAGATTTTTGACAGTGAGGGAGAGCGTCATCCGTAACTCCTCTGTTGGTCAAGAACCAGCTGGGTATACCTGTAGCCTGACCCAGTTGCAGGGACAAAAGTAGCAAAGAAACAGTTAAGGAACAAGGGGGCCCACCGCCCCCCCTCCTCCCAAGGCACAGAGGTTCCAAGGGAGGCGGGAAGGGGTGAGTAGGAGATGGGGAGAAGCGGGAGGGCTCCCCACCCGTGCTGGCACGTGTCCCCACCTTGCCCCGGGAGCCCAGCCTCTGAAGGCAGCCGCATGTCTCGGGTGGACACCTCCAGGCTCTGCACAGGCCGAGGTTCTGCTGCTCAGGTGCAAAGTCAGGACGGTTTCTGCACAAGCCATTTTCTCAGTCGATTTGTTGGAATCGCAACAGGGCTTCCCTACTTCCCGCTGAAACCCCGACAGAAGCAACGTTTGCTTTTCTTGGGGCTTTGGCACAGCCAGCGGGGGAAGAGGGAGGGAAGCTCTGGAAGGGATTCTACGGTCTTGACTTCTCTGTTAGGAATCCAAACCGCACTCTGAAAGCCAAACTGGTGATCGTATTAAAAGGGAGAGAGAAAAAAAGGAGGAGGAGGAAAATCCCCATTAAGGAAGCCGAGACCACAGGGCATTAAAGGCCTCTTGTAATGTAATTCAGCCTGTTTGCAGCGAGGTGAGGCTGCTGCCAGGGGCTTCAAAGCCAGGGCAGAGGCTGCCCCAGAAATCTGATAAGCACCATAAGGAAGATTACGCAAGGGCATGAAACAGACCTGGGGACTTAACTCATTCCTGCACACGGAGAAGAAAGCTGTCAGCCCGTCCCTGCCTCGCCTGGCCATTCTGGGCTGACTGGGAACGTGAGACCAAGAGAGGCCTCAGCAGGAGTTCTGGGTTCAAGTCCTGCCTGCACCACGGGCTGGCTGTGCAACCTTGAGTAGGTCTCTCTTCTCCCGGGGGCCTCTGTGTTCTCAGCTGGAGGCTAAAGAGCCTGGACAATTTACTTCTGATGGTGGTGGAGGGGTTGGAGCAGAACCAAGAGGCACAGAGGAACAGTGAGACAAGTGGCAATAAAAGCTAAGAGCTTATGACGTGCCACGCACATGCTAGGAGCTTTTCTTTGGGTTCTCTTCTTGGTCTCCATAACCACCTTGCGGCGACCAGTCCTTTTATTAGCCCTGTTTTGCCCAGGAGGAGATGGCGGTGCAGGAAAATTTAAGGACTTGCCTAATTTAACACTTATGAGTTGGGATTTCAAGCTGGGGTTTGAGCTTAGATGGTGAGAGGGAAAGAGGAGGCAGTGAATCCAGAGAGTTCTTCGGGCTCGGATCCTATAAGACCTTGAGAGCCATGGTGCGCACTTAGGTGTGTGTGATGGGCACACAGCAGGTATTGCAGGTGGGAAGCAGGATCAGGTGGCAGGTGTTATCTGAGCCAGGCCCAAGGCTATAGCGAGTAGAGGGTTCATCTTTGCTGCTTCAGAGGCTGAAGGCAGGGGAGCAGGAGGCTGACTTCCTGGGTGCAGCAGTCAAAGGCGGCACATTCGCTCCAGGGCAGCATGAGACAGAGGAGCAGGGGGCCTGCCCGCCAGCCCTCTGACTCTGGCATGGCCAGGGCTAACCTGGCTGACGGCTGGCAGCCATAGTTAGGAAACAGCTAGACATCAGGGCAGGACCAGCTTGTGGGTCACTCCTGCAGGGTGGGATTGGTTTCAGCTCCTCTGACATCAAACGGATGAAAATGAAGGTGGGATTGTTTGGTTTTGGCTGGTTTTTCATAGTGAAGGAAGAGTGGATTCATGTATTATGTTCTCTCTGCCCTTCTGTGCCCAAGGCTTTTTATTGAAGCTTTTCATGCAGGAGCATCTGTCTTTATCAATCTGTCAGCAAACACTGTGGTTTGAGGCTCCCTATTACAGCCCCGCGTACCCGGTACATATGCTGGCCTGATCCACACCACATGGGGACCCTCTCAGGGGTTTTATGCAGATCTGTGGGAGAAGAAGACTAAGGGCGACTAGTTCTTCCTCTCTCCTCCCCCCAGGCGCTGCCTGTGTCTTGTCACCAAACAGACATGTCACCCTGGAGGCAGGGGTTCCTCTAGGAACTCTCAAGTGTTTTATTCTCTAATTGGTCCAGGAGATTTGTCTCCTAGAGCTTCATCAGCCAGAAGAACGGAGAGAACACCCCCAAGCCCTCACAGCCTTCATTTCACTCAGCAGTCAGAGCCTCACAGCTTGGCCCTCCCCCCTCTGCAGGCTCCAGATACATCCCCGTCTCTCTGTGGACCTCAGACTGCTCCCACATCCCTTACACCCCGCTCCCAGTGGGCAGAGGTACTGGACAGGTCTGCCGCCCAGGGGGTCCTGACTGTATGCCCTGAGTTTGCGCTCCCACAAATCTCTCTTTCAGCTCCTTGCCAAGACCCTACCTCTGGCTTACTGTTCAGTGTGGTAGGCATCTGTGGGGTTTGCCTGCCAGCATTTTTATTACAACGCCCTAAATTTCTTTTGAGAAACAATTCTCACTTCTTTCTCAGTCTGTGTGATTTCACCCAAACTCCTGGAGTTACCAATCAGTCCAGTCCAGCCACAGCCATTTGACCCAATTGGTTGAGGAGAATCAGCCTGGGGCTTTTGCTGGAATGACCAGAAAGAGAAAAGCTCTTTCTATATGGGTTGTTAATGCACAAACTGTAAGCCCCAAATTACTGGGAATTATCTTTGCATATCTCCATGTACTACTGGGGAAAGCTTGTCTCAGAATGAAGTTGACAGCAAAATAAACAAAGTTGAGAACTAGAGAGACATACACAAACACACACAACTTGGTCACCTAGATCCAGCCATGCCTGAAACCATTTCCCCTGAGATTTCATTAGGAGTTGATAAATAAATTTCCCTTCTTTTTCTTCAACTAGATTGAGGTGAATATAGTTTTAGCCCCTAAAGAGGCACCTGAATATTATATTCAGCACTGTCATTTACTGTTGTGTGACAGGGGACAGGTCACAACCCATCTGTATCCATTTCCTCATAGAATTGCCTAACTAGAAGGATTGTGAGGAGCCAATGAACTAATGTATAAAAGCATTTAACACAGAACCCAGCCCATAATAAATGTTGAACAAGCAGGATCTCTTATCAGCTCATCAGCTGACAATTCCAGGTCAAGTGGGCGGGGTGGGGGCAGGGTACAACTTGGCCCCGCCCATCTCCTTGCTGCCAGGTAGAATCCAAGCACTGAAATGTTCCCAGCCACCCTGTAGCAACTTTCCTGATTCAACCTCATCCCCTAATCACACCGTGTCTCCCACAGCTTCTACTTCTCCATCAGCCCCATCAAAAGAGCAGGGAACATGACATGGTGGAGAGGCAGTGATTACTCACTCCCCACTTACCCTGAAGCACCTTTGGATGATTCACGCAGGTGAGTCTCCCCACTCAGCACCCTGCAGCCCTCGCCACATACTCAAGCAAGCAGACTTGAACAAGTTTCCCCAATTCTGATTTGGAGTTTCCATTGCCCAGCCCAGAGCCAGGCTTAAGGGTACAAAATCTTTCATTCCCCAACCCCCAGTGGGGCCAGGTGGGATTTACGGGTGTCTGCTGAACATCGGTGGTATTAATCCATTGTGACTGGGTCAGATGGAATGAAAGGCATTTTGAACAGCTTTACTTGTGACCAGAATGACTTCTTTCCTTCCCCCCCCCAAAGTATAACATACATCCAGAAAAGTGCACAAGTATTGGTATAACTCCCATGAATTTTCACAAACCAAACCACCCCCAGCACCCAGATCATGAAACAGAGCAGAGCATCACCCACACCCCAGAAGCACTTCACTATGCCAGATTTTAGAAGACTCGGTGGGGGCTATTCCTTCTGCCCTGAGATGGATGTCAGCACTCCAGACTAACCGGGAATATCTATTGCAGAGAAGAGCCACTAACACATTCATTGTGATTGTAGCGATACTTTTATTTGTTAAGGCTTATCTAAAAAGGCATACTTTATAATATGATTCAAATTGCAGCAAACTGAAGTGCATAGTGAACCTGACCCCCAGAAAAAAATTGCTTGTTTTGTGAAATGTGAATACACTTTTGATTAGTGGTTATAAACAAGGGTTGGCTTTGGGAAGAGCTGTGTAAATAGAAACAAAAGCCCTACATTTGCAAGTGTTCCCTTTGCGATGGAGAATGCCCAAGGTTGGTCCCTGGCCCAAGCACAGACCACAATATTTCATTAGGTGTAAGATCTTACTTCACATACAGCCTGGGTTACAGGCGGCCAGACGGAATCTTCCCAGGCCTTGCAGACTGCCTACAAGGTAGCTGGCATCCCAGTAGGTACCAAATCAGAGAAGGATGTTGGCCACATGGCGCCATGGGTTGGCTGGGGAGGTGGGCTCGCCCAGCCCAGCTCTGGGAGGCAGAGGAAGCACTGGAGTCACCAAGATGACCCTTAGCCCAGGCTCTGCGATCACACGTAACAGTACCTCAAGGGGCCAAGCTAAGGGTAAATGCCACTGGGGTACTGCTGGGACACTTTAGGGGGGGGATGTGCCCATTCAGAGTTGAGCTTTGATGTGGCTGAGCATCTCTGGAAGGTGGCCTGGTAAATCCATGCATGAATGGTGGGAAAGGCGGCAAGGTCAAAGGCACTGGTTTTTACAGTTGCGGTTACACTGGTCTCATCTCACCTTTGCAGTTATGTTTTCCTATTCTTGATCCAGTGGAAATATCAAAAAGAATCAAATTTTGGAGCATTCAGCTGTAAGGGATCAGAGTGTGGGCTGGAGTTGAGAGGCCCCAGGACTTTAAAAGCCCCTAGTCCTGGTACGGCGCCTGGCCCTGGTCTTCCTCTTTGCCCAATGGGATGCAGGGCTGAGCTAGGCTGTAAGCCCCCACGCGGTCACGCCAGGCACAGCTCTGAGCACGCAGGAGGCTTGGACACGAGATGCCGTGGCTCCAGGGAGGGGAGCCAAGCCGGCCCTCGTTTGGTCATTGGCCCGTGAGAACTTCACAGTGACCTCTGTCTGTCTTGCGCACCAGTCCCTCCCCAGCCCAGTCCCAGTCCAATTGCCACCCAGCAGTCAGAATAGTCTTAATAAAAACCTTTGCTGAAACTTTCCAGTTACTTCCCAGCACACTGAGAACTGAAATCTAAACTCCTCTCTGTGCTTGGAGGCCCTGCAGATTTGGCTCTCGCCTCCCTCTCCAGCCTCATTTCATCACATCAGCCATGCTGGGCTTCAGTCAGCGCCACAGAGACGGGCAGCTGGGTCCACCTCTGGGCCCGTGCGCCTGTAGAGCTGCCCCCACATGGCTCCAGGCTCACCCCTATCCTGCGCACGGTCTCCCTAGGGGGTCTGCGCAGGTCACTCCTAGAAGGACGCTTCTCCCCTCCTCTCCCAGGCCTTGACCGCCTCCCTCCTGGACTGCGCCACCATTTGCAATGAGCTTACTCATCTCCCTCTTCATGTGGTTCCCTCTGTCCCAAAGATCGGCCTCTCCTGGCCAGTGAAGCTGTTTGTCTCACTCATGGCTGCACCCTCGGGGCTGCAGGGGCCTGGCTCACAGCAGCTCCTGCCGACATTTGCCAAATGGTAAGATGTGCCGACACACTCGTGCTGGGCTGTCTCCCTGACACACAGACACACAGGCACCCTGAGGGCACGAGCAGAGGCCGCTCACCCCATATACTCGGGACTGCTGGCCCAGAGTGGGCTTGGCGGGGGCAGGCAGTTGTCCTCCAGCACCCAGACCGAGCGGGGCCAAGAGTGTGGTTAGCGCGGAGCCTGGCATCAGAGCCAGGCTGTCCCTGCTCCATGTGGGTGTGGGGGGCACGGTGGGCAGTGGCTCAGCACCCTCCTTGTGGGAACCCGGGAATAAAGGGCCCTATTCAGCAGGGCAGCCTCAGCCCCACCCGCCAGGGGAGGCTGCCCTCAGGAAAGGGGACGGTGGGGCCCTGGGCTGAGCTGCCCAGCAGCCTCTCCCTGTGGCATGGCCCACAGTGGGGAAACCAGGCCAGGGGTCCAGAGCCTTCAAGGAGGGGCACCCCTGGCTCAGAGGGGTGATGCTGAAAGACGCAGTTAACTTCTGATGCTCTGAAGTGGAGGAAAACCCCAGGATACATAGGCCTTATGGAAAATGGCCCCATAACCACAAGCCTGGCTGTGCCAGCCAGAGAAGAGCTTGCACGGCTGGGGGTGGACATTGTCCCTGAAAGCCTGCTTGTCTTAAAGCCTGGCCCTACTGGCAGAACTGAGCCCAGATAGTCAACTCCCTTCAGCAACTTCCCACCAATATTCTCTGTGGTTCTACCCTTTCTTGCAAGGGTGGGGAGGGCAGTATTACAACAGATAACACTCACCGGGTATGTGGTAAGCGCTAAGCCCTGTGCCTTGTGCTCTACATTTAATTGGCTGTATGATCTTCACAACACACTGATCCAGGAACCGGGTACTCATCCCAATTTACAGCTGTATAAGCTGAAGCTTGGCAGAGTTGAGTAAGCCGCCAAGGTCACGGAGCTAGTAAGTGGTCGAGCTGCCCCAGGTCTTTTCACTTTCTCTAGTAAATTATTTTCAGTGAGTCAAGGTTTGCAGTACTATATAGGATTTAGGGGCATCGGTTCACACTTCTTCAGATGCACGCTACACAACACCCACCGCCAAAGCACCCACACTCCTCTGCCATAGGCCACTGGGCCCCCGCTCCCTGGGCCCCCCTCTGGTAGGGTCAGTTCCATGTCAGGCTGCAAGGGTGGGTCTGGTTTGGTTCTGTCTGTCCCTTTGCTTTGTTTCTTTATGTACGACCTATGAGTGAAATCATCTGGGGTCTGTCGTTTTCCTTTCGACTTATTTCATGGAGCATAATCCCCTCCAGTTCCATCCATGTGGTTGCAGATGACCAGATGCCATTGTTTTTGCTGTGCAGGGGTACTCCACCAAGGAGCCAGGCTGATGTGAGGTGGCTAGACTCTGCTCCACGGCACGTGTATGTTCACGAAGATGGCTCAGCAGAAATGGGTACCAGGTCGGCGAACGCCAAGGGTGTTTCTGGAACCCAGAGAGAGTTCCTCCAGGCCCCACCAGCAGAGACACCCAAGTGACAACCAGGCTCACTCCTGAGCAGCCTCTCCTGATTTGTGACTGTCTGCTCCCCAGCTGCTATTCGTGCCTCCAGATATTTTGGGGCAGTGTTATTTATAGACCACACTTCTATTTATATTTTAATTGAATTCCTGTTAACCCCTGCTAGCTTTCCTCCCCCAAACCCTAAAGATGGGAGGATAAGAACTCTTTTTTACCAAGTAAGTCAGGGGCAAAGGTGAAGGTCAAAGTCTTGGCTGTGAGTGCAGTCTTTCAGCAGGATCCCTTTGCGGGGAAGCATGCAAGACAAGGGAGCTTTCTACACTTTCCAGAGGAAATGGGGGTAGGGAGTGGGAGGGCACAAAGCTGGCCTTATACAGAAGCAGCCACATTCTGCCAATGCGGTGGGATTTGAGGTGGGCTTAGAAGACCTCTGTTCTCCTAAAATGTTTTCCCTTTTGCATGCTATTTCATCATTAGGCATTTATTCCTTTGCTCTCAATAGCTATTAGATCACAAAATGTTGGGACTATGAGAAAATCTAGACAGTATCAAACCCAAGCCTTGAATTTCACATATGGGGAAATTCAGTCTCGGAGGCTCTGACCTATTCTTCTAGGGAAATCTGAATGAATAAATGGAAATCTGTTACAATGCACAGGAGATCATCTCACTGCTGGAGGAAGAGCAGAAGAAACAAAGAATAGGGGATGGCAAAGTCAATTCGGGATTCTTCTTTCAGAAAGTGTTAGGAAAAACTAGCAAAACAAGCTATTGTTTCCTAAGGTTCTTTTTGGTGCCCCCAAGAAAAATGCCCTGGTTTTAGACTCACTTAGAAAAATAAAGGTAAAGTGGAACTGCTTTCTTCCTCATTATTCACCCCTCACTGAAATGTGGTTTAGCAAACAAACGTTTGTCATCATATGGTGACTTTGGTTTTTGTTTACAGAGCCAGTCTGTTTCCTTCGAGCACTATGCCTGCAATTCCGGCATCAGCCATTGGGTGGCTGCTTCAAACAGGGCAGATTAAGCAAAAGGGAACAGAAAATAAGGTAATCTAGACAACACCTTGACTGTAGGAATGTGACACTTTATTAATAGCACAGTGCTGATCAACCTCTAATTGAGAAAAAAAGTTATGGGGCTAGTACACTTCTGCTGCACAATTCTGCTGTCTTGAATAAATAGTTTAAAGAAAACACCTTGGAGCAGGTGATGTACCCGAGACTTTTACCAAAGCTCAACTGCCTGCAGTACCTCTCTGGTCAATCCCACTCTGCAAGAAGCACTTCCAGGACACAGAGAGCAGTGGCCAAGAGGTGGGGCTTGGGATTGGCGGGGCCTGGGATTTGCGTGCCAGCCTTCCCTCTTACTAGCTGAGTGACCTTCTAGCCTGAGTATCTTTATTTTTAAAGTTGGGGTCATCACTATATGAGCTAATATAAGGTACATGAAATTCTTTGCGAGATAATCTGGTATAAGTATGTCCTCATAAATAGTAGCTGTAATACTTGGCCAAAATCTTGTATTTTCAATTGTTTAACTTGTTAAGATTTCCAAGCACAGTTTCTCGGACAGCTGCTTGCATCTTTCTCCCTATAGCCAATTCAACAAAAGGTATCTCTAGGTCACTGGCTCATCTCTCTCTCTCTCTCTCTCTCTCTCTCTCTCTCTCTCTCGCTCTCGCTCTCGCTCTCGCTCTCGCTCTCGCTCTCTCAGCAAGTCTTTCTGTTAAAGAGAATAGTTCTGCCAAACATAGGTCTTACTGATGCAGTCTTCACCAATTACCAACTACTAACATTGTAAAGTCACTTCTCAGATCAGAAAGCAGCAGCTGGGAGTAAAGATGTTGCCAATCAGAGAAGGCAACAAATTCCTAGTGGCCGCGCATCCCACCTCTCCCCCACTGGCTCCTCACTGAAGCTTAGGTCAGCAGCAATTGCTTTATACAGAAGAGCGAAAGATGCTCCTCGAATCTCAGTTTATTATTTTTATAACTACCAGAGACTCCTTGGGGGAGACGCAAGCCTTTGCTCTCTTCTAGCAGCGGGACACTCAGGCTTTAGACAGACTTGTGCCGTGCTGTCTTCAAAACACAGAGGGTTCATAAACCAGCCTCCCAGCCCCAAGAGACTTCTGAGATTAAAACCTTAGCAATTTCCTTGGCCCTCAACTTCAGCCCACCCTGCAAGGGAGGGGTGGGAGAACGTTCTGACCTGGGGCTGTTGGATTGATGCTAGGGCACAGAGAGGGGTGCAGTGACTTCATGCTCCGCCCCGCAGGGTGCCAGGTGGCAGCTCAGGGGTGTGTGGGGATGTGCGGCCAACGAAATGGCCCTCACCAAGTCACCCATGTGCATCCTCGTCTCCCCACCTGCCGCTACTCGGGTCAGAAATTGACTCACCCACGGAAGTCCGGCGGTTTATATTACATGGATGGACTGTACATAGCCACACACCCAGGACATTCTATGACACAGCCCGAGAGCCCCTGGAAGCCTCACTCAACCTTAAACCAGACCACTCCCCGGTGTACAGATCCCTGTCCGTGTTGTTACGCTGCACGCGTGACTCCGTCTGGGCTGGGGCTGGGACTCCAAGTTCTCAGAAGCTCTCAGATGCTCACACCAGTGATTTTCGAACCGTGTTTTGAGCAGTAAGCCTTGAGCCACGTAACTACCATGCGTGAGACCTGACTCCAGAAAGGCACCGAGAGACGGCTCCTCGGTGTGCTGAGTGCGATTTGGATTCGGACAACCATCAAAGCGTCCTCAGGCACTGAGGGTTGAGACCGGCAGGCAGCACCTGCTGTGCTCTCAGCAGGAACTTCCCATGGGGATTGTGGTGCAGGGGCAGCGACTCCCAGGACACCAAGCCACTTCAGGCCGAGGCAATGCTTACCTGCCTCTGCCACAAAAGAGTAAAGGCTTCAGCTAGGTGTGGCACCAAGCTGAAGGGCCAGTGCGAGCCCAATCTGTTTGAGTCCAAAGCCAGGGCTCGGAACCAGCACTGGGCCACCTCTGGATCACTGTGGTCATAGCTCACGACCAGGGTGTTCTCCCCAGAGATCTGCCCCAGTCTGTTCTCACCAAGGTGAAATCTAGGCTCCTATGCTCTGGCCTGGGAGAAACAGAAGCCCTCTTCCCTTGCCCAGTCCCTGGAGAGCAGATTGGCTCATCCTGCCAGCCGAGTCCCACCCTCCATCCTCATGCTGTGCCAGACCCTTCAGGCCCACTGTGGGCTGCAGGCAGGCAGCCTGGCATTCTGGTGCCTCTGCAGTGGACATTGGCCCTTGAACTGTGGCGGTAAGGGGGGCGGCGTTTCAGGGCCGGGGCGCCCATCCTGCTGGAAGCCAGGCAGCCGGGATGAATGGCGCATCAGTTCTGATAGGCCTGGGGCATCTCCAAGAGTCAGCTTGGCCCCTGCCAGGGAAGAGTCTGGTTTGGGGCTCTGCCCTTGGGCCTGAGTCCAGTTGGGGTGACCGTGGGGCGCAGTGGAGAGGTCAGGCCAGGGACACTGTGGAAACTTGCCACCAGTGTCCCTCACCTCCTAAGAAGGGGGGGACCTGAGCTCCCTCTCAATGGCCCTCAGTGTTCTCTCTCCACCACCACCCTCTGCCATCCCTCCTTACCCCCCACCAGAAGCTAGACCCAGAAACCAGAGTACCTAGAGCCTGGAGATGCCGGGGAGGGAGGCTGATGGAGAGCACTCCTCACCACAAAGCATCTTTCATAGGCGCCAGAGACTCCAGCTATCTCAGGGAGGAGGGAGGGAGTCATTTCCTTTTGCCCCAGGAATGAAGTCGAAGGTAGGGGTTAGGGGCAGGGTCTTCCATCGTGGCCAGGGCTGCCCCAACAGAACCAGGGGGAGTCATTCTGACCTCTCCCTCAACCCAACCCCAGTTCATCAACCAGGCCTCTTGGCTGTTCCTCTAAGACACACCGCAGAGCCACCTCCCTCCATGCCACTACCCAGCCTTGGCCAAGTCACCCCCATGCGTCCCCGATCTCATCCAGCCTCTGGCCTGTCCTCCTGCTCCCGGGCTTGCTCCCTTGCCCCTCCAGTCTGTGACTCCCTCTCATCAGCAAAGGGGCCTTTCTAGACAGAAACCCAACCATGTGGTCCTCTGCCTAAAACCTTTCTGAGACCTCGCACTGCACACAGAATAAATCCTTGACCCCCCGTGTGGCCAGAACTACCCAGCTGGCCAGGTGGACTCTGTAGTCCTCCCTGCCCACAGTCACACTGAAAGCTCACAGTCACATCAGCTGGGCTTGTCTTGCCCCCCAAAGGCCCAGCACTTTCTCCCCTCTCCCGCCTCAGTTGCCTCTTGCTTTCTCACCTCCATACACCTGTGCTCAGATAACTGTCCTATCAGTCATCTACACTTTAGTATGAATTTACTAGCAACACTATTCTCCGAGTGTTCTCCGTCGGCACAGAGTGAAAGGGTTTGATCCTCGGCACCCTTCACCTTCCCACCCCCTGCATATTCAGGTTACTATGGCCCTGGCTGCCCCTCAGCCTGGCACGCTGGCTCAGTTCAGATGTTACTTCTGCTGAGAAGCCCTTTCTGACCACCCAGTCTCCGAAGTCCCAAGCCACATTCCCTGCCACACGACCAGGTTACTATTCCTTTTGGCACTTAAATCACTATGGGAAACTGATCCTTTATTATTTGCTTTAAGACACCCACCCGCTCCCCACTGCTGTCCTGAGAATAGCGATTCAGTCTACCTTGTTCTCAGTAATATCACCTACAGCTGGGTCTGCACACAGTAGGCGCCCAATACCTGCACAGGACTAAATGACATCAGTGCTTCCACATAGCATTTGGAGCCCACTGCTGATAGCAGACCCTGAGAGCTGCCCAACCCCAATTACAGAGCGGGAGACTGGTTTTGGGGGGTATGGGGAGTAATTACGGCAAGAGAAGACTGGCACTGACAGGGGAGGATGGAGGGAAGCGGCGTGGAAAACAGCACACGGTGCTTCTCAGGCTATAATTTTGTCGATCCTTTTAAACCCTGGCATTACCGGCAGACCCTACTTTTCCCTCTCTATCACTTAAAAGGTTTGTCCTTTCCTGCTATCCCGGGTCATCAGCGGGGCTCAGAAACCACCCAGACCCTCTCCCTGCTGTCCCTGCCAGCATCTCCGAGCCTTGTCTTCCACCGTGCTTCCGGCCCTTGGGGAGGGCTTTCTAGGGTGGCACCTTGAGACAGGTCAAAATGCTACCGCCCAGGGACAGAGCCAGCTCTCCCCAGCGCCTGGACCAGCCCAGTTAGAGACATCCCTTCCCCCTGCTTCCTTCTGTGCTAGAACAAACGCCGGATCTGATGCACAGGGCACTGGGGGCAGGGAGAGGAAGGTCCTGGAGACCACACTTGCAACTCACCCAGCACCGTGTGCACCGTGGCTCCAAACTACCTCTTCATTAAGGGCCAGAATGTAAACTGGTAAGTGGGTGCAAAAGAACCAGGCACGCATGGCTGCTGTCCAAAAATACACCCTTCGAAGCTAGTAAGGTCATGAGGTTGCCTACAGGCCGGTTAACACTGACTTTGATTATGCTTTCAGGCTCACTTTCTTCCTAAGCTATCTAGCTTCTCCATGACTCATCAGCTCAGGAGCATGTATAGCTGTAGGTAGGCTGACTCAGTCATTGGGATAAAGGGGCTTTCTGGAAGCCCAAAGCCCCAGTGGCAGCCAGCACAGAGACACAGATGGCTTGTGAGTGGGAAGGACCTCACACAGCTTTGAAGAGTGAGTTCTCCTCTTTCTGCTCTGCTGCCTGGCTTTGGCAGTCCCTTGGTCTCTGGTCGCAGCTGTTTGCTTTTTACATCAGCAGCTACACACTCTACTTCGCTCTGCAATGACCATTTCCTCCCACGGAGCCTCCTAGGACTGGCAAACTAAGGATATACAGGAAATCGACAATCCCAGGATGGGCAACAGGAGATGGATTTTCCACAATAGTCTTTTAAAACAAGGCAGAAAGTTCCATGTAGACAATAGGCTGCCCTGAGGGGCTGCCCAATGTCCTAGAGAAATCACTTCACCCACCCTTCCCAAAGCAAGTGACCCCAGAAAGAAAACCTGCGTGAGATAATTTGCTTTTCTCTCTGGTATTTCTGCATGTCTTGTCAACAGGCTAACTGCCTTTTGTTCTGGATTATCTTTTCAAAGGTGTTTGTACAGGGAGATCTGTAGAAGGCAGAGTCTTGCTGTGGACCAGTGAGCAGGTTTGCCTGTAGCCTCGGGAGTTTGGGATAGAGTCTCTCTCCAGGGCAAAAGGGATAGGTTTGGTTATTGCCTGCTACAAGAGATTTGCGTTCTCTAGAGTCTGGCTCCTCTGCTACCACGTGACCCCTGCACGTACAGGCATGTATCTGGGCCACGGTCCGCCTGTGGCGTCAGACGCAGTGGGAACTTACACACACATGAGGTGCTTCTGCTCTGCCCTGGGAGTCTCATGTTCTCTACTGTCATCCACAAAACCAGGGCAGACCCTCAGCTGCCTTGTAAGCAAGGTGAAATCTTAAATTCTTCACCTTTTTAGAGCAGGCTAGCTCTGCTGGGGTTGAGACCACTGCTCAATCTCTGCATTCTAGGTCTGCCTTGTTTCCAGCAAACTCAAGAAATCCAAATGATAGGGACACATGTCAACTACAGGAAGAAGAATTACTTAGAAAACCAAAAACCAAAAAAACACCAAACCAGCACTCTGCATTGCAAAAGGACTTAGCACATGCCTCTTTGAACTGTAAGGACACCGGGATGGTTTTGTGAGTTGTCCCAAAGAGCCGAATGTGCATAGTTTTTCAAGAAGAACTTTTGTGTTGAATGAGGTTCAATGCTGCTTTTCTGTTGGAGGTGGGGACGCCAAGAGGTCAGGCCCGAGAGAAATTTCTCAGGGATGACACAGCCCGTGCCTCCTTTCTGAAGGGCAGCTGACACACTTGTGCAAGTGCATGCTCCACCCCCTAAGCTAAAAATCAATTCCTGGGCCTGTGGTCTAGGCAGCTGAGTTGTGCTGATATCGATTTCCTGCGTTTGGTGATGTGCTGGCATGACATACCACTTTACCGCCGGGGACCCTGGGGTGCATCACTCCATGGCTGGGTGCTGGTGGAAAGTGACGTGATCTCTCCTTAAATCGGGAATAATGCCAACCCCCTGAGGAATGACAGTGGAACTAGTGGGAAGGGCTTTAGTGGTTTTGTGACATCTTGTGAATTTTTATTTAAAAATAAAAAGCTTAAAAAAAGTGCTGCCACTCCAAAAGCCAAGTAGCCAATCTTGCTAGACTCATCATTAAGTAAAGCCGGGCTCTGAGAGCTTTGGGGTTACCTGTTTGCAACTGCATTGAAATAATAACAAAGGAAATATCATAATTACCAAAACATAAAAAGTCAACTACTCAGCTGTGGTGACCTCAGTCCCTCAATGGAATGAGAGCCCTTGGGAGTCACCTGAGTCCCCAGGAATTTCGTCACCCCCTCTCCCCACTCAGTGCACTACCAAAGCACAGAAGGCAAAGGCAGAGGGACTTCCAGGGCGAGGGGTTCTTGGCCAGAGCCCCCCAGGAGGCTGGATGCTGAGGCAGCAGGCGAGGAGGGGCAGGGACGGTCTGGCTGAGGCTGGCCACGCCAGTCCTCCTGCCCAAAGACGTGCACAGCGCACAGCCCCCAGGGGCCCGGCTCACCACCAGGGCTCGGGGGTGACTTCTCTCTAACAGGCGTAGCAGGTTTGCAGATTGCCCGAACACAGGCTAGGTGCACAGTAGGGGCACAACAAAAGGTATTGTATATAAGAGACAACGCCCAACTCACAATCAACCAACGAAACCCCCACCATATGTCTGGCCCCACACAGAAATGTGAGAGCAGACAATGGCCTCCTCCCAAAGGAAGGCCGTGCGCCATGTCTCCCTCCCTTATACGTGAGGTCTGGGGGCCCAGACCTGCAAGGAGGGACTCCTTTCCCTTCTCCCTACCTCCCTTCTCTACCTCCCCAGGGCATCGGGACTTTGGTATAACTCTCTGCTCCTTTTTGGTCAAGAAAATAACTTGGGTTTGCCTTATGGAGAATGACTTGTGCTACCCGGGGCCCCTGATTCTCCTCCCTCCTCCCACAGGTCCTTGAGGCTTCACAAATGCATGGGTGGGTCTGCACAGCGGACTCCAGCCCTGGTGCAAACCACTGGTGGGACCTTATTAAGTCTCCCGACCAACCTTCACACAGGACCTGGGTGCTGAGCAAATGTAAGACTGCACTGGCGACATACTGGCTCCCCCTCCAGCACCTTGAGGGCCCTGTCCAGAGCCTACCCAGCCCAAGCCCCTCCAACTATATTGCAGAACATTCTACCTGCCCCCCAGGAAGCTCCCCAGTGGTTTCTCCTGGGATGGAGCCTCTGCTTTCAGCCACAGCAGCCCTGGGGCCTCACTACTCTTCAGACCCACAGGCTGACCCAGAACTCAGGCCATATACCCTCTGGATATTCCACAAGTTTGCCCTAGACCTTGAGACTCACAGTTCATGTGCAGGATTTGCTGCCCATATTCCACTATCAGAATGAGCAGGCGTGTTGCCAGAGGCGCCTGGGTTCTCGCCCTCCTCCCAATGCCTCTGAGTTCCTGTTGCTCCCACCAGTCACTGGGATGCCCCAGCCATGGGCCTGTGGCCAGGAGGGCCCAAGCAAAGCAGTTGGTCTGGCAATCCAAACATGACTCCCAGATTCCACACCAGTAACAGACATGCATGCCATGTCCTGCCATCTCTGCGGCTAAAACGGAGACCCCCACCTTGAGAACGAGAGTGTGGGGTGGGGGGCAGGTGTCTCTACTTCCTCCTTTTGGATTTTCCTTGCTTTGAAATTCCAGGCAAGGCAAAGGGCTGGCAGAACTTCTGAAGCCGGCTGGGTAGCCCTCCTGGGGTTGCAAGAGCGGAGGCATCTGACTACCTGGCGTGCTTGAACTCTCTGAGGTTCTGTTGATTCACTGCTGCAAGCACTGAGCTTGGGAAGTTAGCAGGTAACAGCAGCTGCCCTCCCCTTGGCAGGGCATAGCCAGGGTGGGTCCTAGGGGGTGCTGTAGGTGCCCTGCCCAGAGCCCCTCTCCAGGGCCATGAGCTCAGTCCTCAGGAGCCTGCAGTTCCTGTAGGTCTCCAAACTCCAACATCGTCATCCCGAGTGGAAATTACAATACAGCCCTCAGTGAGGAGGTCTGTACACGATAAGAAATGTAAAGCGTTTTATAAGCCATGAATCCTGCACCAACTCTGATATCACAGTGACCGCTGAGGGTGACACACCTGAGCATGTTCCCTCTAAATGACACAACAGACATAACCAGCCGCCTTGGACGTGCTCCACACAGTGTGATGCTCAGTGACATCAGTGGCCAGACAGACCTGGGTTCGAGTTCTGACTCTGCCACTAACAGGTCTCGTGTTCCGTGAGCTTGGGGCCTCAGTGTGATGATGATGTGGGAGGGCTTGAGGGGACCAGACAGGGATGTGGCCCCGCTGCATGTTCTCCAGGATTACGATGGGAGTCAGTGGGGAGACTTCAGCCTCTTCTAAGGGAGAACTTGATCTCTTTGTGCTTTTTTGCAGCCAAATGCTCTACCACTGAGCTATACCCTCACTTTGTGCTTTTTGTAAAAAGGAAACCAAAGTCCTAGAACCTGAGAAACTCCCCTAAGTTACATGGCCCCTGGCTAGCAGAGGAGGCCCTGGGAGGATGGGAGGGGCCTCCAGGAGGGCGGTGGCCTTCAAAATCAGGGGCTTCTGCTCCCCCAGGGAGGCAACAGCACACAGATCCCTAGCCCACCCCACCTGGATTAGCTGGCTCCATAGCCAGCTCCTTCTCAGCCTGGGGAAGGCCTCGGCCCAGGCCGCCGCCTCCCACAAGCAGTGCCAGCAAAGCTTACCTGGGAGGAAGGGGATGATTCTCTGCTTGGGGTCCTTTTGGCCACCCTCGATGGGAAACTTATCCAAAAGCTGCATCTGAGGAGCCAGACAGAGGGAAAGGACTTAGAAGACTGGATCGGCCCCGGTATCCCCTCCCCACCCACCCAGCCCACTGCTCCCGGCCCGGCTGTCCTCACGGATGAGTGCCGCCTCAACCCCTCGTTTCACAGATGACTGACAAACCACATGGGGCATGAGAGGGAGGAGGTCAGAGCTCTCTGCATCAAAGGGGTGTCTGGGCAACCTCCTGGAGCGGTGGGGCCTCGGGAGAGGTGTCTGCAGACACCCTGAGCCTGGCTGCAGGTGCGGCTTCCAGAGGCCCTGCTGGGTCCAGTTTCTTTCATCTGTTTCTGCTGGGTGAGCCCTTTCAGCCGCCCGACATCCCAAACCTGGGCCAGGCCAAAGGAAGACCCCCCCCCCCCCGACACTTCAGACAGACCACCCGCCTTCCAGAACCGCTCTGCAGAGACAGACCCAGATGCCACGTTAATTGCAAAACCAAATCCAGCCCGCGCCCCTGCTGCACCGGCGGGTCCTGCCTTCCTGCCCTGAATGGCTGCTCACTTCCGGGGAACAGCCCCCGGGGGGGGCTCCAGGGTTCTGGAGGAACAGCTTTCTTTTTTCTTCTGCTATTCTGGGCTGAACTTCTGTATAAACCGAAAAACACATGGCAGACAGGACGGGCAAGGCCACAGCCTCTGTGCGTGTGGTTATGCCCCATCCCAAGGCTGGGTGCAGTGAGCGGACCGAGGCAGCGAGAGGGACTGTGCAGCCCTGGGCAAGGCCGGAAGCGCTCCTCGGACCTCAGCCACCTCCATGGTAAACTGAGAAGACCAATCTCGGGCTCTCTGGAGTCCTCACCTGCCTTCAAGTGTCTAGGGAGCACCCACTCCAGGCATGGAGCTCTAAGACAATGACAGCAAAGAAAGGAGATGAGTGCTGCCCTCAGGGAGTTTGTGTCCCGGAAGATGAACAGTAAACAAGTAAATATGCAGTGTCAGGGGTAAGGCCTGTAAAGAAAAATGAAGCCAAGTGGGGCTGGAGAGGAAGCCAAGTGGGAACGGGGTGCAGGCACAAGGTCTGAGAGGCAGGGTCAGAGCAGGAGAGGAGCTCGACCTGCAGGTGCTGAGTGGACCCCAGGGTGGGAGCAGAGACAGCTAGGAGGCTGGGGGTGGGGCCCTGGACCCAAGTGCTAGCACTAGAGGTGTGGAAGGCGGCCCCACACTTTACTTTATGCGTGTGTGCATATTCCATCCATCCACGCGCCCATTTAGCCCTAGCACGTGATGGTAGGGTTCTCTCTTGCACAAGCATAAACAGACTATTTAGAGCCCACACGTGAAGGGTGGTCACTGTCAGATTCCACTCAAAACAAGACAGAGATGCATATCATTAACTTTCACTTCCCGAATACAGACTGAAATTTAACAAAAGCTGGCTCAGGACTTTTCAGGCTCTGGTGCAGTTAAGCCCATTTCTCAAACATGGATTAATCGCCTGCGGCATGCAAATACAGCTACCAGATCACAGCACTAGAAACTTAGGATTTTCTAAAAAAAAGTCAATAAATTACAAATAAATCCTATGCCCAATTTCCTCACCCGCATGCTATTGTGTAAATTTTATTCCTCTATGACATAAGTAATTCCTGTTCACTGAGAGGGGAAAAACTAGAAGAGACAGCAGCAGTGGGTGGTCAAAAAATAATAAGAATTACTCATAATCCCTCCTCCTGAAAAAGTGACATTAATATGTTAGAAAGCAAATCTTTTCCAGACATCCTTCCATGCATGCAAATACAATAAGCTCATAGATGTTCTCACACTAGATAATGAGAGCTTCCCCAAGTCAGCCAGTATTTCCATATCAGCTTGGCTAACTGTGACAGGATTGCAATGTTTGGATGGGTTGCGCTTTCTTTACCTACCCCCCACATTGCTGGATATTTAGGTCGGACTTTTTACTTCTACATGTAACAATATAGAACATTCCAGTTCATGCATTGTACAAACTATGCACACTTCCTTAATAGGATTTTGTTTCATCTTGTTGAACTCTGCATATTTATAGGTGCCAAGAAGATTGAGAACAAATAGATGGATAATTAATATGTGTAGTCCAGGCCTAGGGTCTCCGAGTCACAGAATTTCTAAGGAAGAGAACAGAGATGACTACAAGAAAGTGGGTCTAGCAGTGTGCCCTGGTGTGGGGTGATCTGCCCTCTGAACCACTTTCCTCCTGAAATAAGGTGGCCAGCTGTGCCCAACCAGCTGTGTCACTCACCTGGTTTTCTGCATCTCTCTGGGGCTCAAAGGAGTTAGACTACAGGAACTTCAAGTTTCCTATCAGCTCTGACATACATTTGTTCTCTGCAAATTCTTTTTCAGAACAGAGATTCTGAGATACACACTAGCAGGGTATTATAGTGAGGATGGGACCCCATGGAATGGGGCAGGCAGTCTCAGGCCTTCATCCCTTTCCTCCAAACACATTCACAGTGTGCCTTCTAGATGCCTCTGTTGGGTGCAGGGCATGAGTTACAGCAAGAGCTAAGGGTGCTGGTCCTGCCTTCAGTATGCATACAAAGCACCTGGCGACATGTCAGAATAGGTGGGTGAAGCATGCGTATACGTCAAGGTGTGAAGCTGTACACCAAAAGATTTGTAAAGTAATGCTTTACCAGTAAAATTTGATTAAGAAATAAATAAAGTGCTGGTTCTGATTCAGTAGGTTGAGCAGGGGTTGAGATCCTGCATTTCTATCAGGTTCTTGGGTGATGCTCCACTGCCAGGTCATGGGCCCCTCTCAGAGCAAAGCCCTACAGCTGTACTGTCCAAGATGGCAGTCACTGGCCACACATGACAACTGAGTGCCTGAAACGTGACCAGACCAAATTGAGATATGCTGTAAGTATAAAATATGCACCAGGTTGTGAAGACTTAGACAGACACAACCTCATCAACTATTTTTTGCACTGATTGCATGTTAAAATAACACTTGGAAATACATATGGTTGAAGAAATACCTTAAAAAATGATCTCACCTGTTTTCGCTTAACATTTTTAAGTGGCTGTTAGAAAACTTTAAATTACAGGTGTGGTTCAGGTTATATTTGTATTGGGCATGATGCTTCTGAAAGTATGCTTTGGTCTGCCTATATTGGGGTGGGGTATGAGTGTTAAAAATGCAGTTTTCTGGTCCCCAATTTGGCTCTGGTACTGGAGACAGAAGGGTCATTTCTGGGATGAGGAGTAATGATGTATGAACGGAGTCCTGTGGGAGCTGGAGGAGGAAATCCGGGAAGGCTTCCTGAAGGAGGTGAAGCCAGCTCTGTCACTACAGTAATGGTCATGTTCCCTGCCAAAGAGCAGTGCGATCTCCCCAATGGGTTCCTGCACCTCTTGGATAGCTTCACATTTCACAGCTTCAGAGGTTTGAGTTTCCTCTCAAAAGTTTTCTTGAGGAAGAAGGCTTCACAGCTGGCCTTGCTTCTACCTCCTCTTTAACAGATTTTCCTCTTCCTCCAACTCCAGCTTAGTCCGGGTCCTCCTGAGGCCAAGACAAGCCCATCTCTGAGAGTACTATCAACGGTCCTCTCCGGATCCCTGAGTGCCCACCTGGCTGCTCCCTCCACTCCTGGCTCTCAGGCGCTGAGCCCAGTCACACCTGTCACCTAATCCCAGCACCCCAGCCCAGCCAGTGGAGTCTGGGCATCTGCTCTCCCCATCACCCCCAAGGCCCAGCCGCCTCTGCGAAAAGAAGCATGGCTAGCCAGGGGCTGGTGATGCTTTCTCTGCTCACAGCTCACCTTTCAGAGAAAGCACATCCCCTGACTCCACAGCAAACCAAAACACCAGTCCAGCTGAGCTTACTCAGCGTGGGGGCTGGCACAGCCTCGGGGCTCAGCATCCTGAACGTGCATCGTGTGGCTCAGGGAAGAGGCAAGTGGGATAAACATCAAGATACAACCCCAAAGTGACCCGCCCAGGGGCCCAGCAGGCTGCAAAGTGGTTCTGTAACTGGGTTTGTGAGCAATCTGCAGGCCCCGGTTCAACACATAAAACATGGCAAGAAAGGCAGTAGGGCTGTCTCACCAATAGGCCTTCCTCAGGAGGAAGCCTGGATGCGTGGGAGGGAGGAAGGAAGGCTCCTCCCAACAGAGAGCTCTGCTGAGGCCACCTTTTCAGGCAGGAAGTGGATTCTCCTGTCACTCCAGCCAGGGCCTGACTCAGACTGGAAGAAAAGCAGGGCCCACTGCCAGGGTCCTTCTTAGAGTGAGAGGCGTTTGGCTCCTGGAGCCTTTGCAACCACATCAGGACTTTGCAGGGCGCGAAGGACGCCAGGCTATTTATGTAAGGGGTGGATAGTGTGAGCGATACGGGACAGCTCGGCTCCAAGCGCTGGCCCCAGACAGAGCTGATTCGGCAGCAATTCTTGGGCAGGGCCCTGCAGCAATAAACACGGAGGAGCAAGAAGGATGGGCCAGGTCCAGCTGCGGGACAGCCGTAACCCAGGGAGCTCTGCTGGGCCCTTTTGAGAGGCGGGAGTTCCCAGCAACTCCAGCTTGGGGGCTCTCACCTCAAACCTTAGTCCTTGTCCCCATTTCAGCTCAGGAACAAAAGGAACAGACTATAAAAGGTAGACTTTTGTGATTTCTTTTTGGTCCTTGCCAAAGAGGAAGGACCCTAGCACTTGAACAGTCATGGTGCACTTGCAGAAAATCAGTTGACAGGAAATAGACAGGTTTGATCCGAAACTCTTAATTCTCTTCCTTTGATCTATATGCCTAACTTCCATACCACACCATTCCGATTACTGTAGTTTTGCATTACATTGCCTTTTTGTTTATTTTATTTTGGAGCGATTTAGGTTCATGGCAGAATTGAGCAAGAGGTACAGAGAGTTCTCATATCCTCCCTACCTCACACACTCCTGGTCTCCCCACATTCAAAAGCCCAGACCAGAGTGGCCTATTTGTGACTGCTGATAAACCTACATCAACACAATATCCACAGTCTACATTAGGGTTCACATTAGGGTTATACATTCATGGGCTTTCATAAATGTATATGGACATGTAGTCATACATGTCAATGCCACACAGTTGGAGTCAAACACCATTCATGCATGGCTTCATTTACTTCTTTAATAATATGACGTAATTTTCCTCTGTGTCTTTGCATGGCTTGTTTTTGTGTGGACATAAGTTTTCAACTAATGTGGTTAAAAACCAGGAAGGGTGGCAGCTGAATTCTGTGGTAGAGTATGTTTGTGAAAGACTGCCAGACTGTCTTCCAAAATGAGTGAGACTTTCTGTTAACTACACATCTTCACCAGCATTTGGTGCTGTCAGTGTTCTGCATTTTCACCATTCCAACACAGGCATCTATTAACTTGCTGTTGTTTTAATTTGAAACTTCTAATGACATAGGATGTTGAGTACTTTTCCCATGTGCTTATTTGCCTATTCTCTATTCATCTTCGGTGAGGTGCCTGTTCAAGTCTTTGTCTCTTCATAACCAAGTTGATAGTTTTCTTTTTTAAAAGATTTATTTATTCATGTATACAAGAACAGGGGTACAGGCCAGGCGCACGGGAGGCGACAGGATTCACCAGAGACAGAGCAGGGAACAGAACAGGCAGATCAACTGAAACACACTGCTGAGGGGAGTAGCGGGCACAGCAGGAGAGGTCTGCTGCAGTGGCTGTGGTCTGCCCCATAGTGCATTGTTCCAATCCACTGTGCCACCAGGGAGGGCCCTAAGTTGATCATTTTCTTATTGTCAAATTTAAAAGAGTTTTTTGGGTACATTTTAGAGAAAAGTTATTAATTAGATATTAAAGTAATTAAACATTTTCTCCTGAGTATGGCTTGTCTTGTCATTCTCTTGATGTACTAAGTTTTGAAATCAGTGCATTTCAGTTTCCAAGACTGTACTTTGGTAGTCAAGAGGAATTTTAATTCCACTGCTTGCCAGTTTGGGCAAGTTATTTAACTCTGTGTTTTGGTTTCTCTCTCTGAAATATAGGATTATAACAGTTTCCACCTCAAAAGGTTAATATGAGAATTAAATGAAATAAGCCATGTAAAAATTCTTACACAGCATCTAACACAAAGTAAGTTAAGTATTATTTTTACCATCAAACTTTTATTGAGCACCTGCTTTATACCAGGACCTGTGCTAGGTGCTGGGAGTTCAGAGTTAGGATAAGCACATAACCCCATTAACCAGCACAGTCCTGCAAGTCCTGTTTTACACTTCTCATCTTGACATAATTATTAGTTTAGAAGAAATTAAAGTCTCTGGAAATTGCGCTAAATGCATATAGCAAATGGAAACCCTTATTTAAGAAACTCTGAATGTTGGTGGGTAAGGCAAGAGGCTGGCATTTGCACTCTAACCCACACCTCTACCCCTCCACACCTTCACACCCGCATCTCAGCTGGACAAACCCTACTTGTGTAAGCTAGAGCACCAGCTACCTTTGCCCCCACTCCTGGTATAGTTGCACTGTAGAAACTACAACAGTTCCCAGGCTGAAACATATATAAATGTAATACATATAACAATAATAGTATAGAAATGATAGTATAAAAAAGGGGGGAGAGAATATAGCTATAGAGGAGTAATGATTTTCTTACCTCACTAGAATTTAGTTTAAATCTAAAGTTGATTCTGGTCAGGTAAGATATATACTGTGATCACTAAGAAATAACTCAAAATACAGTGGAAAAATCACTAGAGGAATTAAAATGTTATGCTAGAAAATGAGAGAGCTATAATGAGCATACTAAGTCAAAATAGACCTTAAAATAAAATACTAATTGGAAGACTATGTGGAGTTCCTTAAATTCAGAGATGAATTTTGAGAGCAACTTGTTTCTGCAAAGAAACCAGCTGAGATGGGATAGGAAGGCTTAGCCCCTGTAGACATTAAGATAGTAATATCTTAAGGTTAAGATAGTAGAAATAATTCTTCCAATCCATGACACTTGGAAAGGTTAAAATGGTAGTTTTTGTTATGCATATTTTACCACAACAAAAGAAGAGAGACAAAAAGAGAGATTAAGATCCCAAGACTGTAGAATCAGACAGACGTGAACTAGAGAGGAGGCATTAAAATTCTCTCATGTCACCCCAGAAGCAGTCAAGCAAAGAAACTGGGCAGAGCACTGGAGTCTGCAGCCTGGGCTCCAATTGCACAGCTGACAGGGTGACCTTTCGCGAGGCTCTTATCCTTGTCTACACAACGGGTGATGTGATGCAACTCACAGGAAAGATATGAGACCCTGGAGAAGATGCCGTGGCGGATACGTTCCGTAAACAGAAAGGGCAGCGCAGGCAGGGTCAGCATGGCAGCTGCTCAGGAACCTCCCAGGGGGAGGTGAGGTTGAAGGTGGGCGGACAGGAGGCACACAGTCTGCCTTGCCAAAACCACTACAGCCTTTGGGAAACAGACCCGGCACTCCAAGTATCCTCGAAGCAGCAGCCAGGGAGAGAGACAGGAGTCTGAAAAGACACGTCTTCCCTGGCTACATTTTGTAGCCTGCATTGTCTGCATGGGGCTGTTGCTGGAGCCGAGAACAGGGCACTGGAACACACCCCAACTTTAAGAGGAAGCACATCCCAGTTTCCAAAGTCCTTAATAAGCCAATGGAGTCATCCTTGAACATTTTTCATATAACATGCAAGACTTCAAGTCCCTTCCCAATCTAACTATTACCTACGACAGTTCAGGTATGGCACGAGTGGGATTTAGAAAAACCATAACTTGTGGTCCATGATCTGATCGGGAGCTGGAAGGCCCCTGTGGGCATTAGGGGGTTATCTAGAAGCACTAAATGAGTGTCAACATACTGAGCGTCCCAAAAAGCCACGCAATGGGAGTTCAGGGAAGGCACCAGGGCAAGTGTGGTTAGGGGAGAAAAGCAGAGTCCTCGGAGCAGGACAGAGCAAAGCTGGGAGAACTTGGTGGTGGTGTGCCAGAGGGAGGGAGGTGAGCCCAGAGGCTTGGCAAAGGAGGGTCAGGATGAGGCATTTACACCGGACTGAACTGACTCATCCATAAGTTCCATGGAATTTGGCCCCATGAGTGGCAGGACCCAGGGTGGAGCCCCTGGTGATGCATCCCAGGGACTTGGGGATGACCAGGTGGTTGGCACCAGAGCAGGGTTAGGGAGATGCCAGTGAGCCACACTACAGGGCCGGCGGGGCCGGCCTAAAGTGATGAGCTAGAGAAAGAGTTATTTCCAGAGCTCATCTCAAGGACGGCACTCCAGGGTGGACAATGGCAGGTGAGATCCCCCAGGTGCCTGAGTAATAAAACCCACTCACTAAACTGCTGTCCACAGCAGCCATGTCCTGTGACAGACTTACTGTTGGGGAGTTGGTGAGTCTAAGATGAAAAACTCAGGACCACTCAGTGCCACAGGGGGTCCTTCTTCAATCTTTCCCACCGCCTTCCCACCAACATGGAGACATTCTGTACAGGTATTTAAAGGCCACCAGTATGAAGGAAGGCCAGGTCTCTAGTCTCTCCCCGGAGCCCACACACCTCAGTATGACCCTGTTTATTCCAGCTGCCTATCATTGCTCTAGGAGGTGCTGGCATCCTGGGCATAAATGACCTCTAAGGAGGCCCAACCTTGGCACCCACCACAGCCAACCATACAGGAATGAGGGATGCGGACTGGCCACTCAAAAAAAAAAAAAAATCAAGGAATTGATTATGAGAGTCAAACAGGATCAGAATATCGAGCAATTATTGAGGTAAAAAAGGAGTAATTGCTAAGTGCTGACTGCAGTGTGGTCAGCCCTGTGCTCACAGGTGAGGAGACGGGTGACAGAGAAGTTAGGGAACTCGCTCACCAGCCCACAGAAAGTGGGTGACTGGGGCAGGAGGAAGCCCAGGTCACTGGGATTTCCGAAGCTCTGCCCCCCTTGGAGGCAGAGGACACACACAAACAGGGTGTCCCAAAGGCAGCGCTGGCCCGTCCCTGTCCCGCATCCACACCGTCACTGTGATTCGCCTAATATTCTTCTTTAAGTTGAGTCCTTTTTTGGAAAACCATGAATACCTATTTCAGTTGCGTGTTAGTTTTGTGTTACTGCCGCAACAAATCATCACAACTCAGTGGCTTAAAACAACACACATTTAATTTCTTTGTATTCTGGAGATCAGAAGTTCAAAACAAGTCTTAGGGGTTATCACCAATGAAGTGCCACAAACGGTATGATTTCCACCCGTTTTGCAGGCTGGACGTCTAAAATCAAGGTGCCGGGGCGGTTCCTTCTGAGGGCTGATGGGAAGGTCTGCCAAGGCTCTGCCCAGCGTCTGGGGTTTGCCGACCCGCCCTGGCGTGCGGAAGCCTCACCTTGACCTCTCCCTGCATCTCCACAGGGTGTTCTCCTGTGTGCATTACTGTGCTCCCATCTCCTTCTTCACAAGGACCCAGCCAGAGGGTCCTCAAAAGACTTCACCTTAACTAACTACATCAAATAGGGGTCACAGTCTGAAGTACGGGGGCTTAGGACTTCAACCCGCAGTTTTGGAGGATACATACGAGGTCAGTCCCTAATGCTAACGTCCTTTTAGACAAGCTGTCTGTCCGTTTACTACCAAACGCCTCCTTCTGAAATGACAGAGGTGGGTAAACAACCGGGGGGTGTGAACGACAACCACCTCAGATTGGGACTCAACTGTGTTTCCTCGTCTGTAACATGGGGCAGCGATGGGACCTGCCCTACAGAGTGGTATGGTGATTAAATGAGACGATGTGTGGAAAGAGCTTGGCGAGTCTGGCACGGACGAAATACCCGTCCACGCCAGCTCTCACTATCACTACCGTTAGCATCACCGTCACTCTGCTGTGATACCGCTGTGCCGGGACGGCCAGGGAGAGCGTGCAGGAAGCTGCAGCCTGGGTCTGCTATCAGCACTGATACCGGGAGGTAGCAGGGAGATTAAAACGAGTCTGGGCCGGGCCTTGGCTGGGCCTGGCTGTGAGCTTCTAAGAGCCTGGGGAGCTGCCCAGCTGGTGTGCGTGGGCTGGGCCTGGGGAGGAAGTTTCTGGCTTTCCCAGCAGCTCGTAGGGTGCATGAGGACTTGCTGGACGTGTTTTATATTACGGCGATGGGGCCTGGGGTGACAGTAAGATTCACAAGCACAGACGGGCAGGCTGGCGCTAGCCCAGGGGCACTTTCTCAAGTTTGCAATTGTCTAAACCAGGGGCTACCCCTGAAACTACCCTGGGCTCATTCCATGTACCTCACCATGCTGCCCCACAGCCTCTGGAGAAAATGCACTAGGTGGGAGTCAGGATAGGATGGTTGCAGCCCACCAAGGACTTGCTGGGCAACTCAGGCACACTGCACGCCTCTCTGGCAGAAGTAGACTCATCGCGAAACACCTGCCCTGTCCCCGTGCTGCGAACACCCCGCTGAGGACAGGGGAGAGAGCGCTGCCAAATGCCAGCCGCAATCACTCCCACTGGCCTCTCTGAGCCTCCTCTACTGGGAAATGGGGTCAACCCCGGTTTTTTTTCCTCCCTGGGTATCACTGTGAAGTTGAAGAGGGAAAGCGTACATGAAGCGCTGTAACGCGTCAGGCACGGGGAAGCCAGCAGGAGCCAAGTCTGCCTCTCTCAGCGCTGCTGATCCATACTCTGGTAAGCAACAGGATACGCTTAAACTCCAGCGTCAGAGTCCAGGGGACTCCTCCTTAGCTACATGACCGAGGTGGAGTCACTTAACCTCTCCAGGACCCCGTTTTCTCATGTGTAAGGTAAGGGTGAGTAAAAGCAGCCACTTCCCGATGGTGTGTGGATTACATGGTGAGCACAGTGCTAGACAGTGCTTGATAAATGGGGTCCCTTTTGTCAAGGTGAAGAGACATCAGTGATATGCTCCCCCTTGAGCCCTTTCTGCCCTGGTGAGTGGCTTGGGGGCTGTCAGGCAGCCCACCTGCCCACACTGCCAATGGCTGAAAGGCCATCAGAGCCCTTCCCCCTTCAGCCCCCCAGCTTTTACTTCATAAGGCTCTTGCACTTTGTTGCAACAGAAGATGGCTCATGTTCTCTTTGGTCCGGGCATGGGCTAGGGTGACTGACCGCATGGACGGCTGGTGGCCAATGGGTCCGGGTCAGAGATTTTGGATTCTGTCAGCTCTGCCCCAGCTTTGCGTAAAGGGGTAGGCCTCCCTCCGGATTCACAGAGCCTGAGATGTGGTTTCCTACCGAATTGGAGCTACACCCCAGTCCCTTCTCCACACCCCAGCGAGTCAGCCCCTGGCTGCTGGCCGGCCCCTCCTTCATCTCATCCAGGAAGATCTGAGGCTGGGGGGCTGGACTCTGAGGCAGGGAGAGTGAGGGCTGGTTGGTGTGAGGGCCAGAGCTGCAGGGGCATCTGAGATAGGAGGGAGAACCTGGACTTCCTCCCTGGGCAACGGGGAGGCTGTGGAGGACGCTGAGCAGAGGAGTGACACTGTGAAAGTGGGGTTCTAGACAGACAAATCTGCGCAGTAATTGGGATGGAGTTGTAGGGGAAGAAGCGTCTGTGTGTGGGACAGACCACCAGAGAAACCCTGGCACTGGCCCCAGCTGTTGGCTGGCACACGCCCCGCAGAGAGTGAGACCAGCCTGAGATGTGGTAGGTGTGTCCTGGAAGGTTCTGGCTGAGGTCGTCCTGTCCCCTCCCCAGGAGAGTCTCAGGCAACACCTTAGCTTCACCAGAGACTCACAGCTTCCAAGTTTCCTCTCCAAAGCTGCCCAGCTACTTCCCTCCCCTCCATGGACCTCCAAAGGTAATCGACAAAGAGCAAGAGGTCAAAAAAGCCCAGTGTGAGCTCGTGGTGAGCTCTGAGGCCTTATTTGAGCTCTACAAAGCCTCGGTGATAATAAAGGCTTGTCTCATGCTCACATCATAGACCAGAACAAGTAACTGTAGGGCTCCCCTCAAGGCAGTCATCCATGAACCCCGACTCTCCCCTCTGGTGTCCCCACCCCCCGTGGAGCTCATGGTGAGCCCTGAGCCTTTGCACAGGCTTATCTCTCAGTTATTCCCTCCTCTGAATTGCTTGGGTAGCTCATTCACACTTCTAGAACTGTACGTACCATGAAAGTATTAGCACTCGTCTAAATATCCACCCCCCTTGAAGTCTGTGCACATCGCTGTGTCCTCTGTCCCAGCGTCTGACATGTGGCAGGGCACACAGCTAGACGCATCTGCCACAACTTGCTGGGGGGCAAAGTCACGTGACTGAACTCTGACCATTAGAGCAGAGCAGGGTGATGGTGCCTCCTCCGCACAGCCCAAGCTCTCCCTGTACCCTCTGTAATCTCTTTCCTCCCCTGCTAGTTGTGTACAGAAATCCATGGGAGACGGGGTCGCCAGAGGGGAGAGTCGGGGTTCCTGGATGACTGCCTTGAGGGGAGCCCTACAGTTACTTGTTCTGGTCCATATGTAGAGCATGAGACAAGCCTTCACTAACCCTGAGACTTTGCAGGAGCTCAAATAAGGTCTACTGAACAGAACTAAAAGAGGTGGGGCTTAATGAAAAGTGCAGATGTCCTCCTCGGGTTCCATCCCTAGACCCAGTCAAGGCAGGCATTCATTCCCTGCAGGACTGTCCTGAAGACAAGTCACCACTCCCTCCCTGCCCTACCACCAAATCACACAGAGCTGTTTGGAATGCTAAGTGTCCCTGGGAAGGCAGAGAAGGGTGGGGATTGAGCACTGGCCAGATGGTCTTAAAAGTCACCATAGTTGAAGAAGGTGGAGATTCTGGTTTCACGAGTTTACCAGACACAAAGGTGAACTGTAGGGAGGGCCCTCCTGCTCCCCCCACCCCTGCCATGGTGACCCATGGGCACAAGGACCATTCGTGCTCACAGACCCCTGTCAATGACAGGGACCCACTACCTCTCGAAGGCAGCCCACACCATGCCCTGGGAGCTTCGGGGCAGTGCAAGCAATGCTCACGCAGGGCCCCACGAGGTCAAAGTCCTGGTCACCGAAGTCAAATGGGGCAAGGGGGAGGGGAGCAAAGGACAGAGAGAAGAATCTTTCCAGTACTCTACGCTTTCACTGCTGGAGGTGTGATTCTGAAACCAGTAGGGTCAATATCATCGTGAGTTTGGTGATATTTATGATAAAACTCAGAACCTGCTGCATCAGAACCTGCATTTTAACATGATTGCTAAGCAGTTCATGCAGACATTAAAATTTGTGATGCCCTCAAATCTTTGTCCCAAAGATTTCATCAATCATTAACATGTGAGTCCCAAAAGCAAGTTCAACCCATAAGCAAGGACGGTCACCAGGAGGAGAAACGAGAGTCACAGTAGACTGGGGGAGCACTCAGACCCCAGCACTCCAGCCCCTTGTACCCAGTCCTGAGCATTCTTATATTCATTCAACAATGGTTTCCTGAACACCTGCTTTGTGCCAGGCACTGTACTAGGCATGGGGAAAGCAAGCTAACAAGCACTCAAGAGTCCTGCCCTCCTAAAGCTCATGTTCTAGTGGGGATGAACAGCAAAAAAAAGTAGACAGTCAAATAAGATGATGATATAAAGTGTCTTGAAGACAAGAGAATGTGATGCTGTAACAAAGATGGGGGCGAGGGGGCTCATGGAGGAGGTGAAGGAAGGCCTCGCTGGGAGGTGTTGCATGAGCTGAAGGCCTGGGAACCCACAAGGAGTCAGCTGCTTGAAGGTCTGGGAAAGGGCATGCCGGGAAAAGGGGGAAAGGCTCAGGCCCTAAGGAAGCACTGTGTTTAGAACTCAGGTGAGCTGGGGCTGGAAGCTGGGAACCTGGGGAGGGAGATGCAGGAGGTGAGTCAGGCCTGGGGGCAGGGTAGGAGTTGGGAGTTTATCACCAATGGCTGTGATATTATCTGACTTGTGCTTTTAAAGGACCATGCTGGGCCTCCCTGGTGGCTCAGTGGGTTAAGCAACGCACTATGAAGCAGACCGCAGCCACTGCAGCACGAGTTCGATCCCTGCTGCCGGCCAGGGAGGGACCCACATGGTGCAGCAGACCTCTCCTGCTGTGCCC